>CM068309.1:23539976-23982476 GCA_034768735.1 Schistosoma mekongi | reverse complement strand
TTTTTGATAAAGGCTACTTCGAGCCAGACTGAGATATGCTTGACTAACCACTTCTACCAATGGTGGTGGTGTTAATCTTGCAGTGCCATAGAGGTATGGCAACTTGAACCGATGCATACATGTTCCAGGTTCTATGTTGATTATACATACATACATACATACATACATACATACATACATACATACATACATACATACATACATACATACATACATACATACATACATACATACATACATACATAACATACATACATACATACATACATACATACATACATACATACATACATACATACATACATACATACATACATACATACATACATACATACATACATACATACATACATACATACATACATACATACATACATACATACATACATACATACATACATACATACATACATACATACATACATACATACATACATACATACATACATACATACATACATACATACATACATACATACATACATACATACATACATACATACATACATACATACATACATACATACATACATACATACATACATACATACATACATACATACATACATACATACATACATACATACATACATACATACATACATACATACATACATACATACATACATACATACATACATACATACATACATACATACATACATACATACATACATACATACATACATACATACATACTACATACATACATACATACATACATACATACATACATACATACATACATACATACATACATACATACATACATACATACATACATACATACATACATACATACATACATACATACATACATACATACATACATACATACATACATACATACATACATACATACTACATACATACATACATACATACATACATAACAAGCTACACTTGCTATCTTCACCGTTTCAATTTATCTCTATTTTTCATCTCTTTTATTGTCTTTTTTACTGATGTGTCAGTATGTGGCAGTCCAGTGGTGGTTATTACCAATTATTCTGTACATTGTAAATTTTATGGAGTAACGATACATGTATAAGCACGATTTATTTTTTACGTTTGTTATATGAAATTGTATTTCTAACTTTCAATAAGTCGATCGTAAACAACATAGAGCCTAACTCAAATGCACGTCCCCATACCATATTAACATGATGAGATGGAATTAATAATATTATTATTATGGGACTTCAAATAATATGATATCAATGGTAACTACAAAAACCAAGCACCGAGAATATTGTTTGAGAAGAAATATAAATTTGTGTGAGATGTACTGAAACTTTCTGCATCTGAGCCATGTCAACCAACGTCCCCAACTACCAGCTAGGTTGTTACACTGCTCTCAATCGAATAGTCCTCATCTGCCAACATGACTCAGACCGACTGTCACTGGCCTTATGGAGCGATTTCACCTCTTGATACGGTTACCTCTTGTGACTTCTTTCAGTAACTAGATATCACAGCCTTACCAAGGTCCAAGTGCACAGTGTGAAATGCATACCATAATTGTACCGAGCTGCAGATTGTAGCCATATTATTCACTTAGAATTAGTTTTCATCGTTTCAATTTTTCTTTTACTCTTTACTTTGATGTTTACTTTTAGCATTGATTTTGAACCGTGGGAAGTTGTCACATGCTTGGTTACAGCACAGTTATCTTCGGAAGAAACATTTCATGGTAAAAAAGATTATTTAGCTTTAGGTGCAAACTTGTCATATGGTGAAGAAATACCTGTACGTGGTCGAATTCTCATCTTAGATGTAATTGATGTTGTTCCAGAACCTGATCAGCCACTTACGCGACATAAATTGAAAATTATACATGATGGTGAACAAAAGGGTCCTGTGACAGCTTTAACTAGTTGTCAAGGTCATTTAATCAGTGCAATCGGACAAAAGGTATATGTTCACTCGCCTATGCTTCTAGTTTCTGTTATTTTGAGTACATACATGTTAGTAATATTTAATATCTTACTCCGTACAAAACACAATCTTTAACTAAATAGATGTCTTCATTTAGTACAATACTGAGTGATCAATGATCTCACATACCCTTTTATCGGTAGTCTAAACTCAGTGGTGTGTAAGTTCTCTAACTAATAAAATACTAGATTCAGGTGAACAGTCAACTAATAGTACTGTTTTTCAACCAGATCTTACCTGCAATGAAAACAATCACAACTGAATGAAATAGTGTAATGTAATTAACTGGTAAAGTTTCCATAAGTGGAACTTAAATGAAATCTTTAAATAAGAAGGCCTGATAATCTCAGCTTACCTCAGTAGTTTCCTATATTATTGATAGCATGATTAGATATAACTGCTCAAAATCTCACATTATCTACGCCTATCGTAATGGTTTTAGGTCATCCACACTAATCGATTAAGAAGGTCATATTATTAAAACGGCTTACACCGTAGTATGAAAAAGCTCTAGAAGATGTGGATTATTTTACATACCTGGGCAGTATCATTGATAAACAAGGAGGATCTGACACAGAGACGGTTTGGCAAGGCAGACAAGGGCAGCATTACAGAATTTCTGTAACTCAAAATAGCTGTCAACTAGCATCGAAGTCAGAATTTCCAATTCAGACGTCAAGACAGTTATATTGTATGAAGCTGATTCGTGTATGAACAACTACCGAAAACACCATTCAAAAAATACAGGTATTGATAAATAGTTGTTTACGTAAGGTACTCTGGATCCATTGGCTAAGAACCATCAGCAACAACCTACGGCCGACCAACTTCCAGCTGAAGGAAAAATTGGGTAAAAATACTGGAGGTGAATAGGATACATCGAGGAAATCACTAAACTGCATCACAAGACAGGCACTAACTTGGAATCCTAGTAACCAGTGGATACATCGCTCTTGGAACTGGAGATAGACATGAAAAAAATGAATAGCACTTTGGAAGAACTGAAAAGGAAACTTGAGAACAGAGTTGGTTAGAGAATGCTAGTCAGCGGGTTATGCTCCACGAGGGATAACAGGCATTGATTGATTAATTGATTACATTATGATAGAAACCTATCATGTGCTCTTGGCTGTACAACCATATAGTTCATTCTACATATAAGAGCTTTTGTCTTCACTTCCTTGTTTTTTTTTAATTAATAAACTCACAACTAAGCTTTATTCTCGTCTTTAAATTTTATAAACATTTGTTTAAGTGATTACGTACTTAGGTTTCACATGCGTAATGATGCATGCACATAAAAGCTTACAACTATTTCTGTTATTTCATTTATATTGTCAGTGATTTGTTTGTTAGTCGACATCAATCATCTTCCTGTGGTGTTACTATGAATCTAGTCGATTAAATACATGTTACTGTCAATAAATAAATGTTTTTAACAAATGCATAGTTGACATAAATTGCCATGCAACTAAATATTAGAGAATATATTTTATACGTATGCTATGTAAAAGAATATGTTTGGCATACAGTGATTATTAATTTTTCTGAATCGGAGTGCTATCTGCGAACATTTTCGAACATTATATTACAGAATTTATAATTGTTCTTTTCTACAAAAGTTGCAAGGTATTGTTACTCTGTGCATTGGATAAAAATCTGAAGTTTTCCCCCATCATACTATGGCCCAATTGTCATGGTATTAGGTCCTAAGAATGAGACAGTCGTATCATTGATTTTCAGTGCCATTCAACTGGAACTGGTTTATTATAAATACAAACAAAAAATTTATGACTAATATCCGTAAAATTACTTTAGCTTAACTATCGTATTTGTCTATTCGTGTTGCTAAATCACTCTTCATCAGTTCATTACGTCCCATCTGGTTGATAACTGAAGTTCCCACAGATTACAATCAATTAATTACTGAGTAGTCGTATGTATAGTAAGCATGTTGTATTATTTTTTGTATCAATCCACAATGATATTAGTGATTTATATCGTAGTCTTTCAATACAACTATCCCTCCTTTACCTAATTCAAATTAACATGCTTATTTCTGTTGCTTTTTAAATGAAACAGCCTATATCACTAAGCCATTGAATTAATAGTGCAGTTATCATATAAAAAATGTTCTGTTTAATCGAACTATATATAAGGCGTGTTTCTTTTCGTTCTACTAAAAATAATTCACGAAACGTCTGTTTACGTAGGCTTGCGATCACTATAATTTTCTCGATATTATTCGACCAACACTAAGGGCTTGACAAACATGGAATTGATCATTAATCGGTCACGGTAAATATTGTTACCATTCTAAACTTATCTACGATTAATTCGTTTCACTTTTTATTTAGATTTACATTTGGACATTGAAAAACACGGATCTTGTCGGTGTAGCATTTGTTGACTCAGAATTGTACATACATAATTTATTATGCGTAAAAAATCTAGTTTTAGCAGCTGATGTACTAAAATCTATTCAGTTATTAAGATTCCAATCAGATCTACGCGTTCTGTCTGTTGTTAGTCGAGATAATATACCAAGAGAAGTATTTACCTCCAATTTTTTTGTAGATGGCCGGCGATTAGGATTTCTGGGTAAGTAATAGTAGCTGTTATTATCGAGCTGTTTATTGTTTCGTAAAAGTATATATATATATATATATATATATATATATATATATATATATAAACTCTTATTCAAAAATATTAAGTGAAATTACTACCAAAATTGTTTTTTCAAAACCATCTGCTTAAGTCAAATTTACATTCTTACATTCTATTCTGTAAATCTACGTAGATCTGGATCTTGCAGTTGTGGCTCAGTGGTTGAGATGTTCATGTTTTCCAAACACATAGATTGTCTCTTGTAATACTTCATAGTGGAGATTAGTATTATTATATAACTAACAAATTAGCTGATTTGTCACCTTCAAATAATATACCTTTTTGACTATATAGTAGATAATGAACACATCCTGTAAACTCATGTGATTCAATTCATAAAAATTGATAAACGTGAGTTACCGTACAAGTTTAGGTAGTAAAAGTATCAAAAATCGAAAATGATGAACATGTTTTGACATGCTACACCCATAACTTATTTATGGTTACTTTATATATGATGTGTGTATCAGTCTTAATATCTATTCGCATGTATGTGAGTAAATGTAAAGTTTTCAATACATTTGTACATTTGTGACAGTTTTTCTGTTTACTAGTTTGTGTTACCTTAGAAAGTTCTTCATTTTCTAAAGTATCAACAAGCTCATGGTATAGTTGCAAAATCTATTCAATCTACTTATTGAAATAATGGCATATTATGGAGACACTTCTCTATCACTTGAAGTGACATCAGCTGGAGAGTAGACCATCGAAAGAAGCGATTATTGAGGTTACTGAAAGTGTAAACATCGTATTCTAATTCGCTGAATTAAATTTATCACGATTACCAGCAAGTGCTTCATAATAGGTACATGGAATGTTCGAACAATGTGGGAGAGCGGGAAGACAAATCAGATAGCTGCAGAATTGAAGAGATACAACTTGACAATACTCGGAATCAGCGAAACCCATTGGATTCAAGCTGGACAGAAAACATTGACTTCGGGAGAGACGCTACTATACTCCGGCCACGAAGAGGAAAATGCTCCCCACACTCAAGGAGTTGCTCTGATGCTGTCCAAGGAGGCACGTAATGCACTTGTGGGATGGGAACCAAATGGACCCAGGATCATCAAAGCATCTTTCAAAACAATGAAGAAAGGGATTACAATGAATATTATCCAATGCTATGCACCAACCAACGACGGCAACGACGAAGACAAAGATCAGTTTTACGATAGACTGCAATCAATTATAGCAAAGTGTCGAGGAAAGGATCTGACAATACTGATGGGGGACCTAAACGCCAAAGTCGGAATGGACAACACTGGATATGAAGAAATCATGGGACGACAAGGACTAGGAGACAGAAACGACAATGGTGAAAGACTTGCAAACCTATGTGCCTTCAACAAATTAGTTATAGGTGGTACAATATTCGCCCACAAACGCATACACAAGGCTACATGGGTCTCACCGGATCATACTACTGAGAATCAAATCGATCATATATGTATCAATAAAAAATGTAGAAGATCAATGGAAGATGTAAGAACCAGGAGAGGAGCTGACATAGCTTCGGACCACCACCTGGTGGTTTCTAAAATAAAACTGAAGCTAAAGAAGCAGTGGACAACTGGAGTGGCAGCAGTACAACGGTTCAATACAGGCTTTCTCCGAGACACTGACAAACTCATGGAATTCAAAATATCTCTCAACAACAGGTTCCAAGCCTTACAAGATCTACCGAAAGAAGAAGAAACCACTATGGAGGACAACTGGAAAGGAATCAAAGAAGCACTAACGTCAACGTGTCAGGAGGTTCTAGGCCGCAAGAAGCACCATTACAAGGAATGGATCTCCACTGAGACATTGAGCGAAATTCAACAAAGGAGGAACAAGAAGATAGAAATCAACAACAGCCGAACAAGAGCAGAGAAAATCAAGGCTCAAGCTGAATACTCAGAAGCAAATAAGCAAGTAAAGAAGAGCATTAGAGCTGACAAACGGAAATACATCAAAGGCCTTGCAACGACAGCGGAGAAGGCTGCAAGAGAAGAAAATATGAAACAGCTATACGACACAACGAAGAAACTGGCAGATAAACATGGTAAACCAGAGCAACCGATCAAGAACAAAGAAGGCAAGACACTCACTGAGATTCAAGAACAAAGGAATAGGTGGGTAGAACACTTTGAGGAACTCTTGAATAGGCCAGCTCTACAGAACCCACCGGACATCGAAGCAGCACCTGCAGATCTCCCGATAGATGTCACTCCACCAACGATGGAAGAAATCAAGATGGTCATCAGACAAATCAAAAGTGGGAAAGCAGCAGGACCTGACAATATACCAGCTGAAGCATTCAAATCAGATATCGACCTAACAGCAAGGATACTCCACGTTTTATTCAAAAAGATCTGGGAGGAAGAACAAGTGCCGGCTGCAGACTGGAAAGAAGGACATCTTATCAAGATACCAAAGAAAGGAGATTTGAGCAAATGTGACAACTACAGAGGGATCACATTACTGTCGGTACCAGGGAAAGTCTTCAACAGATTGTTGCTGAACAGAATGAAAGATTCAATGGATACTCAACTTCGAGACCAACAGACTGGTTTCTGTAATTATCGGTTGTGCACAGACAAAATCGCAACACTACGGATCATCATTGAACAATCAACTGAGTAGAACTCGTCACCGTACATCAACTTCATTGATTATGAAAAGCGTTTGACAGTGTAGATAGGAGAACACTATGGAAACTTCTTCGACATTACGGCGTACCAGAGAAACTCGTCAACATCATCCGGAACTCTTACGACGGAACACAGTGCAAAATTGTGCATGGAGGACAACTGACAAATGCATTTTCAGTGAGGACCGGAGTCAGACAAGGTTGCTTACTCTCACCTTTTCTCTTCCTCCTAGTGGTCGACTGGATCATGAAGACCTCCACATTTGAGGGAATGTACGGGATTCAATGGACAAGTAGGATGCAACTCGATGATTTGGACTTTGCGGATGATCTAGCTCTTTTAGCACATACACACCAACAAATGCAAGCGAAGACAATCAGTGTAGCAGCAACTTCAGCATCAGTAGGCTTGAACATACATAAGGGTAAGAGCAAGATTCTCAAATACAACACAGGGAGCACCAACCCAATTCAACTTGATGGAGACACTCTGGAAGAAGTGAATACTTTCACATATCTGGGGAGCATCATCGATGAAAAAGGAGGGTCCGATGCAGATGTAAAGACAAGGATTGGCAAGGCAAGGACAGCATTCCTACAGTTGAAAAACATCTGGAACTCAAAACAAATATCAACTAACCTCAAAGTCAGACTCTTCAATTCGAACGTGAAGACAGTCCTGCTGTATGGAGCTGAAACTTGGAAAATTACTGCAAACATCCTCAGACGGATACAGGTATTTATAAACAACTGCCTACGAAAGATACTGAATGTCCGTTGGCCGGAAACCATCAGCAACAACTTACTATGGGAGAGGACAAAGCAACTTCCAGCCGAAGAGGAAATTAGGAAAAGACGATGGAAATGGATAGGACATACACTACGCAAACCATCAGACTGCATCACGAGACAAGCATTAACATGGAATCCTGTTGGGAAACCGGAAAGAGGAAGGCCAAAGAACACGCTGCGGCGAGAATTGGAAGCAGACATTAAAAGGATGAGCAGCAACTGGAAACAATTGGAAAGGATTGCTCAGGACAGAGTTAAATGGAGAACACTGGTGAGCGGCCTATGCTCCTCAGCGAGGAGTAACGGGCATAAATGTCCGGCATGTTTTTGTTTTTGCCAAAATTTTCATTCAAGGAGAATCGGACTCACTGTTCGCTTCAGTAGAGACCTAAGCTGTAATAAAACAGCTGTTCATTTGAACCCTTTTTTATACAGAGTCAGTCCCTTTAATAATTAAACAATGTTATTAGTATATAATTCCCATTATAAGTTGTGGTTTACTTGTTTTGATATTCGACTTTCAACCACTGGGTTTCATATTCATGTCTTTCTCCACCTACTTCGGTTTAGGCAGCCGGGTATTATCACAAACCATCACATGTAAAGTGTAATTGAAAGCCGAGTATGCTAATCTGTATTTGTGTGATGAGATAACCTAACCAGATCATTATAAACAGACTACTAAATGTTCAATTTATTTGAAAAATAACTATGTCCTTAGAACTATGCTTAATCATATAAATCACGTTAAAATGAAAATCAGACTGTAAGATCCAATTCAAAATAACGGTAATAAAATAACACAGTTTATTAGGATTGTACTTAGAAATGTATTGAAAGCGAGTATTTTGTAATTTCAATAAACAGTACTATACTTTGTTCATTAAAATTACCATTGTCTGTAGTTTGTCTATTTTAGTGTTTTGATATTTCATATAAATGAAATATCAAAGTAGTATATAATAAAATATTAACACAATTGTATAGACACCAATCCTAATTTGAAATCAGTTCTTTCTATTGTTCAACGTAAATAAATGTTTTAATATACCAGGTTATACTTTACTCAATATATGGTAATTTCGCTTTTGGAGTATTTTTTTTTCACTTTCACATTGTTGGTTTTAGTTAACAATTACACTTACTGAGAAAGCCGCCTTCTCAGTTTTCAGCTTAAGATTACGCCTAACGTTTTCACTACTTAGAAAGTGTGCCTTACCCAGTACTTTCATCCATTTCTCTAATACATTTAGTCTTTGAATGTTGGGCAGTGTAGGACTTAACTCATTAATTTTGTCTCAAGCTCGAATGTTTACTGTATTCATGTTTTCCACCTAGATTTCAGAGTACACTACACTCCATATGTTCACAGGTTGTTGCTGATAATTCTTTCCTTTTGAAGTTAAATCTTTAATGAAAACTATTCTCTAATAGGCAGCACATATTCACTAAATGAAAGAAAAATTGACTGAAAGCAGACTCAATAAAATGTATTAAGATTGTGAATAATTCCGAGTACTTTTCACTGACTCAGTAAATTAAGATATCTTAAAGTGCTGTAAGGTATATTGTTTTATTGTAAAAATATTCTCTTCATCATTATGCTGAACTTTTTGTTTTTCTTCTACCCTACATTTATTTTATAGTATCTGATGAATTGGGTAATATAACCATCTATAGTTACGACCCCTTAGATCCTTCGAGTCGTTCTGGTAGGCGTCTTGTCCGATGTGCAGACATGCGTTTGCCATCCTGCGCAACTTGTTCACTTCGTGTAGCTAATCGGCTTAGACATGCATTGCTTTCAGTTAAACCATCGGCTTTGTCGACGGCAACAGCCACAACAGGAACTTCAACAATTAACCAGAATACTACAAATACTAATTTAGATAATTTAAATCGTATTGATTCTGCGAATCAAATAAGTAGTTTCAAGCAGTCGCAACAACAGAATTTACAACAAGGAGGGATCACTAGCAACGTAAGCTCTGGTATTGATCCAGAGAAATTTAGACAATCTATATATTTTGGTTAGTTTGATGTACTTTTTCTGCAAACGGTCTTTTGAGTATTATTATTATTATTATTATTATTATTATTATTATTATTATTATTATTATTATTATTATTCATTTTGGTATCATCCTCTGACTACACAAATTTCTTTTGTAAACGGTATTGATTTAATATTCTTTAAATCATCCTTACGGACGTATCATTTACTGGCTTATCAGAGTAATTGAAACTTTACAATCTAATTTTTGTGTTGATATTAATGTAAATAATATGAACACTTTCAATACATGGAAAAATTTAGAAAATGAAATGCACAAATACAAAAGTAATATTGTGAAGAAAGCAGACAGAAGGCGATTAAGGAAAAGGTAAACTTCAATAAGACAATAAGAGAATTTCAAATTGGGAGATACAGCTGAAATGAAAACACAAACATGGACATTTCATTCCATTTACAAAAGTCATTACGTTTCTATGAAGGTTTTACTATTAAACTTTGGGAGGATCGCCACTAGCCTCTATTCGATGCCATATTTGACAAGGTCACAAACCATTGACTTACATCATCTCTAGGACCCCATCCAGAAAGTCCGAATAGACTAATAGCGCTAGTCTCTTACAGCTTCCACTCCATGGCGTTGTATCATGAACTAAACACTTCGCTTTTGCCAAGGTCGGCCCTAAAAACGTATTCCTCACCCTAATCCACATAATTTTGTTTCCAGAGTTTGGGTCTTAAAAAGTACGGATCTAATACAAGAAAAATTTTCTCGAAAAGACAAAAGACTGTGTTTACTAAGGCTAATGACTATGTTTTCTCAATTTCAACTGACATTAATTGACGTTAGTCACTACTCAGTGATCAATCACATTTCATGGTTGCATTCTTTGTTTATAATGCTTTCAATTTAGGTAGTCAAGATGGGTCAATTTACCGAATCGGTCCTATACGTGATAAAATGTATAGTCGCCTTCGTATAACTGAGAAAAACTTGATCCATCATCTTGGACCTGTATGTGGTATGCCACCTAAATCATGCTGGTAAGTTTTTATATTTTTTTATCACTTCCCGACTTTTAGATTTTACTGAATGAATTTCTCAGTACATTACTCGAAATATATCAACTGGGTAGTCAATCGGATAATTGGTGCCTTTTTTGTTTACGGTTTATCATCTAGATTATGTGCTTATCAACAATTACCTTCTTATTTAAGTTGGATTATGACTGGCAAGTGGAATCCGCGACGCGCGTTTTGTCCTATTTGTGACTCGTCGGCTGGATGTACCTTCATCCTAATGTTGATGTTCACAGTAGGATTCGAACTCAGTCCGTTTTGTGTCAAACCCCACCGTGACTGAGTTCGAATCCCACTGCGAACATCAACATTGAGATGCAGGTACATTCAACTGACGAGTCACAATCCAACTTAAATAATACTTGCGAATAATCGCTATATCGAGGCAATCCGGTCAGGATGCACATATAGCAACAGAAACTGACGAGTTTCAGTCCATAACAAATCAACGGGAATATATAAGTTCATTCTAATTAACTCAGTTTGTAGTAAAGTTATGATTTAGTTAACAATGGGACCTAGGACGTAAGTTTTATCTTATTTTGGCATACCTTTATCTCACTGTTGATGTTCACATAACAACTCGAGCCTAATGGCTATCTTTTCACATGCTGCGTTATACTCTGAGCTACTGAATTCACTTTGCCACAAACCTATTCATACCGTTTTTCATACATGATTTAACCTACGATTGTAGTAAAAAACAAAAGACGAATTATCAGTTTCTTTATAAAGAGTTATGACATTCGTAATTTATCCTGCTCATTAATATTGTGAAAAGATCAATCGGACATGCAATTGTCTATTTGGTGAAAAGAGAGAACGTCATAAAATATTATATACACTACTTTTATTACCAACTTTGCACATCCTTCGCGTTCTCTGATCCTTGTCGGTTGTAGGCTTGCTTCCCTTAGTTATCCTCAATTCTCCTATGTATTCTAATCATGCTTTGCTTCTTACCACCTCGCAACTCACCTCATATGGTGTTTACTGATTCCTTCCAATTTCATGCGACATTCCAATACCTACTACTTATGAACGACCTTATGAGTAGTACTCACCGCAATATGCGTAAAAACACTCCAGCACTAGATAACCATTGAAAATCAAGAAATACTAGGAAGTTGTAGCGTCTTAGTACCGGACTGTTCAGCAATGTTTATTCATGTCTCCACTTCGTTCGGACCCAGGGCTTTCAAGTGTCAGTATTACTCATGTATAAAACAGAAACCAACGTCTGTAATTTAAACAGTATGTCATATATTTTCGTAAACTCATCTGCACGGCTTTTATTTACTCTAAGAATTGCCCCCCTTTCGAGTATTTACATTCATCGATATATCTTTTCCTGAACTCCAATACGAATGGTACCATTTTTTACAAGGTTTGAATCCAATATTATTGACATTTTTGATTGAGAATAGCTTAATTCGGAGGTTAATTGCTATTTGCAGCTATCTGTCTGCAAGAAGCCAAACTTCAAATTAGTTTTCATCTCACGATCAGATATTTCGGTCATATATATTGGAAGTTAATATTTATTCATATAAATCTAAAATATAGACATCATAAGTATCACAAATGCATCCACATATCATAAGTTCACTACTTTTGGAAACAAATACAGCTACATCAGCAAGTTAATAGCCTTCGGTAACGTCTCTTCCGTTTACAGAGATTCACTAAACACAGGGCATCTTAAATGAAATACTATAAAATACGTCCAGCCAGTTTCTGTAATCGAAGGTGTCATAACCGTCGGTTATCGACAATCGATTTGCTATTTTTGCATTCCAACTGTTAGTACATCATTTATCGACTTAAATTTCACT
Organism: Schistosoma mekongi; assembly: GCA_034768735.1. NCBI lineage: Eukaryota > Metazoa > Platyhelminthes > Trematoda > Strigeidida > Schistosomatidae > Schistosoma > Schistosoma mekongi. Next base: position 23,969,512 of record CM068309.1, on the reverse strand, counting down.
GAACCTGTATTTTGCATTCATTTATTATTCGATGGAATTTGTAGCCAAAATGACATTCCAGTAGTATTAATAACTACTAAATGTTCATATTAAACGGTCATATAAATCTATTTATTCATCTTTCTCCTCACTTTGATTACGTAAGAATTGTGGTAGTATTTCTTTGTGTAGTTTTTGAGTTGGGAATTACGTTGTATCTTTTTATTGGAGTAATTCGACTTTCTCTATAATGTATATTCATTTTCATGAAACCATTTAGCAGTATATCACTGTGTAATGCAAATGTTTGATAAACTAGAGAGTTCTTAAATTTTATTTTTAGGCCATACAGTCGACCTCAGCCAGAATTAGCTAATCCATGTGGTAAAGTTGCAGATGGCGATTTAATTTGGCGCTACCTCACTTTGCCACATTGTCAACGTTTAGAAATAGCTAAAAAATCCGGCCAAAGTTTAGAAAGTGTAAGTCGCATTCTGATTAATGTTCATTTCATTCCTGAATTATCTCCAGTATAGTAGTGAAACAACTATACTAATATTAAGTAGCTAAAGGTAACCGACTTAACATTAAAAACGATATGCGCGACATCGAGTCGCTTAGATTAGTGGAAAATTCAAAGAATGATTTGTGGAATATATTGGTCACTGTGGAGTTAATATACATGGCATTGATCACCATTCAATAATTAGTTATTTTCTGTATACATTTACGTCTGTTTTTTTTCTTTATACAGATAGTCTGTTTACGATAGTTTTAAGTGTGATATCTGTCAATCTTCATTATCTAGTATAAATGTTTCTGTAATGCGAACAAAGAAATAAAGTAATTTATGAAATATTCTAACCCTCTGATCTTGCAGTATTTATCCATTAATAATTTGTAGGGGAAATTCAGTGCATATTTATTTTATCCGTAGAAATGACTAAGTCAAAACATATTTTACTTAAAAGATCATTACAACTTCATGTATTTATACGTTTTGTTGTTAATCGCTGATTAGAGTCACATGAGAAATAAATTAGTATGAAAACAAATGAATTTTCATATGATGAAGTTAACTTGCATTCTTACGGTCTGTTAGGTTAAATTAAGTTATATCATGAGGTGGTGGCAAATGTTAGAAATGCGAATTGAGACAAAGACTTTTACAACTATCACCACATATTCTTCTATAGAGTGATATATAAATGAACTGTGTGGTTGTAATCGTCATATCATTTTCTATCGTAGCTCAGTAAGAATTCCTTTACTAGTAAACTCCTAGTTATTGCCATGCATAGTAATCTGAAAATAGTCCTTTATTGTAGTTAGTTTTATAAACGCTTAATAACATACATTAAAAACTGTCCCAAATTGGCTATGTGATTGTCTTTAGTCAGTTACCCCTCCCTCTTATTCGACAAAATTGCTACTAATCATGTTTCATTTCCGGATACGTCAAGAAAACATATCCTTCTGCTGTGTAGTCAGTCACCCACAATTAGCTTATAGCATTTTGACTTAATATTAATTGTTACGCTGCGACTCACTACTGTTCTATTCAAATGCCAGTAAGCTATACAACTGATTATTGTCTCAAGATAGCCATCAATTTGTTCAGTGAATGTAATTTTTACGTGATAGATAAATAATATTTTAAACTGAACACCAACCGCCTATTTTGTTGATTTTATGTATTTTCTTTCTATAGATTATGGATGATATAGCAGAATTGATAGCAACTACATTACACTTCTAATGTCTATCCGATGATCGACTGTCGCAGCTGTACTTCATTCTTGTTTCTTATACTTTTACAATGTTTCCTAGCCCATATTACATCGAACAATGAAGGATCTTTTAATTGAATAAAAGGAAACCGATTAATAAAAGCACTTCTATGTATAGTTTTTCACTCAGAATTTTGTTGAAATATATATATGTTTGTTTGTTGTGTCAAATTTTTGATTCTTCATTTAACTCTTTGTGGAGAATTCTACATCCTCAGGAACATCAAGAAGTTACAAAGGATTTATAATAACACTATCTTCTGGGTTTAATATTTATATTCATACAGGACATCATAACATCTTATAAACACAGTAGATGTGTGATTATACATTTTTATGCTTCTGGTTAGCCCTAGTATATGTAATTGCTTCACTAATACCAGCTTGTTTCAGGTGATAATTTTTGAAGCCCTTTAAGCTCATTGTTAGCCTGCCGCGTATTGAAAAACACTTTAAATTGGTATTCTATAAGGAGGATAGTAATGGATCTGTGCAAATATGTCTGTCGGCAGCTGATTATTGTATAAATTATTTGAGTAGATTGACAAATTGCTTCAATATAAGTACTAATAATATAAAGTCGTCGTATGTATAAAACTCTTATCCATTTTTTCAATCTGAGAGTCTAGAGAGCACTTATAATGTTCCAAATACAATTTTATCGAGTCTGAAAGTAGCATAAACTTTGATAGACCCTGATGCCAGCTCCGAGTGATCACAGATAAAATCCACAACATGTGGTCTGGATTTATACTCCAGAAATCAATGATGCATCCAAAATGACACAAACAACGAAATTAACACTTCAACAATAGTCGAGTGTCATATTTATTGTTACACTAACAAAGCAGTTCCTTAGGGCCTACTAGTTCTGCTGTTATCCAACTTTTACTCTTATTCTTGTGGCAATTTTACAATCTCTTAGCTAAACGCATTAATCTAAATGTCATTTTCATTATAAATTAGAACTACTTGATGCATAAAATTCACTAAGTAACTTTTTTCCTACTTAAAAATATCCAATCAACCATTAACATCTCAAGCAGTAAGAACCATAAATTAGTGGTTTCCCGGCTCCAATGTTAAATCATTATACGAAAATGTAGTGTTCGATATCCCTAACCACTATAATATAGTGCTGTCTTCTAACTTGACATAAAGTCACTAACAGATAGCTTAGAGATTTTATGAATTTATTAAAACTGTGGACTATAGTTTGGAAATGGTTTAGCATTTCGCTTTATAACAAACTGCTTGAAGTTGAAAACATAGACCATTAGACATTAGTTAAATTGTTGAGTGTTGTGCTCACCACGATACTTCAAGTTCTTAAATTCAATCTTTTCTGTATTACTCACCTATTATTGATTAATAAACTCGGACGAAACAGCCTCGGTTTTTCTTGTTTAACATAATGTGAAGTTAATTAGTGACGAAAGACGTATTTATTGTTAACATATGCTATCAAAGGTTCTCAAGCAATGTAAAGTATGCAATTCCGGCTTCTCAAGTTTTTCTCAATATGATATTAAAAACTGAATGTGTGACTCTTGAGACTGAAAATAAGACAGTACATCTGGATTATTTCACCATAAATTTAGTATCTGTATAGGATGATAGCCATGCCAATACAAATCCACTTGACGTATATAAACATATTTGGTCTTTATAGGAAGTGGTCTAGATTATACGCGTTATCCATTAGCTTAGCGCGCTGATTATGTACGAAGAAATTTTTCTATTTGATAACATTGATGTGCATACGTTGATTTAGACGCTCCCGCAGAACAGAATGTTTAATCGTACTGAAGGATTACTTCTATAATTAATTTAATAATCGCTTCCATAGTTTCACGCAAATATCTCAGTATAATTGATTGCAAACACTTGGTATATCCAAAGTACAACTTTATAATTGTTTCTTTGAAGTTTGTGAGTGAAGTCAGTGTACAAACTAAACCTGTACTGTCTAGCACTTAATTATATGCATATTTTGCACTTGATATTTTGTAATATTTTTCTAGTCGTTACACTTATATTGGGTGTGATTTGCATAAACAAAATGAAGTCCTTCATTAGTATTCTATTTCTCTATATCATTATGTGATTCATATTATATTGCTGATTTTAATATTGAAAAGTGCCCGATTAGAATAATTATGAATAGCGCCAGTGCGTAGCTACGTCTATCGCCAATGGTTGATTTTAGTGGATTCATTCTTATTGTCCTTTAAAGTATAAACAGATCAATTTAATATTTTCAAAAGCCAAACGATAACCAAAGTAAATAGTCTAATAGGCTTAACAGTCATTTTGACAGTAATAGTTCATATTGGTGAGGTAACGTATTTCCATATATATATCTATATATATATATTATATATATATATAGATATATATATATAGATATATATATATAGATATATATATATATCTATATATATATATCTATATATATATATCTATATATATATATATAGATATATATATATATATCTATATATATATATATAATATATATATATATCTATATATATATATAGATATATATATATATAGATATATATATATATAGATATATATATATATCTATATATATATATCTATATATATATATATAGATATATATATATAGATATATATATATATCTATATATATATATAGATATATATATATATATAGATATATATATATATCTATATATATATATTATATATATATATAGATATATATATATAGATATATATATATATCTATATATATATATAGATATATATATATATCTATATATATATATAGATATATATATATATAATATATATATATAGATATATATATATAGATATATATATATATCTATATATATATATATCTATATATATATATAATATATATATATATATATATCTATATATATATATAATATATATATATAGATATATATATATATATAGATATATATATATAGATATATATATATATATAGATATATATATATATATATCTATATATATATATCTATATATATATATATATCTATATATATATATAGATATATATATATAGATATATATATATAGATATATATATATAATATATATATATAGATATATATATATAGATATATATATATATATAGATATATATATATATAGATATATATATATATATCTATATATATATATATAGATATATATATATAATATATATATATATCTATATATATATATCTATATATATATATCTATATATATATATATAGATATATATATATAGATATATATATATAGATATATATATATAGATATATATATATATATATCTATATATATATATAGATATATATATATATATAGTAAATTTCATGTTGCCGTTTCAAGATTTTAATTGCTCGTTGGAATTATGGTAGTGTTCCAAAAACAACAAGTCAGGTAATCAGACTGCGAATATAACTTGCTCGCATCAATTTGTTCACGTCTTTCATAATAGTGAATCACTTTGTTCAGCAGTCTTTTCATATCAATCAACTAATTGTTTCTTTCGACTTCTTTGTCTAATCGCTACTGGTCTTCTATCTTAAAACCCTCATTCAGACTAACTTTATAATATGTGTATTATTGTTTTTACTAATAATATCAGTTTAATAAATTGGTAGTTTCATACCTAAAACTAGGCCATATACACAACGCGCATGCTTCGGGTTAGATATTTTGTAATACCGGTTTGACATATACATCAATAGTTATTCGCCTAGTAAATTATTCATAATAGTTATAACATCCTAAATGTATTATTCTTAATGGTCCAAATAACATTTTCCCGAAAAATGCATAATGTTGTCTTTCACCATGACCAATTACAAAAACTGATCTCAGGAATTAATACAACTACGAGAAAACAAGGACTTGATATTGTATATCCGTAGATCTTTCCCCACACTAACTGAACCCAAGCAGAAATAAGAACAAAAGATTAATGAGAAAAACTAGTCCATATCTAGAATTATATTTCACATGCTAGCTTAAATATATGTAGGCAAATTCAAACCATACAATAGCTCGATCGAAATAGTAATATCAATGCAAGACAGCGACATTACTGATGGAAATACAGAAGAGTGGATACATAAATATTTAGTTCTAGTTTGTGAATGAAAAATGACGAGCAAAGTTTGAAAATATTAAGAATGAAGAGTTCACTGCAAATAAAGTTAAAATGCATAAAGTGATCTGCTCAAAAGTAATTCTTGAAGCTTAATGATTCTTTGTTAACCAGAACACACTAGATATGTTTTATCCAAATATATGAATTCACAGCAGATATACGGTCAATATGCTGAACATGGTCCAGTTTAGTACCACTCACAAAAAGCACGAAGTAGTACAGCACATGTATTGGAATCAAAGCATTGGAACATTTTTTGAGCCCAAAACTACTTAAAATTGCTTCTCATTATGCTTCCAACAAATAAGTCAGTTCATAGCAATTGTTGAATTATCTCAGCTCAGAAATGTAGCATGTGACTTCGATTAAAATTTAACCAGTATGAATAAACAATTTACTGCATAAATAAATGTTAACCTACTAACTAGTCTGCAGATGAGTCATTGAATTCTGAATTGTAAAAAGGAACCACGAGTTCATCATCTTATTATCAAGGATCCAAATTATTTCAATTGATATGTTTAATAATGATGCAGTGTTCATAAACTTAGCTTAACTCCCAAAAGAATTATCTCATTAATTTTTCAGTGATCTCAGTTCTTACCAATGACTGTTTTATTCACTCAGTAAATTATCTGTAGCTAATATTCACCCTCAGTATGCTAAACATTGAATAACTGTTGAACACGATTAAGTTGATGAATTTTGCCATATTGATTGATCTAGGATTCAGCACCCAATGAACGGATCCACAATGCTAATTAATTTCCAACAGCTATTCAGTACTAATGTGATTTAAAGTTTCTCAGTTTATATCATTCCATAATGAAAAATAAATTATTATTTTTTTAGTAAATAAGAAGGTTGGTTTCTCACCAATATATAGTAAACTATTATGCTGATAATGTTTACTATTCAAAATTAGGTGGATGAGAATTTATGCATATAAGATGACCCTATATGATAAATGTCTCGTGACTAATCATTCACCAAATCATGTGCTGTTTGTTACTTGTTGATGTTTACACTGTTAACAGTAATGTTGTGGAGACTTTACATACAATCAAGTATGCTCATTCAATAGTAAAATTACATGTAAATTAAGAATAAAGCGAAAGTCAGCTATATAGTAATATACCAACTACTTTGATAAAAGGCCAACGTTAGATTGTAGTTGGTAAGAATAATCAAGAATGCACGTCTTATTCTAAATAAGTCTTTCCGCTAAAGGTAATGCAACATTAGTAAAAGCTATGACTAAACGTCATATCAAGGTAATCAGCTGAAGAATAACAATGTCGTAACAAAGACTGAATAAATTCAGTACAAAGTAAATGTTGAACAATAACATGTTATCGATGGATTATTTTAAATAATGAGGTTCCAATTAAACTAGCGGTATTTTAAAGGAAACATCTGTCACAATCTAAAAGAAGTAATTTTTAACATTAGTAGATTTTATCACAATTCACATTTGTTTCAATTTGAAATAGCCGTCAGAGAAATAACCGTCTACTATAGTAATGTGAACACGGTGGTATCATAAGACTAAACCTCACACATAATGTGTAACTTAAATCCATTACATTTAAATTTGTCAATTACATAGGAATAATTAGATATGACAAAAAAGGATAACTAAATTATTCCTTCCTGAAGGTATATGATAACAACCGAATAGTAACTTGTCTGATGTTAATTTCTTCATTGTGGAAAATGATTAAGTCTATAACTCAAAGAGTGGATGACTGAGTGAGTTTTTCACATACAAGATGACTAACGAGATAAAGCGATTACTTTGAACACTAATGATTGGCTGTAATTTCAAATACATCCTATATCACAGGCTATATCAAATTATCCAGATGCTAAACAATAAATAATCAGTAGTATAGAAAGAAATATAGTGCTGATTTGCTTTCTGTTCTAAATAAACTGAATTCCAATTTCGATTCTCATCTATTATTAAAGTCTATGAGAACAATTACTAATAATTAATAAAATATAAGGTGGATGAATTAATTAATGCTAAAATATTTCAATTAACAAGTGAATGAATCCTAAACATATAATTAATAGAAGATTTAAAATCTAGGATGAGAATGGATGAACGTTTTGATATATAATCAGAAATTTCATTGGCTACGTAATGATGAGAGGCGGGTATTGTGGTGAGGTAAGTGCTTATAATAAAAACGGATGTGGGGGAGGGGATGGCAAATACGAAGTCATCTGCAACTTTGATGTCGTTTATGTTAGTGGCTAAGGTTAAGAGTGGTTTTATAAACTTGTTATGAATGCACTGATCTGGTTTGTTAAAATGGATACTGATAGCTACAACTGTTTGCAATAAAGCATATGCAGACCATGAAGTATATCTAGTGGAATACAGTTTATCATCTGGAAGGCATTTTTCTGTTCGCTTAATGTCGTATATTGATTAATCTACCTTGTTCTTTTCTTTACGAAGCCAAGTAGGATAATGCTCTGAAATTTAACGATAAACTTGTATAATTGTGCGTTCAACGTAACTAGCTTCACAGGAGCAATTAAAATGATAAATACACTCACTAATTCCTGTATGTAGCGGTGGCGGCCTCTGTAACTCATGAAGTTAACGAAGTTATTAGTGAAACAGTACCTTATTCATGAGATACAGATAGAAATCGTCCTATATCATAAGTTGGATAATGATCCGAAATTTAAGCTGTTAAATACCAACCAAGAGGATGGACAATATCAAACCAACTGCATGACTTACATATTCCCAAATTTCATCCTAACTGTAATCATAAGGTTCTTGGACTGAGACGAAACTACTCTTAGGTTCTTAACGATTCCTCAAATGATGCGACCTCGTGATAAAAATGTTTAGTAATGTTAAAAGTGTGTAACTGATGCTCTATAATCTACTTCACTGGATCTGATAAGTAGCATGTTCATACACATCTTTACATTCAATTTAGAATCAGATCATAAGATATTCAGTGAGTTGAAAATGGATTTATTCATTCGAAAGTTTATAACTGGTAGTTGGTTACGTAATGTGTTAGTAATTATTTTTATGAATTATTAAACAGTTAACTACTATGCCAGTTAGCCTCATCTATAAGTTAGTTGTAAAATGGAATGAAGTTGCTTTGAAAATACTATTTTCCGAGATGATGAAAGGATATTGAAATTTCATTGATTGAGGTAGTTGGAATTTGTATTTACCCACTACCCACCTAACGATAGCGCACTATTAGTCCATGAAATCATTGGTTTGTTTTAACCATGGTGTTAAATGCGAACTATTTGATTGTGGCAGGCGTGGTAACAAGGATTAGTTGTTAGAGGCAGAGTGACATTACTTAGAACTGGTGTCAATAGATGAAACACTTGGTAATTAAGTCTGAAGCTTTTTCTATAATTTGTATGACACGAATAAGCCCTTTCTTCTCTAATCATAGTCTCCATGCTTAGTTTTTCTATTGTTTCTACCATTACTATTTATGTCAGTAATTTCATCTTACTGTATTGTTATTATATGACAGATATATGCTAAGTTTCCGGTTGATTATGGCATAAAACAACACTATATCAGATTGAATTAAGATGAAAAATGCACGCATTGTTGTTATTGAATTGTGGCTTCTAAATATGTCTGGATAAGAGGTGAAAACAGATTTGCTCAGTATATTTAGATTAGAAAGTAAACAGCACTACACTTCTTTCTGTGCCAATGACTATTTATTGTATAGCTTCTGCATAAACACAGAATACAAAATGTGTCTAATATGGTACATGCATACGTAATGAAAGCATGCTTAATTTTATAAATCTGGTAGAGTGCAAAAAACATGTGGTTAGATAGTTTGGTTGAAAGCCTTCGTTATGTAATGGTAAGTCTTTACTTTTAGACTAAAACATGTGAACATATAATTTCTAGGGTCATGATCTCCATTTACTAACCAGCAGTTCAAACTTAGGATACGCTAGTTAATATACTGCAAAAGAAACATCGGGCTCCCTAAAAGACTCAAGAAGTACTGAATTTAATAGGGAGAGACGATACAACGTGGATTTTTGCCTAGTAGATCTTATTTGTGTAACTTGTGCCAGTAATAAACTAATTCATACAACTTAATAATCAAGCACGATTAGGTGTAGTTCCCCATGGACCAAATGTCTTATGTGAAGGCTTATGATATACCACACTGTTGTGAAAAACTAAATAGATTAATCACGATTCAAACATATGGCTAACAGTTGGTTCCTATAATAGATCATAGCACTACTGCTTCAGATGGAATCCCTTAAGATGCACAAGTACTATACAAAACGTTTATAAAGACAATACCCGTCTGGTGGATTGAAGAAATACAAACACTCAGAATACAATGACGATAGATAATTGTTTATGCATTAACTTTAGATTACAATAGTATGATTAACTTTCTAGAGGAAATCAAGTCACCCAGAATAATACAAGCCTACGTATTGTATCATATTTATATTAAAGGAGCAATGTGCCTTTTATCTTAAGCCAACGCGAAACGTAATGTCCATTAGTTTAATTTAAGTACTCAACTACAATTTGAACCTACACAGTTTGTGATTTACAAAATACTTAAAATAAGGTAAACACCACTTAGATTATTGCGCAAAATCTATAAAAACACGCAACTGTGGCGATACAACTTGGCAACCAACTAAAGACTTGTTAGCGTCTTTAAGCTGTTATTTGTAAGAGATATAATGATGTACTACTTGGGTGACTAAAGTGAAACTACGGTAGGATTCGAACGTATAACTTAGTATGTGTTTTCAACACTATTTCACTTTTAGTACTATTAGTGGAAGGAAAAGATTTCACAAACTTAAGGAAAAGCCTCTGACAATCTCTGAGAAAAACTAATTGTTGCTTTAAGGTCAAACCAATGGTCCGTCTCTATCATGTTTCGCCACTGAGAAGCATGATTCTTTACTCCATATGTTTATCAGGGCATGTGATACTAAAATAATTATGTAGCCGCAGTAAATCATCACTCCAATATGTTTAATTATCACTTTGTATTAAATTGACCTTCATTAGCTTACATTTATAAATGGCATGATGACTACATGTGAAACTGGATTATTCGAAAAGAAATAAGCGAATATATCACATTTTTCAGGCCAACTTCATCTTCATATTAGGCTATCGAAAATAAATAGAATCACTTGCATAAAGATGTTGGAAGTGAATTTTATGTAATTATTTGTCTCATTTCTAAAAATAATAAACATTAGAAGTCTGTAAAGATTAAAATAAATAAGGATAAATATTCCAGATTTCACACACACTATTGGATAGAAAATATAAATCACACTTAGAATTGCGAACACGTATTCCTGATATTTTAAAAGTACTTACTATCCTTTTGGCCATGAATGCTTCACTGAGAAATAAATGCAGTCACCACTTCACTAAGCACGCTATTTGAAGATTGATCTCCAGAATTCTTGTTTGGTTGCCTTTACCTCTCTTAAACAAATAGACAATCATCAAATATTGTTGCAAACTTTGCAGCTGCACAGAAAATATGCCCAAACGAACAACAACGCTGCGAAGAGTAGACTACTACCTTTTATTTATTAATTATTTAACAAACTCTAGCACAAATAAGCACTGTTGATTGTCCGAAAAAATTATCTAAATGTAAAACATCCAATGTTCTTGCGTTAAACTGACATCACGAATTAGTCTGAATTAGAAAACTAGTAATCACCTGGAAGCACTGGACACCAGCTTCGGGACTCCTCAGCAGTGCACATTCACAACCGTATCGAAGATCGAACTGAGGATCCTCTGGCTTCACGGCGAACTCTTTACCACTAGACCAGAGTCGGCTTCCATCGGTCGATCTTTCTAATTCAGTCAATTTGTGATACGTTTGCGCTACCTCATTCATTGCCATCGATGGGTAACTGTCTCACAATGGCTGTCTAATTCAGACCAATTCGTGATATCAAACTGACATTTAACAATCTCCATATCAGTCCATGAAGTCCCTGACTACTGGTCTAAGCCATGTAGGTAGATGTAGACTACCTGGTTGGGGTCCACGTGATGATCGCAACAAATGGCTGGAGACACTAGGCGATATGGCTCAGAATCTGTCATAGTGGCGCAAGTGTATTCACTCTTTAATCTCATCCAAATCTTGAATTCTATTGTTATTTTCTGGATATCTTTACTTACTCTTCCCTCTTGTATTCTGTCTATACGTTACCTCAATAATCTCGTAGTGATAGTGTGGTATGGCAACTTGAACCTACGGCGTTTGTGCCCGATTCTATATTGCTGGTGATGAATATCAGCTCATTAGTGACCAACTCCTCGAGGTAATTCCTGGAGTCTTGGTTAGACGTGACCAGTAGAATCCAACCGTGTTGGGCGTGAGGCAGTTACCCACTGATAGCAATGAACGAGGTAGCACAAACGTATCACAAATTGACTGAATTAGAAAGATCGACCGATGGAAGCCGACTCTGGTCTAGTGGTAAAGAGTTCGCCGTGAAGCCAGAGGATCCTCAGTTCGATCTTCGATACAGTTGTGAATGTGCACTGCTGAGGAGTCCTATACTGGAACGAAGCTGGTGTCTAGTGCTTCCAGGTGATTACTGGTTTTCTAATACAGACCAATTTACAATATCGAACTGACATTCAACAATCTCCACAACACCCAACTATAATCCTATGTTCTATTCTATTTTTGCACATTCCATGCAATTTGTGTCTTCATTAGTAAGTGTTAGACTAGATCAACTATCTTCTAAATAAAAAGTCCCAATCCATATTGCCAATTGGTAGAACAAGAGTTTAAAACTTCACAATTCACCTCCATATATCTCTCTATTACATCCTCATCGACTAAAAGACCTGAGTTTTTTGAAAGAACATTCCTTCCACTTGAAATAGCTAATTTATCCCCAGTTGTCAACTAGACAATATCACTAAGATTACATATGTGACGCTGCAAGTAGGAACAATAAGTCCAGTAATTTATCTTTGAATTCCGACTCTGCAGGCTAACAAAATTATTTGCGGTTAAAAACGAAGAACTTGTTTGCAAATTCAAAATAAACAAGAACGTATACTGTTGAGATGTTTCCATCCAAAACAAAACAACTGCCCAGTATTTTCTAACCCATAAATGTCAACTGGATGTAGATCATTAAATTTCCCACAACTACCGATTTGAAATGCGATTGTCTCCTAAAGTACTAAAGTTCAAACAAGTGAGCACCACAACATGGTAGACAAAACTAAACGTAAGAGGACCTTTAACCGTAAAATGTTATTCTTGGAATAGTCGTAATCATCCCACCGATTAATCAAGAGCAGTGGGTAAAACGAATGCACTGATCACTTTATTCACCTTGAAAGCCTCATCAGACTATATAAATTGATGTTTTGAGAAATTTCGGTGTGGGCCAACCTATATCACTAGTGGTGATGGCTAGATATCCGTTAGTTAATCAAAAAAACGAGTGGAATAGGCAGCAGATTACCATATATCAGCCTATGGTTGATACATCGGCTATGAAAACGAAAAACATTCACAGACTCCAGATTTCTTAATATGGATGCTTCAAAAGTATAGCCAGCATATTGTAGAATGATTTGGCAGGCGATAATGAGGTTAGGTAGAGAGTAATAAACAAAGACGGTAAACCAATCGGTAATGATTCATAACCCCAACGATTCAGGGAGTTAGAACACGTATTACATATGCACAAACACTGCCCTCCACAACGCACTATGGTTGGTGTGGGACTAGAATGGAGGTAAACTAAGAACTTTCGAACCAGAACAAGTTATGAAGTCAGTGAAGACGCTGATCATTAGCTTTAAACGTTAGTAGGTGCATGGTACTGGATCGGTATTTGTGCGGTAGTCTAGACGAGCGGTTGGAAACAATAGGGAACATAGCTCAAAATCGGTGGAATAGGTACATCTACTACTCATCATACTTTAGACATTAAGTTCTATTGTTCTTTATAGTTAATGCAACAACCGTGATGCAGGGTAATACTGTACTGAAATACTGTTGTGTATGTAAGTATGATCAACATAGAATCTGGCACATGTGTTCATCGGTCTAAGTTGCCATACCTTAAAAGCACAGAAAGATTAACACCATATTAGTAGAAGTTACTTGAATTATAATAATAACGAAAACAAAGAAGAGTATACATGTAACATATGGTTCAGAGAGAAAGAATTGGTGAATGGGAAGAAAGCTAAGAAATAATTTTAAGCTCACGATTTAAGGGAGGATAATGAGTGGATACACTTGTGTCACTACTGTGACCTATTCTGAGCTATGTCACCCGAAATTTCCAACCACTGGTTACGGCATTTTGCGAGGACCCTAACCAGGTAGTCTGCAGCTACCGACACGAATCAAATTAGCAGTCAGTGACTTCATGGACTGATGCCATGTTTTAGTTTGACCGCCTCTTACTCTCTTCTATCCTCCTGCTCATCCAACATCACGCGTCGAGGCAAACATTGGTTGGGCATACGTAACACATATCCCAACCACCTCAGTCGATAAAGACTCACAACCTCATCGACTTATTTATCACATTTGCCTAACACTCGTCGTCTAATCTCGTTACTACTTACTTGGTGATCCCAGCTAACGCGGGTGATATTTCGAAGACATCGATGGTCAAAAACTAATAACCGAGTGTCATCTACCATTAATGGCCACGTTTCACATCCATACGGTAAGATAGAGCATACTGCTGCGCAATGCACTCTTCTTTTTGTTGAGAGACGAATATTTCGTCTACGCCATAAGTGACGTAGGTTGACAAAAGCCAAACGAGTTTTTTTGAATTTGTACTGATATTTCATCAGAGACCAACTTATCAGAGCTAATCAGACTACCAAGATAAGTGACGTGGTCGACATGCTCAACTACTCTACTCCATATCTTTAGCTCAGATGTTGACGAAGACCAGTTTTGAAATAACTGTTTGTATTGTTGCATATCGCTGTCAAAAGGTTCTGCATTTTACCAGCGTCTTCGCTAAACAGGACCATGTCGTCTGCATATTCCAAGTCAATAAGTGGATATTTTGGTAGGAGACCAATTCCTGACAAGTCAGACGATGAATGTTATTTCCAACAGTAAACCCAATATAAAATTAAACAAAAATGACAGCCATGATGGATACCACTTGAGGTTACAAATTTGGATGACAGTTGGCTATACGGTCTAACACAACTAATAGTGTTTCAGTAAAGAGCCTTCAAAAGATTGATGTACTACTGGGGAACACCTTTCAATTATAGGCACTGCTACAAAACTTTTGGGTCTACAGAGTTAAATGCCGCTTTCAAGTCAAGAAAAAACATTATTGTTGGGCGATGCAAAGTATGTCTATGTTCTAAAACCTGATGTGTGGTGAATATGTGATCAACACAACCGCGATCAGGTCTGAAACCAGCCTGGTTTTCTCACATACTGTTATGTTTTATATTAACTAAACTACACACTTAAAGATATAACACCCCACAAAATAATTATGATCACAATTCTTTTAAAACGTAAATGGTCATAGGGTTCAGATTTCGCAGGTCAATTAGCAATCGATGGAATTTAATCCAGATTATCAGACGTACTTATCAACCACCAAACCAATACTATTAGAAAGATTACTAACTATGAATTAGAGTTTTACATTACAGATTGACTTTGGTTAGATAAACTTTGGAAAGTAAGAAAAAGTCAGCTGTTTTGTCTAAATACAGGACTTCACGACAGAGTACATCTATAACTCCACAAGGAGTTGAACTCAGGACCCTTAGACCTTGTAGTACACTACCTGGGCCAGTTTATATGACTGGCTAATCTATCCACATAGTAATCCCCAAGTGTCTTTCATTGCGAAGTATTAAACTTTCATGACGGCCGCTACAAAGATAAAAGGACTCATTGCTAAAAAAGCCAACTACTATGGATGCATGAAAATAGTGAAGAATTAATAATTAATATTACATGTTTTAAAAATCAGACTCCGTTACAAATAAAAGTAATTTTAAAAAAGATTATGAAAGTCGTATACTTAGAAGCGGGTCGCGCTACTAGTATGTTAATTATTATTAACACAACAATCCTGTTATTACAAACGTGGATTTTTAATTATCAGCCAAATGAAAGACTAGAAAGTAGTACCAAATAGCCGCGTCAAATTAAAGATTATGAAACCTCGAGATATCAGCAATCAGCACATAATTGTACAGATTTATTTAATAACTTGAGTACGGGCTGGTATAGTCACATAACGGCATGTTGCGGAAGTTGTTGTCGGATTATTCACTAGTGTTGTACCTGATGTTGACGATGACTGTGACGATGCATTATTGTTACTGTGCAGTGAAATACTTTTATTTCGTAGAAGAGATATATTATCAACAGTTGGAATAGTATCGCCTGTTGGTGAATCCAGATTTGCTGATGGTAGTGAATCCTTTTCTACTGGCCTCGACTTAGCCATATTATAGTCACCAGAATCAAAGTACTTTACCTATGTAAATAAAATGCTGAATTAAATCAAGCAAGGGTGAGAAAACCTACTCCCATCGGTAATTTTTAATAAACCGAAATAATTTATCCTGGCAATTTACGAAGACATGTCAAAAGAGGTCATATAATGATTATTTACCTAAAGGATTGCATGGTGTTTTAAATATAAGGTTGCAATAAATGAAAAAGAATAATGACTTATCAGGAAGCCATTAACAAAAAAGATACGCAAAGCGAAATCAAGTGAAAAGGGTGAATGCCTTATATTGAAAACGTTCATTTAAATGTGAAAAGATGATAATATGGTTTAGCAAAGAGATCTTTTTTCGGGGATCTCATTTGTAAAGCTGTACAATCGCATATTTATATAGACATGATTTCAATAAAATAATAATAATTGATTACAATCGGTAACAAAAGGAGGTGAACATAAAGTTACTTATCCAGGGAAATTGTAAACGCAGCTGGAGAGTGAATGCCATTGAAACTAGATAGGAAATATGCAATTATGTTGGGTTAACTGATAAGATAATATTCGTAAAATGAAATGTAATCAATATGATAAAATGAATTATGAAAATAACCAAGTTCAGATGGACATGGAAATAAGATTAAATTAATTCAGGTAACCAGTGTTGGGAAAAAGCGGATGAATAATGAAAATTTGTAGACTAAATGATAAGTATGAAGAGCATAAGAATGACAATTAAATGATAGCATTATTTGAAGACTTACTAATTGGATCCATAGTAAAATGAGTGGATGAACAATTTTCCCGTGTACACATAGTTCTGGTTTCTGTACATGTACCTCGACGGCTTCAGCAATGCGTACAAGTCGAAAACACAATGCTTTTGAAAGATTCCTGTTTACTCAGTGCGTTACCTTGAAAGATGTATTTTTCTTGATCTGATGGTAAGCGTTAACTAGATGCCCTATTATTGAGCTTCTAATACAACTACTATTACCTGTACTCAACCAGGCGAGTGGAATTCTTTGGATAGAATATGCATTGGACGACCAATATACTTTGCCTCACAGGAACAAGTGAATATATATGTACACAATGATGAAATCAAATATGATAGTTTGTCCTTTGAGTTGTTTATAAATTGCGGTTGACTTGAAAACAATATTCTCAGACTAGCTACAAAGAAAGTTCTTCTAGTGGTGTTGGAGACTTTTTTCTTTAGAATGTCAGCCAGTATATCACCTCTGAAGTCAACATTCAAGTAAAGTCCCTTTTTTGAAACAATGATCGTCGATTTTCTAGAGTTTAGATTTTATCAAGAAATATTGTTGGGAACCCATTTTTAACTGTCTTTCTGAGGAACATTAACTCTTCTTCTAAAGAATCAAGAGTGAAAAATTTACTTATCCTCGAAGCAACAGACATCATCAAGTTACGCATCCTACAAAATGATCTCGTGTGCTGTCTTCCTCCAAATTCTAAGTTTCTGAACTTATCATAATTTTCTCTCTACCGAATCATATTTTCTTAAATCTTATCTCCGATCTCTATTCCTTTCCATTAATACCAACTCTGTTACTACCTCCCCTACTCTGGGATTTGATCCAACAATCTAATCTCTATCTGCTAATTTGGGTGTGGCAACTTGAATTGATGTATACATGTAGAAGGTTCTACGTTGTAACTGACTAACTTGTAACTGACTACGCTTCCTACTGATGGGGACCCACCTATAGAAACTCATCAGTTGACTATTCCAAGTGTATTTTATGTAAGTGGATCTTCGCAGCGTTCCATCAAGATTTCTTTATATTTTAACACTGAGGAAGTGGAAGTTTAATTATTTATATTTTCCAACAGTGAACTGGACTCATAAGTGGGAGTTGTTGTAGATATATAGGATATTATTCAGAACAGGTTTGATCGCAGATAAGAAAAATATCAACTACAAACCTCTTGAACAGGTGGAAAGTGTCGCTGATCTGTTACAGCCGACTATTTTCAATATTGGTTATGAAGCAATCTGTTAGTAGATGACAAAGAGAGACCCTATTGCTACTAAATCCTTATGTCTATAAATCATACCACCGAATGCGTGTCTTAGTAAGAATTTCTTTAGTCAAGTAATTGGCATTCCAAAATTTATCATGTTTCCTTCGATGAATTTGCAGATAAAACTGATTTGGTGAAAGGGAGATTGGTAAAGAAAGATTTTACATCCAGTGAGATTATGAGTTTGTTACGCACGATATCTTTTGTCTCCGATGAATTGGAAGGTATCCAGTATTCAATGTTCAACAATTCGTCCTTTTACAGGATCTAAGAGATCACCTAGCCATTTGGTTATGCGATGCGGGGATCGTGACAACAAGAATAGGACAAAGGGGGAAACCGTATAGTCGTAGTATAGTGGATATTGACGGTTTATTTCTTCTATATAGTTCTTCGTTTATTACACACTCCCTTTCCATTTTATGTTCACCTCCTTTTGCCACCAATTATAACTACGTTGCTGCAATCATGTTTATATAAATATGAGACTGGAGAGCTTTGGAAATGAAACCGCCGAAGAGATCTCTCCGCTTAGTAGTGTTATAAACCGGATTGGAAATTTGTTACTTATATCAATTAATAGGACGCAACAAATAAGTTGGATAATAACACTGTTAAATTGACCTGAATGCGAATGGGCACTACACCGTAGCTTTATCCAACATAATTGACAAAGGACTGGTGTATTACACTGAGGCATAGCAATGAACAAAAACAGTAAAACTAATAAAGGGGACGATTAATGTTGTTTTCAAGCATTTGGACTAACGAGTATACAGAAATTCAAAAAATGGTGAACTGATAAATACAAAGTACACTCAAAGCGTGTTGAAACCGACGTAATGAAGACGACTTACGAATCTTGCAGCTCAACATTCCTAATTGGTAGTTAGAAAATAAAAGTTTACAAGAGCACTTAACACATAGAAGCATTCTCTCTTACATTTTTACTAAGCCGTCGATGGAGCAGAGACGAAGCATTATTAACCAACCCAGGATATTTGGCATGAAGTTTTTCGGACTCCTTCTATTGGAAAAAAAAATATTAAATCCTCTCATACAAACCTTGAGAAACTCCTCTTCATCGCCACTACCAACTGATCCCATCTGTTTTCAAAAAATGAGCTTATGACAGGGTTAGTCTACAGGTATGTGATGTGAATAGAACTATGTCCTTAAGAAAATGAGAATCTCAAAGGACGAAAACAAACTAGGAAACGAAATCTCACACTTACATTCTATAACAAGGTAATATACACCAAGTAGTAATAGCGCAAAACAACTCAGCAGTTGAAACTAGGTACAAAAATGTGTATTTTAAAACGTGTTATAGCGTGTCACTCGAAAATAGCTCCACGGCATATTCATTGTCTTCTATTCATATATTGTTGAGCATTCAAACCTCTGAATTGGATTATTTTTATTATTTCCAGTGATTTATATTACTTCAAAGGAAACTGGAAATATCAGATATCAATGGATCGCAGTTTTTTCCAGATAAAAACGTAGGTTTATAAAACTGGTAGTGGTAAATGTGTAGCGGTAAATAATCCACAAAATAAATAGTTACATAGGTCCTCGACATTGATGGTGACCATGTTTGTTTTAGCGAACACTACTAGTTGAAGGCGCTTGGTCACGCATCATCACCAGATCACGTCACGCCGCATCGTGGAAAGCAACTCTCTCTCTAGTTTGCCAGCCTAGACGTTGCTTTCCCATTGCCGCTCTATTCACGATCAAATATAACTTCTTTTCCACCCTTCGTGCCTTCTGATTTATTCTCATTAGCAAGAGTCGGTTCAAACGTTAGAAGTTGCCCTGGTAATACTGCAAGCGTAACTTGGTCATATATCGGGTGCACTTCAAATGATTTATTAGTTGACAGAACAAGATTTCACTCTGGGCTCTTGAGAACAAATTGATTAAACGTGCATTAATTTAGCGGAACTTACACGAACTACCTCGACCAGATCGAAAACTCCAGGATTTGAATACCCATACCTTCAATTCAGTCTATTGTATTTAACCTATAATTTCAAGTGTTTTCTTTAAGACCGGTACTTTAACAAAGTTGAAACATGTATTTAAGACGATATGGTCGATATGGTCACGATATGGTCGCTTCCTAGTCGCTTACATTCTAAAGGTATAACTTCATAGATAGCAAGAGTTTCTTTCAGTCTTCAAATTCGAGTCCCCGAACCAAATTTATGGCTATTCACTGGTTGCATTCTCATGTATCATTGCATTTTTGGCGGAAAGAAGACACCATATTTACCAACGCCAAATATGCATTGGTAAGGCCAGTAACATCTCGTGGAAACTGACATTACGAAAGTGGCCATTAATGTTCTTCAAAGTTTCAAGTGCGTGATTTTTGCCATACAGGAATAAAATGGTTCTATCATTTTCCACTAGAGATTTAACTAAGAAAAGATTTATTAGGGCATTATCACAATCTAATCTGAGTCTTACATGGACTATTCTACACTTTTTCTAGCTAAAATTTAGTCCATTTTCATCAAATCAACAGTAATGTCTACCCAGATCATTTTGCAATAAGTTACGTTTTCACTAGCGCTAACACATTTTTACACGAATAGCAGTAATCCTAGTTATAATCTTCCCCTACCTAATAAAAGTGTACTGCTCACTGAAATCTGACATTGGCCTACATAACACGACTACAGTAATCACAGTATACGCAGACCACTTAATTAATCAGTAAGGTCCCATTTAACCATGGCCAGAAATAAGGCCAAAAGCTTGATAGCCGTTTACCCCATAACCCTGTATCTTCCCTCAATTAGATACTTATCACTGAACCACAGATGAGAGACAATCCTACACTATCTATCAACCTGATTGATCTAAACAGTGACATTGCTGACTATGAACGCAAATTCGATGATATACAATTAGCACTTAACAAAATACAATGTATCTTAAGTGACCTAACCCCGTTAACCTATTTGTTTGGAAAATACCTTGACGTAGAAATGGATGGGGCAAAACAAGCTGAAACGTTTCTTGATTTCAATGCAGCCAAAGTTGCATAGTGATACACCTTGCTTCACAAAGCCGTCATGTACAATGTCTCTGAGAACTACCCACTTAAAAGGGCAAAAGAAGCTATCAAAGTTTATTGGCATGTAACATGTTCTATGGGGACGTAATAGATCACGAGGAAATAATGGCAGACTAGCTGTCTAATTCTAATCCACTTTACATCCACCCTTGATTGCAAGCGCTTTATAAAATCAGTCAATTATATTAGATATGGTCGTGATTTCAAAAACACACTAATGGCTGCTGATAAGACGCCTTTACAACGTATGACCCTCAACCGTCACAACATAGAAAACTTAAAATTAGATTTAACCACAGCAACTAAATTTTACGAAAGAAATCTCACCCATAACCCCACTCAGTACAGATACATAACAATATCTCATAACCAACGAAAATGACAGCCATGTAATAGAATCAGAAATCATTCTTAAGGAGAGTACATTCACCTCTCAAAATAAAGAGATAAGCAAGGTACAATAATGCAATTTAATCCACTATCCTGCTGTTAAAATGGAAACGAAATGGATACTCTATCATTAAATCATGCATAATGTCCTCCCTTCCAATAAAGCCCAGCATAAACTCTTCCCTAACACTCCAAGAAAACAAAAAAGTGACAAACCCCAAAGCAATAAACACAATATTTCTGAATCACTAGGTCTAAAGATTAATCCTAGGAACAACAACATACGATTTTTCTCCTCTCACGCTAGGTTTGTACCCTCTCATAAATACCTTAAAAACAATAGAATAACACATACAACTGCATCAGGGCACCAAAAGCCACTGACTCCGAAGGCCGATTCCAAGCAGAAAAGCCTCATTCCTCTAGAACACTATTTGTTTCTGAACTAGATACTGGTAGGAGATTACCCATTCTACCAATATAAGACTCCCCTTAGGCAAGAAATGTGCAACCTAAATACTTTCGTACAGTAAATGACTTCAAGTACTAGACTGCATAGCAAAACATATAACCAAATTAATATGATCCCCATATCACGTATGCACACTCCAGTTATACTGTGAGCATCCATATGCAGCAATTCACAATAAACAAGAGGAAGTTTATTCTAACATCGAGCATACATAAATGTTCACTGTCAAAATTGATTTGTTCAAGGAACGGACTTATCCTGAGATAAATTTGAATAATTGTTCCATGATAGTGAAATGCATTTTACTCTTGAAATCTGCGTAAGCCTTGTCGATTGTCGTTCTAGTTTATGCATTCGACTGTGTTCGGCTCATCTTTCCGTCGCAGCAAATAACATTTACGGTGCAAAATGTTTACCAACCACGTGGTATTTACAATGTTTGCGTTCCCGCCTGTGCAATGTATCATTTTATTGTTTTTATGCTGATACTAGTTTAGACATTTGTGTTTATCAAATTTTTAAATGTTACGAAAACTAGTCCATTTTCTAAAGTTGTGTTTGGATTTCTATGCTGGATAACGCCCTCCATCCTTCATTGTCTCCTGACTCATTCTCATTCGTACGAGTGGGTTCGGTCGTTAGACGTTGCTCAGGTTATACGGCAAACGTAGTATGGCCATACACCGAGTGCACTTCATTGGTGAGCACGACGTGATGTGGACACTATCATAATTGTGAGTTCCTTCCTGTTTATAGTTTTTAACAGAGTATTTTTGGTGTGATCATTTTATTGCACATTTCCACAGCATCGTTATCGTATTTACACATATTGTTAATTTAATGATGTCTAAACCAGATTCTTATGCTTATTAAGATCAAAACTCCCATACCTCCAAACTCACAGCTCATCTCTTTTTGGACGAAAAACATAGAAACTTGGTTATACTAAGTAGAAGCCGAGTTTCAGGACCACGGCATGACAGACCGGCGCGTTCAATTTCTTGTTGTCGTGAGGTCAGTTCCGCGTGAATTGAACAGGGACGTCACCTCTTTCTTCTTCATCCCCAGCTATCAAGAACCTTGCGACCGGCTCAAATGATCAGTTCTCAAACGCAGAAACAGACAACGTCTTGATGAGTTGTTTAACACCATCGAGTTCGGTAGCGGTCCAGCGGAAACAGAATTTTCTTCCCCACTTTAAACAAATCAACATACTGTAAGACACTTATGTAAGTGCTATGAGTTGTGATTTCGTTAGAATGTAAACAACTTAAACGGAACCTATTAGAGGCTTAAGATCTCAACTATTCCTTGTCATTTTATCCGGTCACCGCCTTAAATTTAGTTCCAACGCCACTTACTTACTTACGCCCGTTACTCCTCACTGAGGAGCATAGGCCGCTCACCAGTATTCACCGTCGAACTCTGTCCTGAGCAATCCTTTCCAATTGTTTCCAGTTGCTGTTCATCCTTTTATTATCTGCTTCCAATTCTCGACGCAGTATGTTCTTTGGCCTTCCTCTTGTCCGTTTCTTAACAGGATTCCATGTTAATGCTTGTCTCGTGATGCAGTCTAATGATTTCTGCAATGTATGCCCTATCCATTCCCAGCATCTTTTCCTAATTTCCTCTTTGGCTGGAAGACGGTTTGTTCTCTTCCATGGTAGATTGTTACTGATGGTTTCCGGCCAGCGGACATTTAGTATCTTGCGTAGGTAGTTGTTTATAAATGTTTGTACCCTTCTGATGAGGTATGCGGTAGTTCTCCACGTTCCAGCTCCATACGGCTGAACTGTCTTCACGTTCGAATTGAAGAGTCTGACTTTGAGGTTGTTTGACAGTTGTTTTAAGTCCCATATGTTTTTCATTTGTAAATTTCTGCCCTTGCTTTGCTAATTCTTGCCTTTACATCTGCATCGGACCCTCCTTGTTCATCGACGATGCTCCCCAGGTACATAAAAGCAAACATTTCTTCCAAAGTTTCTCCACCAAGTTAGGTTGGACTGGTGCTCTCTGTGTTATATTTCAGGATCTTACACTTTACCTTATGTATGTTCACGCCTACTGATGCTGAGGTTGCTGCTTCGTTGTTTATCTTCGCTTGCATTTGTTGGTGAGTAGGGGCTAGAAGAGCTAGATCATCTGCGAAGTCCAAATTGTCGAGTTGCATCCTACTTGTCCATTGAAGTCCGTGCATCCCCTCAGATGTGGAGGTCTTCATGATCCAGCCAACCACTAGGAGGAAGAGAAAAGGCGAGAGTAGGCAACCTTGTCTGACTCCAGTCCTCACTGGGAATGCATTTGTCAGTTGTCCTCCATGCACAATTTTGCACTGTGTTCCGTCATAAGAGTTCCGGATGATGTTGACAAGTTTCTCTGGTACGCCGTAGTGTCGAAGAAGTTTCCATAGTGTTCACCTATCTACACTATCAAACGCCTTCTCATAGCCAATGAAGCTGATACACAGTGACGAGTCCCACTCAATTGATTGTTCAACGATGATCCATAGTGTTGCGACTTGGTCTGTGCACGATCGATCCTTACGAAAACCATCTTGTTGATCTCGAAGTTGATCATCCACTGAATCTTTTGTTCTGTTTAGCAACACTCTGTTGAAGAATTTCCCTGGTGCTGACAGTAGTGTGATCCCTCTGTGGTTCTCACATTTGTTCAAATCTCCTTTCTTTGGTATCTTGATAAGGTGTCCTTCTCTCAAGTCTGCCGGCATTCGTCCTTCCATATCCTCCTGAATAAAACGTGAAACATCCTTGCTGTTACACCTATATCTGACTTGAGTGCCTCAGCTGGTATATTGTTAGATCCTACTGCCTTCTTACTTTCGGTTTATTTGATGGCTATCTTGATTTCTATCGTTGGTGGAGTGACATCTATCGGGAAATCTGTAGGTGCTGCTTTGATGTCCGGTGGGTTCAGTGGTGATTGCCTATTCAAAAGTTCCTCAGTGTTCTACCCACCTATTCTTTTGTTCTTGAACCTCAGTGAGTGTCATGAGTTCTTTGTTCTTGACCAGTAGCTCTGGTTTACCATGTTTATCTGCCAGTTTCTTCGTTGTGTCATATAGCTGTTTCATATTTCCTTCTCTTGCAGCCTTCTCCACTGTCGTTGCAAGGCCTTCGATGTACTTCCGGTTGTCGGCTTTGTGTAGTCAGTTTGTGCCTTGATTTTCTCTGCTCTTGTTCGGCTGTAGTTGATTTCTGGTTTCTTGTTCCTCCTTTGTTGAATTTTGCTCAGGGTCTCAGTGGAGATCCATTTTTTATAAGGGTGCTTCTTGCGGTCCAGAACCTCCCGACACGTTGAAGTTAGCGCTTCTTTGATTCGTTTCCAGTTGTCCTCCATAGTGGTTTCTTCTTATTTCGGTAGATCTTGTAAGGCTTGGAACTTGTTATTGGGAGCTATTTTTAATTCCTTAAGACTGTCAGTATCTCGAAGGTTGGACTTAAAGTATACTTTGTCCATAGCAGTAATGACTTTTTGCAATCCTACTAAATGAAATATTCCAAGCTAATTCCACTGTGCCCCTCATGATAAAGCTTAGCGTATTCTAACGAACTCAAGCTTAAGTCATTTTAATTTACCAATACTCCCTGTATCCCAACATATTTCGTGCCCATGAATCCCTACTTGGAGACAAAATTAATCCAATACAACTAAAAGAGGAAGATTATTTAGCATAAATTTCCTCATATCACGCCCACAACTATTTGAAATCATTTGAAGTATTTCGCATTAACTAATGTGGCCTTGAGGTTGGCAGTCTTTTAACTGTGCTCTCAGTATTCGTCATTGGTGATATACTCTCCCAGTCAAGTTTACGTGAGTAGTAAATATTGATTATTAATATTACATCATATATGTCCCTCACATTTTCAAAACGAAGCTATCCTGCTCCACGTTCTAGCGATCAGGAGCTTGTAAAGCAACTTACAGACTTGATACGTCAGAATGTTCCGTACTCCAAAAGACTTGATGTTTTAGGAATACTTTCTTACACAACAGACAATGGGTGTGAAAGGTTTATAAAAATTGATTCTTCGTTTTCCGTTTCCAATGAGGGAGCATTTGAGAAGCTTAAAAAGTCCTCCGACTATTCCGCATTAAGTTCAGTTAAAATATCTGCTGACTGCAGTTCGACCAAAACTGAAGTTGCTGATAATTATTCACAAAACGCTGACGCAGAGCAGCACAGTTCAACCCATTCTCCTGGTGCATCGCCTCCTTTATTACCACCGTCGGTTATCCAAGTGAGCAGAGCTGGTCGAGCAGATGATAGATCTGACACTAACGGGTCTGAACATATCTCGGTTACTCAATCTCCTGATAAGACACAATTAGTAGAATGTGATATTGGTGATAATGCCTACCGTCGTTGTCGTAGGAAGTGCCGAAATCCTAAACGTCAAGTATTTGACTCTGATTCACACGTTGGAGATAGTGATACAGAAGATGTTTACACTGATGTTGAAGATTCAATTCAGACACCTAAACTTCAAGATGACCATCAGGTTTCTACAAAAATTCCTCGAATGGATTCTCAGGTTATTGTTGCTGTCTCTGAATCTTGTTTGAAGGCAATTCCAGCAGTTACAACTTCAAATACAGAAACAGCAACCATTACAACCAACGTTTTCAGTTGGACCCACGTTAGCTCTGATCGGCACCTTGGGATTAAATTCCCCTGTGACATGTACTGTTACCGGACAACATCCACCAGAAGCAACATTTACATCTAATACGGGACTGCCCACTTCCACGTCAACAGCTTTGCCAAATACTTTGCATAACAATGTTCATTCAGGTCCTATCAATAACAATGCAGCTTTGGTAGCTGCTGCTTTGTTACGTAGCTTGACTAATGTGAAGCAGTCGAACCATGAATTATCAGACACCATTGATTCAAATTCTTATACTCCACCGGCATCCCTAACCTTGATCACGAACAATGTACCTTCTTCCGTTAATGTTGTTACTTCGACAAGGGCAAATATAATTGGCTTTGATGAATCACCAACCCATGGAAACATATTGACTAATAGAATTTCCCAGCCAACTGTTAATTTAAGTGGTGTTATTACTTCGAGTCAGACCCCAACTGTCTGCCCTGCTGTTTCCACTCCTACCCAGACAGTGCCTGCGCGTAGTTCTATTATGTTGTCGTACCCCCGCGGCGGAACAGAAATGAATCTCCTACTAACTCCGGCATCGGCACATGCGTTGGCACACCTCATCTAACGCCACTTACAGCTGTACCTGCAGCGCTGTCATTCCAAGGTTTGCCTACATCACAGCCTACAAGTTTGACTCTAACTTCACCTGTGTTACTTCATACTCCAGCTACATCTACAGTAATCCAGACTACAAGTGCTATTTCTGAAATCACCACTACAACTAGTTCATATATGTCCCTCACATTTTCAAACGAAGCTATCCTGCTCCACGTTCTAGCGATCAGGAGCTTGTAAAGCAACTTACAGACTTGATACGTCAGAATGTTCCGTACTCCAAAAGACTTGATGTTTTAGGAATACTTTCTTACACAACAGACAATGGGTGTGAAAGGTTTATAAAAATTGATTCTTCGTTTTCCGTTTCCAATGAGGGAGCATTTGAGAAGCTTAAAAAGTCCTCCGACTATTCCGCATTAAGTTCAGTTAAAATATCTGCTGACTGCAGTTCGACCAAAACTGAAGTTGCTGATAATTATTCACAAAACGCTGACGCAGAGCAGCACAGTTCAACCCATTCTCCTGGTGCATCGCCTCCTTTATTACCACCGTCGGTTATCCAAGTGAGCAGAGCTGGTCGAGCAGATGATAGATCTGACACTAACGGGTCTGAACATATCTCGGTTACTCAATCTCCTGATAAGACACAATTAGTAGAATGTGATATTGGTGATAATGCCTACCGTCGTTGTCGTAGGAAGTGCCGAAATCCTAAACGTCAAGTATTTGACTCTGATTCACACGTTGGAGATAGTGATACAGAAGATGTTTACACTGATGTTGAAGATTCAATTCAGACACCTAAACTTCAAGATGACCATCAGGTTTCTACAAAAATTCCTCGAATGGATTCTCAGGTTATTGTTGCTGTCTCTGAATCTTGTTTGAAGGCAATTCCAGCAGTTACAACTTCGAATTCTGATACTGATGTGTCTACTTCTTTAAGTACCATCTTACATGACCCCCACCCATCAGTTTCAGCTTTCTCTGCATCCCCTACAGCTTCTGGTGTTTCATTTGTCCCTATGCATTACGCTACTGTCAATAAATATCTAACTCCACAGGTTAGTTCAGCTGACATTTCAGCACTTGTGAATAACCAGTTGAACACTGGCACAAAGTATGCTATCTCTGCAAAGTCCTTAGGTTTGGGAGATATTGGAGATTTGTGTGGAATTCTGCCGATAAATACTCTTTTGGGGAAAACGTTGATATCCGCGAACGATGCGAATGCATCTTCTAAATTCCTTTTTGCTAATAATATTGGTACAGCAGTCTGTGCAGGTGGTTCAGAAACCACTAGTCTTTCAGGATTTTCACAACAGACGACGCAGTGTATTGGTTCTGCATCTAGCACAAATCAGAATTTTATGCTAAATCCAAACTTGGCAGCTGCTGTTGCTGCAGCTATTTCCAACTCTTCGTTTACATTTTCAAGCGGTAATAGCCCGGTTGTTAACAATGGACCTAGTCTAACTACAAATATACCTACACTAAACGCTCCCTCAATAGCGCTAACGGGACCATCTGGAGAAATTTTAGGCACAATACCAATAGCCTCTGCCAACCCACCCCAAAATATTCTTTCTTCTGCTTTAGGAAGTAATGTAGTTCAGCCTTCGATAAATAATTCTCTGACAACAGTCAGTGTAACATTGCCAGCTAATCCTATTACAGGCTCTTCAACAGGCTTAGCAAACACATTAAATTGGTTGCGTTGTGCTACAACCCCAGTAGACCCTACTTCTCATCAAGTTATAAGTAATTTTAACCCACCCACTAATCCATCGTTTTCAGTAACGTCAGGCAATCCCGTCGCTCTCCTTCAATCTTTAGTCACGCAACAACAGCAGGGTGTACAGGCTCAAATACAGAAACAGCAACCATTACAACCAACGTTTTCAGTTGGACCCACGTTAGCTCTGATCGGCACCTTGGGATTAAATTCCCCTGTGACATGTACTGTTACCGGACAACATCCACCAGAAGCAACATTTACATCTAATACGGGACTGCCCACTTCCACGTCAACAGCTTTGCCAAATACTTTGCATAACAATGTTCATTCAGGTCCTATCAATAACAATGCAGCTTTGGTAGCTGCTGCTTTGTTACGTAGCTTGACTAATGTGAAGCAGTCGAACCATGAATTATCAGACACCATTGATTCAAATTCTTATACTCCACCGGCATCCCTAACCTTGATCACGAACAATGTACCTTCTTCCGTTAATGTTGTTACTTCGACAAGGGCAAATATAATTGGCTTTGATGAATCACCAACCCATGGAAACATATTGACTAATAGAATTTCCCAGCCAACTGTTAATTTAAGTGGTGTTATTACTTCGAGTCAGACCCCAACTGTCTGCCCTGCTGTTTCCACTCCTACCCAGACAGTGCCTGCGCGTAGTTCTATTATGTTGTCGTACCCCCGCGGCGGAACAGAAATGAATCTCCTACTAACTCCGGCATCGGCACATGCGTTTGGCACACCTCATCTAACGCCACTTACAGCTGTACCTGCAGCGCTGTCATTCCAAGGTTTGCCTACATCACAGCCTACAAGTTTGACTCTAACTTCACCTGTGTTACTTCATACTCCAGCTACATCTACAGTAATCCAGACTACAAGTGCTATTTCTGAAATCACCACTACAACTAGTTCATATATGGTCCCATCCACCACTCCGTTTGACCAGACATTGCGTAAAACCGACAAAACTCTGACTTGTGTTACAGAAAGTGGCTCTAAAGTAGCACCAAATTCCAGTCAAGCTCCAATATCAAACTCTGACCCCACTTCGTCCGCTATAGATAGAATTCTTCAAACTATAAAAGGTTGTATGAGCGCTAATGCAAATCGAGAGTCTGATAGCAAACTAAAGATACGTAAGAACGAAAGTAATGGAACGTACCAAGCCTTTACAGGCGATGAAGTTGGTAGTCATCGTACAAATGACAGAAAGGTAACCGGAGCTAGGTTTTCACCCATAAATCTGCGTAAGCCTTGTCGATTGTCGTTCTAGTTTATGCATTCGACTGTGTTCGGCTCATCTTTCCGTCGCAGCAAATAACATTTACGGTGCAAAATGTTTACCAACCACGTGGTATTTACAATGTTTGCGTTCCCGCCTGTGCAATGTATCATTTTATTGTTTTTATGCTGATACTAGTTTAGACATTTGTGTTTATCAAATTTTTAAATGTTACGAAAACTAGTCCATTTTCTAAAGTTGTGTTTGGATTTCTATGCTGGATAACGCCCTCCATCCTTCATTGTCTCCTGACTCATTCTCATTCGTACGAGTGGGTTCGGTCGTTAGACGTTGCTCAGGTTATACGGCAAACGTAGTATGGCCATACACCGAGTGCACTTCATTGGTGAGCACGACGTGATGTGGACACTATCATAATTGTGAGTTCCTTCCTGTTTATAGTTTTTAACAGAGTATTTTTGGTGTGATCATTTTATTGCACATTTCCACAGCATCGTTATCGTATTTACACATATTGTTAATTTAATGATGTCTAAACCAGATTCTTATGCTTATTAAGATCAAAACTCCCATACCTCCAAACTCACAGCTCATCTCTTTTTGGACGAAAAACATAGAAACTTGGTTATACTAAGTAGAAGCCGAGTTTCAGGACCACGGCATGACAGACCGGCGCGTTCAATTTCTTGTTGTCGTGAGGTCAGTTCCGCGTGAATTGAACAGGGACGTCACCTCTTTCTTCTTCATCCCCAGCTATCAAGAACCTTGCGACCGGCTCAAATGATCAGTTCTCAAACGCAGAAACAGACAACGTCTTGATGAGTTGTTTAACACCATCGAGTTCGGTAGCGGTCCAGCGGAAACAGAATTTTCTTCCCCACTTTAAACAAATCAACATACTGTAAGACACTTATGTAAGTGCTATGAGTTGTGATTTCGTTAGAATGTAAACAACTTAAACGGAACCTATTAGAGGCTTAAGATCTCAACTATTCCTTGTCATTTTATCCGGTCACCGCCTTAAATTTAGTTCCAACGCCACTTACTTACTTACGCCCGTTACTCCTCACTGAGGAGCATAGGCCGCTCACCAGTATTCACCGTCGAACTCTGTCCTGAGCAATCCTTTCCAATTGTTTCCAGTTGCTGTTCATCCTTTTATTATCTGCTTCCAATTCTCGACGCAGTATGTTCTTTGGCCTTCCTCTTGTCCGTTTCTTAACAGGATTCCATGTTAATGCTTGTCTCGTGATGCAGTCTAATGATTTCTGCAATGTATGCCCTATCCATTCCCAGCATCTTTTCCTAATTTCCTCTTTGGCTGGAAGACGGTTTGTTCTCTTCCATGGTAGATTGTTACTGATGGTTTCCGGCCAGCGGACATTTAGTATCTTGCGTAGGTAGTTGTTTATAAATGTTTGTACCCTTCTGATGAGGTATGCGGTAGTTCTCCACGTTCCAGCTCCATACGGCTGAACTGTCTTCACGTTCGAATTGAAGAGTCTGACTTTGAGGTTGTTTGACAGTTGTTTTAAGTCCCATATGTTTTTCATTTGTAAATTTCTGCCCTTGCTTTGCTAATTCTTGCCTTTACATCTGCATCGGACCCTCCTTGTTCATCGACGATGCTCCCCAGGTACATAAAAGCAAACATTTCTTCCAAAGTTTCTCCACCAAGTTAGGTTGGACTGGTGCTCTCTGTGTTATATTTCAGGATCTTACACTTTACCTTATGTATGTTCACGCCTACTGATGCTGAGGTTGCTGCTTCGTTGTTTATCTTCGCTTGCATTTGTTGGTGAGTAGGGGCTAGAAGAGCTAGATCATCTGCGAAGTCCAAATTGTCGAGTTGCATCCTACTTGTCCATTGAAGTCCGTGCATCCCCTCAGATGTGGAGGTCTTCATGATCCAGCCAACCACTAGGAGGAAGAGAAAAGGCGAGAGTAGGCAACCTTGTCTGACTCCAGTCCTCACTGGGAATGCATTTGTCAGTTGTCCTCCATGCACAATTTTGCACTGTGTTCCGTCATAAGAGTTCCGGATGATGTTGACAAGTTTCTCTGGTACGCCGTAGTGTCGAAGAAGTTTCCATAGTGTTCACCTATCTACACTATCAAACGCCTTCTCATAGCCAATGAAGCTGATACACAGTGACGAGTCCCACTCAATTGATTGTTCAACGATGATCCATAGTGTTGCGACTTGGTCTGTGCACGATCGATCCTTACGAAAACCATCTTGTTGATCTCGAAGTTGATCATCCACTGAATCTTTTGTTCTGTTTAGCAACACTCTGTTGAAGAATTTCCCTGGTGCTGACAGTAGTGTGATCCCTCTGTGGTTCTCACATTTGTTCAAATCTCCTTTCTTTGGTATCTTGATAAGGTGTCCTTCTCTCAAGTCTGCCGGCATTCGTCCTTCCATATCCTCCTGAATAAAACGTGAAACATCCTTGCTGTTACACCTATATCTGACTTGAGTGCCTCAGCTGGTATATTGTTAGATCCTACTGCCTTCTTACTTTCGGTTTATTTGATGGCTATCTTGATTTCTATCGTTGGTGGAGTGACATCTATCGGGAAATCTGTAGGTGCTGCTTTGATGTCCGGTGGGTTCAGTGGTGATTGCCTATTCAAAAGTTCCTCAGTGTTCTACCCACCTATTCTTTTGTTCTTGAACCTCAGTGAGTGTCATGAGTTCTTTGTTCTTGACCAGTAGCTCTGGTTTACCATGTTTATCTGCCAGTTTCTTCGTTGTGTCATATAGCTGTTTCATATTTCCTTCTCTTGCAGCCTTCTCCACTGTCGTTGCAAGGCCTTCGATGTACTTCCGGTTGTCGGCTTTGTGTAGTCAGTTTGTGCCTTGATTTTCTCTGCTCTTGTTCGGCTGTAGTTGATTTCTGGTTTCTTGTTCCTCCTTTGTTGAATTTTGCTCAGGGTCTCAGTGGAGATCCATTTTTTATAAGGGTGCTTCTTGCGGTCCAGAACCTCCCGACACGTTGAAGTTAGCGCTTCTTTGATTCGTTTCCAGTTGTCCTCCATAGTGGTTTCTTCTTATTTCGGTAGATCTTGTAAGGCTTGGAACTTGTTATTGGGAGCTATTTTTAATTCCTTAAGACTGTCAGTATCTCGAAGGTTGGACTTAAAGTATACTTTGTCCATAGCAGTAATGACTTTTTGCAATCCTACTAAATGAAATATTCCAAGCTAATTCCACTGTGCCCCTCATGATAAAGCTTAGCGTATTCTAACGAACTCAAGCTTAAGTCATTTTAATTTACCAATACTCCCTGTATCCCAACATATTTCGTGCCCATGAATCCCTACTTGGAGACAAAATTAATCCAATACAACTAAAAGAGGAAGATTATTTAGCATAAATTTCCTCATATCACGCCCACAACTATTTGAAATCATTTGAAGTATTTCGCATTAACTAATGTGGCCTTGAGGTTGGCAGTCTTTTAACTGTGCTCTCAGTATTCGTCATTGGTGATATACTCTCCCAGTCAAGTTTACGTGAGTAGTAAATATTGATTATTAATATTACATCATATATGTCCCTCACATTTTCAAAACGAAGCTATCCTGCTCCACGTTCTAGCGATCAGGAGCTTGTAAAGCAACTTACAGACTTGATACGTCAGAATGTTCCGTACTCCAAAAGACTTGATGTTTTAGGAATACTTTCTTACACAACAGACAATGGGTGTGAAAGGTTTATAAAAATTGATTCTTCGTTTTCCGTTTCCAATGAGGGAGCATTTGAGAAGCTTAAAAAGTCCTCCGACTATTCCGCATTAAGTTCAGTTAAAATATCTGCTGACTGCAGTTCGACCAAAACTGAAGTTGCTGATAATTATTCACAAAACGCTGACGCAGAGCAGCACAGTTCAACCCATTCTCCTGGTGCATCGCCTCCTTTATTACCACCGTCGGTTATCCAAGTGAGCAGAGCTGGTCGAGCAGATGATAGATCTGACACTAACGGGTCTGAACATATCTCGGTTACTCAATCTCCTGATAAGACACAATTAGTAGAATGTGATATTGGTGATAATGCCTACCGTCGTTGTCGTAGGAAGTGCCGAAATCCTAAACGTCAAGTATTTGACTCTGATTCACACGTTGGAGATAGTGATACAGAAGATGTTTACACTGATGTTGAAGATTCAATTCAGACACCTAAACTTCAAGATGACCATCAGGTTTCTACAAAAATTCCTCGAATGGATTCTCAGGTTATTGTTGCTGTCTCTGAATCTTGTTTGAAGGCAATTCCAGCAGTTACAACTTCGAATTCTGATACTGATGTGTCTACTTCTTTAAGTACCATCTTACATGACCCCCACCCATCAGTTTCAGCTTTCTCTGCATCCCCTACAGCTTCTGGTGTTTCATTTGTCCCTATGCATTACGCTACTGTCAATAAATATCTAACTCCACAGGTTAGTTCAGCTGACATTTCAGCACTTGTGAATAACCAGTTGAACACTGGCACAAAGTATGCTATCTCTGCAAAGTCCTTAGGTTTGGGAGATATTGGAGATTTGTGTGGAATTCTGCCGATAAATACTCTTTTGGGGAAAACGTTGATATCCGCGAACGATGCGAATGCATCTTCTAAATTCCTTTTTGCTAATAATATTGGTACAGCAGTCTGTGCAGGTGGTTCAGAAACCACTAGTCTTTCAGGATTTTCACAACAGACGACGCAGTGTATTGGTTCTGCATCTAGCACAAATCAGAATTTTATGCTAAATCCAAACTTGGCAGCTGCTGTTGCTGCAGCTATTTCCAACTCTTCGTTTACATTTTCAAGCGGTAATAGCCCGGTTGTTAACAATGGACCTAGTCTAACTACAAATATACCTACACTAAACGCTCCCTCAATAGCGCTAACGGGACCATCTGGAGAAATTTTAGGCACAATACCAATAGCCTCTGCCAACCCACCCCAAAATATTCTTTCTTCTGCTTTAGGAAGTAATGTAGTTCAGCCTTCGATAAATAATTCTCTGACAACAGTCAGTGTAACATTGCCAGCTAATCCTATTACAGGCTCTTCAACAGGCTTAGCAAACACATTAAATTGGTTGCGTTGTGCTACAACCCCAGTAGACCCTACTTCTCATCAAGTTATAAGTAATTTTAACCCACCCACTAATCCATCGTTTTCAGTAACGTCAGGCAATCCCGTCGCTCTCCTTCAATCTTTAGTCACGCAACAACAGCAGGGTGTACAGGCTCAAATACAGAAACAGCAACCATTACAACCAACGTTTTCAGTTGGACCCACGTTAGCTCTGATCGGCACCTTGGGATTAAATTCCCCTGTGACATGTACTGTTACCGGACAACATCCACCAGAAGCAACATTTACATCTAATACGGGACTGCCCACTTCCACGTCAACAGCTTTGCCAAATACTTTGCATAACAATGTTCATTCAGGTCCTATCAATAACAATGCAGCTTTGGTAGCTGCTGCTTTGTTACGTAGCTTGACTAATGTGAAGCAGTCGAACCATGAATTATCAGACACCATTGATTCAAATTCTTATACTCCACCGGCATCCCTAACCTTGATCACGAACAATGTACCTTCTTCCGTTAATGTTGTTACTTCGACAAGGGCAAATATAATTGGCTTTGATGAATCACCAACCCATGGAAACATATTGACTAATAGAATTTCCCAGCCAACTGTTAATTTAAGTGGTGTTATTACTTCGAGTCAGACCCCAACTGTCTGCCCTGCTGTTTCCACTCCTACCCAGACAGTGCCTGCGCGTAGTTCTATTATGTTGTCGTACCCCCGCGGCGGAACAGAAATGAATCTCCTACTAACTCCGGCATCGGCACATGCGTTTGGCACACCTCATCTAACGCCACTTACAGCTGTACCTGCAGCGCTGTCATTCCAAGGTTTGCCTACATCACAGCCTACAAGTTTGACTCTAACTTCACCTGTGTTACTTCATACTCCAGCTACATCTACAGTAATCCAGACTACAAGTGCTATTTCTGAAATCACCACTACAACTAGTTCATATATGGTCCCATCCACCACTCCGTTTGACCAGACATTGCGTAAAACCGACAAAACTCTGACTTGTGTTACAGAAAGTGGCTCTAAAGTAGCACCAAATTCCAGTCAAGCTCCAATATCAAACTCTGACCCCACTTCGTCCGCTATAGATAGAATTCTTCAAACTATAAAAGGTTGTATGAGCGCTAATGCAAATCGAGAGTCTGATAGCAAACTAAAGATACGTAAGAACGAAAGTAATGGAACGTACCAAGCCTTTACAGGCGATGAAGTTGGTAGTCATCGTACAAATGACAGAAAGGTAACCGGAGCTAGGTTTTCACCCATAAATAAGAATAGTCTCGCACTTGAGAATGATTGTGTTTCTCGTTCGTCGTCTACTAATGACCGATTACCTCTCCCACCACTACAGAAAAGCGCTGGAGAATCATCAGAAAGTAGTTCATCAATTCCTATCAATAAGTTCTATCGGTGTAGATATTGTGGAAAGACCTTTAATCGAAAATTCTGTCGTGAACGACATGAAAGACTTCATACCGGTGTGAAACCATATTCCTGTGAACTTTGCGATGAGAAATTTATTCGTCTCGAAGACAAAAAGAGACACGTTAGATCATTACAACATTACTTTTCTGGTAGAGGTTCCCTTAGAAACAATGGACTGGATGATCAACTGGATGAAACTGCAGGTCTAGCCACTGAACCATCCAGTGTTCTACCACTACTTGCACAGACACTTCAAGGCGGGACAAATGTAGAACCTGTTGGAAAAGAGGGTGATGAGCCGTGTAATGGAACAGATGAACTTAATTTCAGCAACCATGCAAGTGAAAACGAATCAGAACCTGCAGCCGCATTAGAACTCGACGAGTCATTTAATCCAGAAGAAAATGAGTCTTGCACTGATGATCTGAAAAGTGACTCACATTTGACAGTATATGATAGAAGCTATATTGTTCAACAGGAAGGCACAGAAGATAAACCACGAGAGATAAAACCTAAATTGGAAGGACCATCAGATGATCTTTTAACGAATCTTCGTTTAACATCAAAAATACAAGTAAATAAAGCCAGATGTCGAGTAGCTTTGAAAGAAACTCAAACAGCTGTAAATTCGACAAGTGGAAGCGACTATGAAATAATTAAAATACCCACAGTTGTTCTTTCAAATACTGATGATGCTACTAATTCCAAGCCGACTACGTAGTTACAGATCTCTGTTATATTGATGTTTATCCATCGTTTGATATAACGGTTACACGTGTTTGATTAACATGTTTATAATTCTGTATAGCTGTATAAAGTTTTCTCTAGCATTTCTTATGTAACTAAATTTATTTACCTGTCTGCAGGACATTATTCTCCTGAGATATTCTTTTAATGTTATGTGCCAATGTGTCGTACAAACGCAGAGAACTGTTTTCATTCCAGTCTTTTTAATCTACTACAACTTACTTATAAAAGACATTCCCAAATTCAAACGTTATTTATATTCTTCAGTCGACAGTCAACTATTTTGTAGTTTACGTCCTTGTTATCTTTTGCTCACATTTGTTTTAAAGTCGAATTTTCTATGTATATCAGTCATATTTTATCAAAAACTGTCTTATTTTAGTGATGTGTACACTTGAATTATATTATTTCATGTGCTTAAAATATCTATTAATTACTTTAAAAAAGGCTATATTTATTCGTCGCATTTTTTATGTTAGATAGTATAATTCTGTTCGTGCTAATCGCATGATAGTATTTGAGATTTTATTTTAGATAGGTTGTTGAGTAAAGTAGCTAGTTGTAAGAATGAATTTACTTCTTACAATTAGATCATACAGGCTTTTACTGACTATAGACTGTAAACGCGTACTATTAAAATACTTCAGTGATAAGGATAGTAGACCCGATGACCTGCATTAATCCTTGTGGTGGTTTTTCGAGTGTAGATCAATCTTCTCCTTGAAAGAGTTTGCTGTTGCAGCTGACACCACCTGTTCAGGCAGCGTATTCTAGTCGTTGACAACTCAATGTGAGAAACAGACATTCAAAATTCGCAGTAGCCCCCAACTGAGTCGAGTGATCCATACAGTATATTTCTCATCCTTAAACAAAATCTCACACCACTATGTTCTATCCTCATTGATTAAATATCTCCGTAGTATGTAAACATTTAGACAACTCACTGATTCAATGTTTTTAGACAATATAGAAGCAGTTAGTTGAATTGAATTAAGCCTTGTAACAGCTTTCGGCAAGTTTCTGATAGTTAGGATTACATTTCGACGTGGTTATTTAAATAAGCTAAGGTTATAAAATTCGAAACGACCTGTTGCTACCTTAGGATAAATCTTTATTAAGTACTGTTCTAATCTTACATGCTACTATTCAGAAGTGTTATTAAAAGAGAGAAACGAATAGTTAGGAGAGTATATCTCTTAAAGAATGTCTTCGAAATCTCAGAGGACTAATGCATTTGTCTAAACCTTAAGTCTCCTATTCGCCTTTACATATTTCATTAGAAAAAGAAAATAACCTTATTACCTTTCCATCAAACACATAATCGAAACGCTGTATAGCTCAGAAGATAAAAGTAAGGTTAAAAGACTTCATTTGATTCCCAAAACTATGGCTCAAAGTCACGAACATCATACCCATTCTGGTAATGCCGATCGTTTCGTTGGCATTTATTTCCCTTCTACTCATCAATAACCTTATGTTATCGGTTACTTTAACATTTAATTTTTAACTCATTTTCGCCTTAATATGCCACAATTCGGTATTAAAATCTCTTATAGTGCGTTTACAGTAGAACTTCATGTTGATAGCTTTACTATTCTATTTTAATACATTGTTCATGATAAGTCGTGCACAAAATTAAATATAGGCTTACCTTGATAGTGAGTTAAAAATCGGGTTTCTATTTGGGTAACAGGATGACGGAAAATGCTCGTGTAAACTCTTCGGGCAAATTTTTTTTCCCGAATCGTCATGCGTGGAATACTCATTTTGATACTGTTTCCAACCCAACCATTGTGGTATCATAGTCCATATAATACAATTGTCACTGAAGGTACATTTATATTATAACAGTAATATATAATTTTCAAAGAGTGGTAAAGTGGTTTTGAAATTGAGTGAAAAACTAAGTGGTACCTAACTCTAAAAAAAGCCTATTTTCACCTGTGTATTAATATATTGCAGTATACAACACAATATAAGGAACTATCAAACTGTATACTTGATAGCAATCAGCGGTCAAATAGAGAGAGCTAGTTCCAGCTCGCTCCCTACGCATCAGCTGTTTGCATCTGCAACCTCTTGAGTGCTCACATTATTCATTACTTTAACTGTTAGTCAAGATAGCTGTTCTATACTCAATTGGTATTAAATCAAGCTCATACTTGTAATGTTCTGTAGATAGTTTTCTAAGGCTGGAATTAGCCCAAATAGGACGCTGATTCCTCTTGAATCCGAAAATAAACAGGTTTGGACTAGCACAAAATACTGTGATATAGCGATTCCTTGCTTGAAAAGATCTATTTAATTTTCGTTATTTTCATTCTAAGGATACACAATAGATACAAGTATGAGGACTACACGCAGCAGCGTCAGGTATTACATAAAATATTACCGTTCCGCTAAAATATATCAGGATTTGGGGTGAAAAATCGATATACAGCAATTAGTGTGGTTGAGTCAGATATATTTAGAATTATTCAGTTTAGTACGTCAACCGAACGACAAAATCAAAATCTACTCCCATTAAGCCTACAATCTCTTCAGTAGTGCATACTATTAAACATCGGAACTTCAGCTACAAACGCTGAGTGCTGTGTAATAATTCATTGTGATGACCAAATAGAGTATAGAACAGAATCATAATTCCATATTTCATGATCGTTTCTAAAAAACTCTACATTCTAATCAATGCAAAAAAGGACAGGATAGATGCTTTGTTAGTGAATTTATAGCAAAAAAGTAGCTCCGACTTAAAGAACTTCATTTAATAGAACGACACTACAGTAACCACATATACTCAACTAGTATGAAAACCTACGTATGCAGCATAACCTTTACTTCCTGTTAAATATACTCATTGAAACTAAAACAGTATGACCAACTTGTATTTGATATTGGTATAAAAATAAAGAATAAGAAAGTGAAAGCGATATTAATTTATTTACTTAGCATAGAATTAAGTTGACCAACAAACATCTGATTTTCAACCAAACAGTTATTAGTAGATGCTGTCAATACTGACAATAATACATTATACCAACTACAAACATGAAGAATAGTGCAGTGAAAAAGGGAAAGCATGATCCATACAATTATAAGTAATGATAATGATAAAAGGTGCTAAAGGTATCTAGGTATGCATAAATTTACTAGTAATACGAAAAACCACTAAAAACTAGACATATACGCCAGCAATCAGAAGAAATTTGTTAGAAGAGTGAAAAGATCAATGAAGTAATCAGTAAAAATAATTGAAAAGTAAAAACAAGAGTATGGCAGTACTGAGAAATGCATTATGACAATGATGATAATAATGAAAAGGGGACGAAGTGTTATTTTCACCAATGGCTTATATAAGTGGGAAAAGATTAAAGTTGGTGGGCGAAGGAAAGTATACTTTCTAAGTTTTTTTAAAAAAAATTCTTAAATATAATTTTAA
This sequence comes from Schistosoma mekongi, assembly GCA_034768735.1. Taxonomy (NCBI): domain Eukaryota; kingdom Metazoa; phylum Platyhelminthes; class Trematoda; order Strigeidida; family Schistosomatidae; genus Schistosoma; species Schistosoma mekongi. The sequence goes on along the minus strand of CM068309.1, from coordinate 23,928,068 downwards.
TTTTGCTAATCATTGATTTCCGGTGGTTATTCTTTAACTGTACTAATTGTATCATGTATAGCTTGTGCAATATGATCAATATTGTTTGTAGTTAAGGCGCACATATTAATACGACCATCATGCATAATATATAAATGATGCTTTATCTTCATATATTGCGTTTGAGCAGCTAATTTATGCAGGGAGAAAAGGAATAAGAATAATTAATACAAAATAGCTCATAATAATAATAATAGGTAATAATATAATCATGAACTTTTTAAAATTAATTGTGACAAGATGATTAAATATTGGTATCAAAGTATTAATTATACCAACTATGTTCATGTCCTTCATAGGATAGAAGAATGTCGAAAATTACCCATCTTATTTAATGGATGACCTATTAAAACCTCCATGATAGTTTGGGAAAATTTATGGATTGTATATCACATACTGATTGAATGATAACCGATTTCGTTGATAGTTTTAGCATGTTCTCAAAAGGTTGTGAAATGTAGAAGTCAAACAGAAACCTATGAATGTGCATGATTTCTAATCAGTGTAGGGAATTTCTGGGAGTTAGGACGAGATACTAAATCATTATCGAATGTTTAAGTATCAGATACAGTTAATTTATTTGTCAAGTACTCGTTTTCAAACTATACTTTAATTATATGAAGAGTAATAATACCACACGGTTTCCCAAAATGTAGTTAGTGCGCCCAGCAAGGTGCATCCACGACCCCGCCAAGAATCGAACCCACAACCTGTAGGCTACGCGGCCTTACCATTAGATCACTAGGACAAAACGGTTGTTTAGTGCTTCTTGGTTGTTAACTGTTGTCTAATTAAGGCTAATTCGTGACATCAAATTGACATCATTAACTTAATAAATCCATTGTTTTAATTAAAGAGAGATTATAAATCTTATATCATTAGGAATAATAACCAGATCATAATATTTGTCCATAATATCAGAATAAAAGTGACGAAAAAGTGGCATTTGAACAAAATATTAGTGACTAATACGCACTGCAACCTAGTTACCTTCTTGTTCAATCACTTACATCAGTTGTATACAACGATTTCATCTTGAATCGTATCAAGTGTCATTGCAACATCATAGGTTATTCACTATGTCTTTTTATAACTTAACTTTAGCGTATATTCTGTTCATTATGCACATAAGGAAGGCAATGTTGCCAAAAAAACTCCATATTTTGAAAAGTACATGAGTATACCTCACATAGATGAATTCTTGATGTACTAAGTACATAAGATTCTATGTGCTCAGACTTAAGTTACATATTAGTTGTTGGAAGGGTAGTTATACTGCTCGGGTCTTCCAAATCGAAGTAACTGTAGTGTTTCGAACTCGCGACCTATTGGTTAAGTGTTTTAACTATTAAGTCATACCACACTACTAATAATTCTGTAACTTAATTATCCAACTTGTTGACTACATATATACTGCCAGGTAATTTTATATTCAAAGCTCTTACTATTTATTGTCTGACTCTTTATATTTAAATCTTCACTACAAATCAAATCACAAAGTGAATATTTGACAATGTTTTTTTAATAATGGATTAAGCACATAATCGGCACTTTATAACATAATGAGACGTTATGATTAATTATCTAAGATGGTGCACAACGGTATAATGCAAGGAACATCAAGATTGTCAGTCTTATTGAAGTATTCAGACCAACTTTACTCCTATTACATGGATGAAATAGGTGATTCGCCGTAATTAAAGTGATGCAGACAAATGGTAGTTAAAGAATCCACTTTGCTTTCATGTATCAGTATTTTTTGTTTCACAACTGATATATCAATTACCAAGAGTTCTGCATAAATTCATCACAAAATTTGATCGGATGCATAGTTAATTCTACACACACACACAGACAAACTATACAATTATTTTATTCTTTTGAATTTTAAGCCAAGTTCTTTTTATTTTGTGCTCATAGATAATAAATAAGCTTTTAACTTAACTATTTACAGTTCAAGTTAACAGCTTTGCAAATTTGTCCCATTCTCATGGAAATCGGAAAAAAATGGTTATTTCAATCAGTTTTTCCGTATATGTCTATGAATGTAGCACCCGTGTGTAAGTAATCTGTAGAGAGATTTCTGTATGCGTCTACAAAAGGCACACCCAACAATTTCTGGTTAAAATAGTCCCACTCACTATTACAATTAAAACTACTTTTCATTTCAGCTCATTTCCAAATCTATGAAAAACTATGATTGGTTAATTTTCCTAAGCATCATTATGATAACCGGGCAGAATTATTAGATGATATGATACACAATACCACGCCAAACCACGTGAATGGCACGAATCGATCAAAATAAATGAATTAATAGAGTAGTTTCATCCGTTTTCCTATCACAGAAGACCAGTTTCTTTCTGTCTTTCCCACTATGCATATTCTTTTTGTTTGAGAAAAGTTTATTGATTAAATTTTTTTCTCCCTTTTTAATATCTATCCCATACACCCACATATAGATTCGCTTTATTTGAGCGCGCTACCAACAGATGACCTGTGCTCTCTCACTAATAAATGAAAAATTCTCAGAATGCTTTCTGCCTACTCACTCACTCATTTATTCACTCACCCACTCTAAACACAGCTTCGAAATAATAAAATTGAATTTATTACCACTGCTTTTCACAAATATATACAACATATGTATACGTGTGTGTGCTTCCATCCAACCATTAAGTAAAAAGAAATGAAAAATAGAATAAGTGGAAAAGATCCCAATGTGTTATATAGCAGCAATAGTTCCTATCTCATTAGTGAGTCTACAACGTATATGTCTGCAATGTGAAATAGAAATTTAGAGTTTTCTATGTATAAAGCACTTCCTTTCCTATCCATGCGCATTCACACTAGCTATTCACTTTATACAGTTATTTATTTATTGACCTACTAATGTATACATAGATATATCATCCATAAATATTAATAGGTTCAATAGTAGAAGCATCTACCAAATCAAAGGCGTGTAAACTCATAAAACTTAATCGGTGCTTTTCTCTTTCTCACAGTATTCATCTTTACTTACATGTATCGTAATAGTAGAACCATATCCGACAATAGTAATAATAGGAAAATTGAATTACAATCTGTTATATTCGAGTAGTAACTACAACAAGAGTAACCTTAGTAAACTAAAGCATGTGAAAGAATATCAGTTTTTTTTTTACATGAAATCAATGTTTAACTACAACAGTTTATTTTACCTTAGGATTATATAAGATGACTTTTACTCATGAAGTAAACACATTGTTTTCAAACAATATAAATCAGAACTAAGTTAATGGTGGCTTTGTGGAGATTGATTTTAATTATTTGCTTGTATTATTCACAGATTTATCTAAATTAGGTACCACTGAAAACCAGAGAGTAATGCGAAGGTGTAGGTCACATATAAAATATGCTACAACTTGTAATTAATGGTTATATTAATGCAGTCAGCTCAGAATGTGAACAACTCAAAAGAGACTAGTCGATTGAACTTCTTAATATTAATAATGGGAAACTATTAACTCATAATTTAATATTATAATTATCAATAGTGTTATAGTCAACAAATACCCCAAAAATAAAACACAGTCATAGTATTTATAGATAGCCAACTGAATTAGTAGGATATTATTAGCAGCTTACAAACAACAGTACAAGTGTTATTCATTCATTAAAATTACAAAAAAAGGTACCAATAAATAACTTTTAATAGGGACTCCCCTTTGCACAAATCAGTATTAATAGCAGTATTCATCGTTAAGAAAAGATCAAAATGATGCTAGAATTTTATTTTTAGATGATTAGTACTACTCACGCTACTTTGCACAGTAAAGTAATTTTTTTAGATAAAAACAATAATATAAATTACTATTTTACGATTCTCTGGTTGATTCTTTAAATATCATATACAGAAGAGATGATACAAAATACATTTCAACTCTTGGCCTGTAGATGACCTACTGACTACAGTTAGAAATACACAAAATCAGTAGTCTGAAGTATAGTGCTTGTCGTGACGCTTGAAAGTTTTAGGCTCGATCAGTGGCGGAGTTGTGGTTGTGCATTTGTGGGAAGTAATATATTAAGGTGAAACAAATATCTAAAGCATCATAGCATCCGTTTGTTATCAGTTCATAATGTAAAAACATAAATTCATTGTTTTCTATTGCAAAAAAGGAGTCAAAAAAACTAAACCACAATGGATTATTTAATTTTCCCAGTATTCACTAAGTGCTATTCTCCCCCTCTCCCTCTAAAAAATATGATATTAATTAGAAATGAGTCATCCTGACCCGTAGGCACAATGAGTAACAAATAAAGGTCAGGAGCAGTGAACCACGTTTGAGTTGACATTGTTCTAGTTATCACTATATGTGTGTGTCTGAGTACAGTGTGCGTGTAATTCTGTGCCACAAAAAAGTGATAGCGATAGATAAAGGAAAAAAATAGGAGAGAACAAGCGCACTAGTTTTTATTGATATAGACCTAAAATAGACTCATTAGTTCTTTGTTCTCTCAAGTTTTTTATAATAAAAAGATAGTGGTAGTAAAGGATGTGACACAGTTGGACTTCTATTGGGAGTAATGTGGAGCAATCAGAATGAGTAAAAAGAGGAATGTCATTGTGTGTGATTTCCAGCTAAACACATAAAATAAATGACCTTACAACCCTCAAAATGTCTGCATTGTATATATCTACGCACATATATACATAAATAACAATGAGAACTAGGCACACACACTTCAACAATAAGCCCAGACAGTAGGACAAAGAAAAGAAAATTAGAATCGAAAGAGAAGAAATGATAATGAGTCGAACCATATGTCAGTCTGAAAAGTGTGTTTATGTGCTCTTTCAATTAATAAAATAAAACGCTTTCATGCTTCAAATGTGATTTCCTCAGGTTACTTTGATATAAATTCAGTAAATCATTTTGTGAATAATAAATATACACTAGTACATAACCCGAATAAACTGAACAAATGAAATCCAATTTAAGTTCAGGTATTGTTCATAGATGGTAACTAGGTAGATCGAATAGCGATGTACACATTTACGTGTGAAAACACAGTTACCTGCCTTTGAAAAACTACGTAAACCCATAAGGGTAGAATAAAACCACATAATGAGGACGTGAAATCCCTCAAATAGGTGTGAATAACACCTTGCAAATCACTATCATAACGCGCAATACCAACTAAAGCGTAAGTGAGTTTACGGATCAAGAAGTGTCAGATTTCTAAGAAACTGTGCAGTGAATTCTCTAGCTAAGGAATGAGACAAAACCTAGAGCTCAATACTTCAGGTGTTATTTTATTGTAAAGAGTTGGTAGTTACATTCCTGTGAACTATCGTAAACAATATCGTTACTTTCATTTTAGTTTACAAAAATATTTTCCATTTTACAGGTTTTAAGTGTCACGTAACCAAATCAAAATGGTTGAGGTGGCATTCAGACTATAAAATCACAAGTAGCATGCTTTAACTCAGAAAGTATCACTACAGAATACACCCGTAAACTCTATATTTTACAGGTGGATTTTATACGATCTTGTAAAATGAATGACATTTATTTTTTGGATATATTGAAGTCTATTAGGCAACCCTATTGAATTATTTTCAAAATCGATCACCTAACCAAGTAGTATTTAAAGGTAGCTTATGTAGTTCATAATCTAGAGTTTGTTAGTTTAATTGAAATTATAAGATTAACGTCGAAAATGTGCAAAACACTGAAATTTCAAAATGAGATGAAAACGAGAGATGGGGAATGTAGATTAGTGCATATTAGTTAATAACGATGAGTACTGCATACTCTATTATTCCCAATCCATCATTATTAACCATAGGCCACTTAAAAAATGCTATGGAAATTGTCTACAAAGATATTATTGTTCCATAATTATACGTCGTATACAAGCATCTGTGATTACGGATTTAAATGAAAATTTATGTTACAATATAAATCATTAACTTTTTAGACAAACGGGATAATTTTCGATGTTGGATTGTGACTAGCAAGCGGGATCCAGGATGCGCGTTTCGTGCTATTTGGGACTCATCGCTTGGATGTACCTGTATCAAAACGTCGATGTTTACACTGTGATTCGAACTTAGTCCGCTTTGCGCCAAACACCACCTCGTTCACCATTAGGCTACTGTGTCCAGAAAGTCACACTTGTGCATCTAGCCAATGAGTCCCAAATAGGACGAAACGCGCCTCCTGGATCCCGCTTACCAGTCACAACCCACCTCCAAAAATCACTTGTGTACTATCGCTATATCAACGCGATCCGCTCAGGATGCACATATGGTAACAGAGGCCGACCAGTTGCAGTCCATCACAAATCAACGGGAAGATACAAGCTTATTCAAAATAAAACGGAAATGCTGAATATAGTAAAATTATCAAAAGAGAGAACTTTGAGGATATTCCTAGTCCTACCCTATCCCTATATACTAATTTAGTCTGATCCACATATCGTTTAAATACAACGACTAAAAATACATATTAACTACGGTTCTAGATATCTTGCATGTTGTCAAGTAATTTAAATGTAATTATAATTTACTCAAATAAAAAGAAGTTATATCACCTACAAAATAATAAACTGGTTGTGCTGGCATATTAGGAAGTTGACGAAGCTATAATATATTGTTAATTTATCTACCAGATACGAATTCTTGTACATAGCTTCTAACCGGATTAAGCGAAATGACTTTTGTATCCGTAACATATTGGTTGAAATTCAAACGTCTTAACTACTGAACTGCTGTTTGAAGCCATATAGAACCAGATAGATGAAAACAAATGAAAACCAACAAAGTCTAATATCTTCATTCAATGTTATCATCAAACGCTAGAAATTATGCTTCAAAGCGAGAAAGCAAATGAACCAACATCATTAAACAGACGGAATAAATAAAGAAACAATGAACAATTATGTTAATTAAAGGGTGGGGAAACACAAATTAGAAGGAGCTATTAAGAATGCAAACAGTATAAAGACAATTTTGCCAACCTTTGGTGAATATTACACTTTGCTCATTGAGTGAGTAGTAAACTTAACTGAGAACGCTGAATACAATACATTTAGTAAACAATGAAAATGCTGTAGAAAACAAAATTTTCGAAAGAAAATTCAGTTGTAAGAAAGCGCATTTTTAAACAACCAGAATATTTATCATCGATTTGACAATGGAACACACAATTTCATAGGAATTGAGCATATATATATATATATATATATATATATATATATATATATGGCTATGATTTAAGCAAAATTTTGTTTCACAATATGTTGGTAAAATAGGCGTTTTTTCAGAAAAAAATTGAGCACAGTTGTTTTATCCTAAAAATATTTTTTTGTCTTTGCCTATTTATTCATGCCTATTGATTACATTATTTTGTGTGGATTGAAACGTTACTATTGCCATTATTCAAAACTTTCATTACATCTTTAACGATATATATATATATATATATATATATATATATATATATATATATATATATATATATATATATATATATATATATATATATATAACAGACGACACATCATCTCACGAACTAAGTTAATAAGAGAGGTAGTAATAGTTGTTTTGTCTCCTTTACAGTATGCGTATATCTAGTGTCCTCAGAAATGTATACAAACATGTAATTGTATACATGTATGTGCGCGTACACGAACACAATTATAGCCGGGTGCCTACATAGTGATAGAGACTGTTGTTAAAGCTACTAGATGAGGATTTTAAGTGTGTGTGATAATATGTATAGCTATACACATACATAATAGGAGAGATGCTCATTGTATCTGTGTGTTAATGTCATTCCTTTTAACCGTTTGGAGACTGGTGCTTCACAGCACGTTTTTTGTTATCCGATGTATTTATTACCGATAAATGTATAGACATGTAATAATAACAATAGGATAGTGGGCGCAAGTTATCTCCTCCTCCCTCTCCTACTTTTCTCTACCCACTTTTAGGTTGACAAAATCCCTCATCACGCTTTGAGTTTGATAGGGAAAATGTTTATCCCCATAGATTGCTGCATAGATAAAAAAATTCAAATGTTAAGTACGTATGTATATTGGCTTAAACATAGTACTAGTCAATATAATGAAGCACACATCCCTAATAATCACCATTTCTTCAAATGTGTACTAAATTGGTGTGTCTTTGTATGTCAGTGTGTGTACACTTCCGAGTTTATCAGTGACCTTAAAAGTAAATTCTGAGAAATAGGAAATACTGCATTAGTGTGTGTGAACACTGAGCAGTGAATGATGTTGTACAAGCAACTCTTCTCATTGACTCTGGGATTTTCTGTTTTGAGACTGATAACAAACTTTCGCATTGATTGGATTAGGAACGGAAACAATCCTTGAATTTGCATAGTAAGTAATATAGAAAATTTATAAGATTGAAAATAAGGAGCATAATGTGTCATTTTCAAATGAGAACTAGATTAGATAAATATTTATTCACATTCTATCTCTAGATGATAAATTTAAACACTGAGTATAATGAAATCAGACAATATTGACTGTTCATGTGAGAGAAGAATGAACCAACATTATCCATCCAACAGAAAAGTTCAGTGTTTAAGAGGCAACACACTAAATGATTGTCAAGTTTCATTTATGTGCTGTATTAACGTGTATGTGTGCTAACTTCTTCAATATAGATGTTGTAAATGTATACGAACAATAAGATGAATATGAAAGCACCCCTCCTTCCCCGACGCACACACACATAAAACTACATGGGAAAAATGTATAAACATGCAGTTAATATTGATCAAACTGGTTTGCTCAAAATTGTAATTGATTAATTTTGTAACCGCTCACATAGATGCCAAATGTGTGAACTAAACAAACGCACTGTCACGTAGTAAATTCTGCATGTAGTGGATAAAGAAGTACTTACCACCATACTACTAAGATGAATATAGGCTGACAAGTGATAACATGAGGTGGTCAGTAAACGACATATTGTTTAAATGCTTCTTATAGTTGATATAATTTGTCATAGATTGATGTTGGTTGAGTACCTGTGAAAACCAGGGAGCAATGAATAGCTGTTTCTCCCTAGTATGGGACTCTGCTTGTTAAGAGCATTAAGTTTCAAAATGATAGAAACCACACAAATTCGTTGACCATATACCTAAGGATCATAACTTATTATACAGCTGGTCATTAAAAATCAGATAAAGATAAACACTGAGACACAAGTATATGTGACTGTAGTTTGTTTTTTGAGTAGTGGGTTCAAACTCGTCAACTATTTAGTGTTTTGAATAGCCTAGATGTATTTTTTATTTTTATGCAACAAGTATAGCCTAATGTCAGTAGCACGAACACCTAAGTATCTGATAAAGCTGTACTATCGGATCAGAAAAAAAGATTTAGAGCAATGTGAATCACAATTCCAATAATCATCATCGTTTTTATTGATAAGTTGATTGGTCGCTAAGTAGTGATAAAAGTGATGCTCACCAAGTCTTTAGTGAAGATTAGATTCATGCTCAGTGATCAATCAATGCATACATCCCAGTCTTACAAGGGATCAGCAGCAGCCTGAATAATTGTATCACTTATAGACTGTGAAACTAAGTGCCCTGAAATTGAGTGTGATAGGGAACATTAGATCTATAAAGGTACATCTTGCCGCAAGTATTAAAGAGTGGGAATTCTAGGTTCAGCGTCTCCTGGTGATTAATTCTAATAGCTGAAGGAGTAAATGTTAAGGCATATATGAATACGATTTACAAATACACGTATCGAAAGTAGAAGGTAAAACGATCGGTTTTAGTTATTCCCTATGCCTAACTCTTAACCAGGTGTAAACTGAACATAATTATTGCACTACACGAGTATAGCACAACAATCTTGACTTATTGGTTTTATTCGATTATACTTAAATAACATGTCTAGATATATCCAAACATTAGAAATTTATTGACGATCGTCAAACACTTCATACTCTCACGTGAAAATGAAGAACTTTTATAATAATACGACTGGGTTTTATCGACCTCAATTCACGATAAATAATCATGGCACATTGTTAAATATATGTGCTTGCATTGACAGATCTTAGAATTTAACATTGGACGAGTGGAAACATGAAAAATTTATCGTTCATATGTACATATATGTATATGTTTGTGTGTTTAGAGTTGAGTTTATTAACAATAATGCCCTATATATCGATCGAGGATTATTTGCAACCCACACAAAATGGAGGAATGGGTGAGTCAGAGCAGTGGTATTGATTGGTATTTACAAAATCATACAATAAACTACGAGGAAAATATGTCACGGTGTGTGCAACGCAAATGTGACCAAATCACAACAATAAATTGATCGAGAGAGGTGAGAGCAGCCAATGGTTAGGACAGCATTACGATAAGATGTGTTTTCCCCCCTCCCATAAACCACCCTTTTTAACATAAAAACGATAAAATAATGAGAAGCATGATCAACTGTGCAGACAGTTGACAAAATGGTGGCGATTATTCTTACTCAACTTTATATACCAGATGTCGAGATGAAAAACAAGCGCCCAAAATGAAAGAGTAGTAGTAGTAGTAGCAAGTAATATAAATAAAAGTAATCAGTACGTAATGTTTAAACTAAGTTACTAATCTTGAGTTGAAGGCTCATAGTAATCACATAACAAAGCCTCAAGTATTTCCACACAAAATTGTGAAAATGAAGTTGAGCAATAAGACAGGAAGTGGCGGTAGTAATCATACCTAAGCGACAAGATGTTCCTATGTCCAAAGTTTATATTTCTAAAAAATGAGGTATGTGAACAATAACGAATAACTGTCAGACGTTTTTAAAATGAATTAATGTTATTATTAGTGATAAGCTAAAGAAAAGATTCCTTATGATAACACATGACAAGTAACTGACAAACAGTCGTCCTTCAACACTTTTAAGAAGTGCAATAATTATTAAACCCAAAAGTGACTGATAACTATATGCAGACGGCATGGATTCCTAACAAATTGACTCGTTGACCCCAATCGAGGAAATGATTTCAATAGAATGACTGATATTTTCCCAAACCGATCAGCTAATTGAGATGTTTCCAGAATGAAAGGGAAGTATTTCATTGTCTAAATTTGTAAGGAAATTATGTATATTGTATAGATTTATCATGCTTATAAATTCTGTCGGACTAAATCATTCAGTATTGGCTATAAATTGATGAGCAGAGAACTATGCAACTTAGAAATACAAAGAAAAGTGACAGAATGATAGCAATTTATTAAAATTTTATGAGCTAGTATAGCAATAATAAAGAGTATCAAATCCACTGAACAATTTAACGACTATCTGGATTTAATAGCTAAGTGAATAACGAATAGTTGTTTAAAAAGAAAGGCAGTGAGCTCCAGTTTCAGTATGAATACTGGAATGTGACAGGCACATCAAACTTAAGAGTATCAAATAAGATGAAAGTCTGGCCACCAACACACAATTAAATAAATACACATATATGTAAACTCCAGAAACTTCCCAAAATCGAACACACGTTGTAAAATGTGGTGGCATGTGGCATGGTGGTATGTGAATATATTTATCATGTTGCATCCAGTAAGCTTTATAGATACTTTTCAGCACTGATGACAGCTCATGATTACCTCCAACTGTTCCTAATAACATCATAAAAATCAAAATTAACATGTGCCTTGAAAATGTCGTATAAATAAACATACTACTGATAATGGTTATTAAGTAGCTGAAGTAAAGTATGAAATAAATAGTTGGTGAATTTCCGGCGATCAAAAATAATTAAATAATGATGCAAATTTAACTTACGTGTTAAGCCGGTATATGAAAACATGCCAACCTGATTTATGATATGCTCCCAATTGCCTGGTGTCCCTAAGTTTCTTAAGCGTTCATAAAGTCCCTGTCTCATTTCACGAATACGTTGAGCCATTGCAATCACGCTTGTTTGCCTGCAGTGAAAATATATGAAATATAAAAAAAGAAAAGAGAATGTTATGATAAAAGTCGAATTACCCTGTTGATTTATTTCGATGAATAAAAGTGGGTATTTTCACTTTCGGACAAATACTTTGCATCTGATACTCTAGCCAGAACTAACAGAAGGTTTAATTAAACATTAGAATTTCAAACAAAGTATATTGGTAGAAAACAGCATGTTTGAGATGAATGTTTTCAGTGTTAATTTAAGTAGGAATGTCAGTAATACCGTCTGCACAGATTAAAAACTACTTATTGATATCAGTGACTTAGATAAACGAAGAACCTGATATTTGCAAATGTTAGAATACTGAGATTATTTTTAAACAGTCATATTACAGAAATAAATTGCGGAATTAAATTAAAGGCATTTATGAAGAGTGACTTTACAGAAATGACTTTTAAAAACGTCAGAGGTTCACTATAAAATTTAACGACTACATAAGTAAATTGGCGTTTTTAGGTTCAAGAATCATAATAATTTAGATTTTTAAACAAACATACTTCAGTCCCAGATTTAGAAAAAAAATGCTCCTGGTTTTAGTATTTTCGTATAGACTGAAATAAATAACTGTAAATATGAACTTCAAGTAGGCGAATGCGACAGTATTTGCTTCTTATGAATTCAGACATTTTATCTATCTGGCTCTCTGTGGCTTAAAATAGCGGTTCAGTAGTTAAGACGTTTGAATTTCAACCAATATGTTACGGATACAAAAGTCATTTCGCTTAATCCGGTTAGAAGCTATGTACAAGAATTCGTATCTGGTAGATAAATTAACAATATATTATAGCTTCGTCAACTTCCTAATATGCCAGCACAACCAGTTTATCATTTTGTAGGTGATATAACTTCTTTTTATTTAAGTAAGTTATAATTACATTTAAATTACTTGACAACATGCAAGATATCTAGAACCGTAGTTAGTATGTATTTTTTGTCGTTGTATTTAAACGATATGTGGATCAGACTAAATTAGTATATAGGGATAGGGTAGGACTAGGAATATCCTCAAGGTCCTCTCTTTCAATAACTTCATCGTCAGAACGAATGTAATAATGACGCAAAGACGGGGTAATGCGTGCAGCAATAATTGATCACTGTTCGTGAACCATGAATTTTATAATAACAGCATACAACAGGGGGAATATGAACATAATCGAAACAAAATAGTAGATATGTAAGCAGTCAACACATTTATAATGTTTTGAAAATAGTTCCAAATAGTTTTACTCTTTAGTTTAACTACCTTCCGTAACAGGTATCACTATAGTGTTATATTAACGTACTCATTAAAAAGAACACTATTACATCTCACTAACTTGAACTATATCTCATCTAGACACATGTACAAATTCAATTATTCTTTAATCACATTCAATACATGTGCGTTATGATACACATTAAAGTATATCATAAGATATCAGAAACCCATAATAACATAAAGTAGCTTTATTACACTTACCTGCATATATTCATTAACAATTTTTGATTTTTAGCCTACATATATGTCTTAACTCAAAAAGTTTGTGTATTCTCTGGTATTTGCCACTTTCATGATAATTTTTTTTAAAACAAAGTATGTTGGTTGAGAATCAGTGCTCAGAATCGAACTTCAATAGTACCGGTGCCTAACCAAACCGTGTGACAGTAAACATTTGACAGATAAACCATAGCCCAAAAAGTTAAGCAGCAGTGAACAGCAAGCTAGGATACTAATGACAATGGTTGATTCAGAATCAGAGGAAAGTACTTCACCACATTAACCAGTGCTTCCAGGTGATCAATGGTTGTCTGATTCAGATCAATTCGTGATATCAAAATTGACAGCTAACTATCTCCACAAAACCCCCTAATTGTAACTAGTATCAGCTCACTAGTGACTAGCTCCTTGAGGTAATTCCTGGAGTTCCAGTGTGAAGACGTGACCGGTGGAGTTCAACCGTGTCGGATGTGAGGCAGTAACCCACCGATAGCATGGAGGAGGTCGCACAACGTATAGCGAATGGACTGAATTAGAAATATCAACCGTTGGGAGCCGACTCGGTGGTCTAGTGGTAAAGCGTTCACCGCCGAGCCACAGGGTCCTAGGTCCGATCCCTGGTGGGGTTGTGGATGCGCACTGCGGAGGAGTCTCGTACTAGGATGAGTCAGAATTTAAGGAAAATATTTGATACAGCTCTCCCTGGTTTTCAGTGATGCCTTACTAACATCAGTCACTGGCGAGTCTAATCAACAAAACTTAATATCCATCTCCACAAAACCACTTCACATTTCATTTACCCATTAAATGTACGAAACGTTTTATTTACGACATATATTGTTTACATAGCGATTCCGACCAAATAACCTTGGCACAATGCTTTTCCATAACATAGTATGAGACAATACATAAATTAGTGTAAATGTCCATCTGTTTACTAGTGTTATCAACAACCTCAATAGTACAAATAAGCTTCATGATGTAATTAGAAAATAAAGAACAAAAACAAAATAAGAAATGTATGAACAAACAATTAATTTTAAATGTTAATAACAATAATTATTTGATGATCAAAATCACTTTTATATTCGGTTAGTGTGTGTCTGTGTGAATAATCCAGACTACTTATATGAAGACGAAATAGGTCAGAAGGTTACAACAACAGAAAAAATAATAAGGTCAAAATAGGCATTTATTATTTATCATATAAAAATAAGTAGCATTACCAAGTTAATGTGTCATCGTCCGACTGGTATTCGACAGTATTTTTTTTACTAATATACAACACAGTTTTGTTTAATATCGTCTTCACAACGCAGTATTCAGAATTATTCAAAATCACTATAATTTTAATAGAATGTCATGTCACATTTACAGATAGAGTGATGTAAACCACTTTGTTTGAACCACCTTATAGTAAAACAGCTAACTTTTATAGTTTCATATCTTCCAGCCTATAAGCCTGTTATTTGCTAAATAATCACTAAACAAGAAATTAATTATCACTTCAAATAAATTCTAAGTATAGGTTGAAGTAGTTTTGATGTGTTGTATGTATTATTCATAGACTGATGCAGGTTAGCTACTATTAAAAACTGAGGAGCGTTGGGCAGTTTCTTCATCCTAGCATAGAACTCCTCAGCAGTGTAAACACACGATCCATCATAAATAGAATTTAAGACCTTCAAGTCTTACAGTGAACGCTTAACTATTAGTACCTGTACGCTGGTGTCCAAAGGCACGATTCCTACCACAATCAATTTTGATATAAAGCGATAATAATTCAATGTCATTAATGATAACTATCGTACTCTCTAAATGTTTGAACTCTACTAGTTACGAAGTATGGGGTCCAATACTAGAACGAAGCAGCTGTGTCAGTGTTCTCTGGTGTACGATAGAACCTAACTAAAGTCAATCTTTGATAAATGCAAGCAATATTAAGGTATGTCAATAACATATTAGTAGAAAAGAGGATTCAATGAGTGGATGTTGCATGCATAGATCAGCTTAGACGAAATGAATACCAACTTCATGAATATGACTAGTAGGCAAACGATAAATTTACATACTTCCGTAAAAAAGTGGTTACTTTCTTGCAGAAAGAAATTATTTTAAAGGGAAATAAGTAACTAGATTACTTTAACTCAATGTGGGCAAAATCTGAAGGTATTGGTTTATCCCAATAACCAGCAGTTTTCTCCAAAACCAGTCACAGAGAGACCCCACAAACGTCAAAAACCCTACAATGAATAACACAAGTAGATAGACAGAGGAAGTCGGCAAGGTACTCTGCATGTACTTTTCGTTCTGCCTTCCACACTGATGAATCCCAAGAAAATTTTAAATCTACCTCCAAATGTTTAAAAAATATTTTATATTAAGAATTAACTATTTCCTAAAAACACGAAATGGTTATACATTACACATACCACTCATCGAATAATGGAGGATTATTTAATATAGTTGCAACAATCCGTGCACCATGTTGTGGTGGATTCGACCATGTCTGGCGAATTATCAATTTCACTTGTGATTTCACATGGGATGTAGTGAGTGGATCTTGTGTAATAAATAATAGATTGCCAACACGTTCGTCTGTAATATAAATATAGTTGTTATTGTTAAATTACAAAGAAAGAATACTAGTCATTGATTAACAATATACGGATTTTTATGTGGCCAAGTTGATTTATTAAGTACGTATAATGTTGCTCGAACTCACAAGTTTTCTCAGCACACTTTGATATGTCTACATTTTGAAGTTCAAACTGTGAGATATCCCTCGTAAATAGTATTGCAGCGATCTGTTTCCATAATCTCCCACAATCAGTTTAGTGTGTACGCTACCTATTTGTGTTTTAATATCTATACGGTTGATTGTTCCTTTCGATGGAACGTTATATTCTCAATTCATTTAAACTCTATTCCTTTTCAAAATTATTACTAAATTTTCATATACTTGATTAAAAGTTACTGATGAGTTGACCGACAAGAATGTAATCAAATTATATTGATTTCCTGTATGTATCAAGTGAGCAAATATCAAGCTATCACAAAAAAAACTGATAATTTTCTAGCTATTCATGATGGTATCAAGAAATTTGTCCTATCTTAATTATCTAAAGTAAGATTTTACCATTAGTTAGGTGTACTCTGATGCATTGGACACTGTTAGGATGGCATAGAATAACTGTATGAAAACAATTGGTATAATGTAAGTAAATGAATCATGGGATTACAAATTTATGTAATACTTTAAAATGAATCATCGTCAGGCTAGACATATAATAAAGTTTAGAGTGCCCAGTCTAGTATTTAATCCGTGGATATTAACTGTCTAAAAGATAAGCCAATTTCCAGTCGGAACGAGGACTTCAAAATAACTTACACATATGACTACTGTAACTCTAACGAATGTAGAGCTAGGTAACATTTTTTCAGTTTATGTTAGTAATTAAAATCAATGGTAAATAAATTACCTCACTTTATTGACAAAATTCTAAAAGAAACGCCCTAACAAACTGTCTAGCAACAGATTACTTTTGGTCTATTCCATAACTAAAATCATTCACTATAAATGTGTTTGTTGAAAGAGGTAAGCGACATAATCCATTAGTAATAACGTTTAGTACTTTTTACTTGAATAATTTAAGGCTCGGACATAATTAAATAAGTTACAACTTCGACTAAAATAAAGGCGAAATAGCTAAGAAATCGAGCTACTTACAATAAACGAATGTAGTAAATATAAACAGCACAATTTTCTAATGCATCACAGTGAAAAGCACTTGACAAGCATAATATAAATGAACGAAATTGAAATTAAACTGGAATACAGGTTCACGTTTTTCAACACATTCTTTATTTAGTTATTTAAGTAATATTTGATATTAACACAATAACATCTAATTTTTAATGATTGTTTAACCAGTCAATCCATGATATCGAACTTCAAAATAAAGTTTTCTACTTGTTAAAATCAATCTATTACTAAATAAACGAAGGTTAACAAAATAATGAATCTAAGGGATGATAAATGTGAAGAATATTTAATAGCAAAAACTGGATATTTAAGTGAATAATTCATGTGAAAACGCAGACCTTAATAAAATCATACAACGCTTCCAAGTAAAAAAAATAAAACCATCGATGATAAAATGAGATTATTTTTATTAAGAATGTATAGAAATGCAACATCATGAAACCATACATCTGTAATTTCTTGAATGAAATAAATATATATTCCAACCATATAATATATGTTTCTACAAAAATGGATGCCTGGCGCCCAAACCGAGTCCACTTGCTTCATACCATTGATGACAACAGGCTTTATGCTTCTGAAGGAATGAATGGTGTACGAACCAATTTTTATCATTGGTTTTATTCTGAAGATGTTCTATTAATATCATACATTTGTTAGACATAAGGAAATTTTTCCTGACACCATACGACCATCTAGGCAGTAACATAACCATGGCAATACAAAAAGGACATTAAATAATGAAAACATAGTATGTGATCCATACAAATAATCAAGACAATTACTTACTAGAGATACAGAAATTAGAACCGATTAAAAACCTTTCACTAAAAAGATTCACACGGATAATATATTAGTTATTTGTAGATATTTAAGATAGAACTGTAACTAGCTAAAGATAGGATATCATTATGAACATATATTCATGCAAATTGACAAAACACTTCTAGACGGATAAAGATCTAGTTCCCACACTCCAATGAAAATTAAATCAGAGAAAACATAAAAGATTACATAATGATGTTTCATTGTATGCTTCATAGAAGTACGAAAGTAGTCAAAAAGAGTTTGTAAATATACTACTTTTATGGCGTAATTTTAAAGTCGAACAGTATGTTATTCAGACGAGGTTAAACTGAAGACTTAAATGAAAGTAGGACATGGAGCTAGCAATCTAATTCCTTGTACTCAAAAATCGTTTGGATAGAACTGAAGGAAATAGTTCAAAAGTCACGATTCAAATAAGCATATTGGCTACCAAAAATACGTTCGTTGACTTCGATGAAAATGTAATAATAATGTACTGATTTGCAAGAATATCTAATAAGGTTATAGTTAAGAATTGTAGTTTATCCGGATTTGAAGTTAACTCACATAAACAACGTTGAGGTGGTATAAACATGAACAAACAACTCTCGCCATTATAAAGGCACGAGAACTCTATAGTTGAATATTTATATTAAAATTTTTCGAATTTACACACATCAAGAACCCTGTAGTTTTGTTCTATAAAGGTTTATCTGTATCCTAACTAGTGAGGAGGTATTAGATACACTTTATTTGTATTCCCATTTTCAACTCGGTTCACTTCTTAATATCAATTTACATCTAATGAATATATTGTTTTATCAATTACATCGAGCAACTAAAATCCTAAAAATACTTTGTTCTAAATTATCAGTATAACAACAAACAGAAGATTCGGCCAAAACAATGAACGCTATACATAGATAAAGTTCAGCGCTTATAAATCTTAGGATTGAAATTAATGATAATCGTCCAGATTGCATTATTAGCAGAAACTTCTGGGCAAAATAGTGAATATTAATAACGCTGTGTATAGTCTTCGTCATAAGAAAGGATGTCAGTTTTTGAGATTTAGTCATTCATTTTTTCTTGCTTTGTAGGTTATGATGTACAGGATTATGCAAGGATAAAATCACACGGAGTTTAATGAGGATAATTAGGTTGAAATGAATACACTGACGAGTCTACTAGAGGTATAACCTACCTTGATTAGTTGTGTCAGTACTGGTTTCCTTGTCCTATTTTTTGAAGAGAATACTCGGTAAATGTAATCTATTGACATTTGCCCAAATGTTTATGAGAATGAGACATATAATCAATAGAATAATTGTGTCTAATATTTTTCTAAATCATATAGTGCAATAAAGTTGAAAAAACAAAGTCAGTCGTCTAAACATATCGATACATAAATAACGGTATACAAGTTCTACAGGTGAACACTAATTATCTAAATAAATATAATACTAAATAAAAAATGAATTGACCCAAACCCATTCATAAAAACCTTTGGCATTAGAGACATGACATGTGGTACAGATTTTTTTAAGAAAGATTTAATTTTTCGAGAACATGTAACAGTAAAACTACAGAAGCCTGTGAAACATTACCATTATTATGTATATAGCCAAATCTACTGGAGAATACTAGTGAAACAATCCGATGAAGACAATTTCCTTTACTGTTCGAGGCAATCTGAAGTGTTTTTAACGTTATAAAACCATGCGAAATCCAAATTATTTAGTAGGTGGACGTTTTATATTAAAGTATGAGCTTCATTAAAGAATAAACTAGTCTTCCATATTTATATTAGCGTTAGAGTATTGCGGTGTGCTGGATAAAAATGGACAAATATTGTAAGAAAATGATACGTCAAAAAAATAACACAAATATGCAGTTTTCATGAATGAAAAAGTGACGCAAAAGTGCTGGGTTTGACCGAATTAATGAAGAATTTGTGGATAACTCCGGTCTTTCTTTTTCGAGGCAATACAATCACATTTATATGAATTTGACATTATACATATATATCGTTTATTTAGAAATAGAATGAGATTATGTCATTAATGCATAATTCAGAAATGTTAAATATCCGAAGATATGGCAAATTGATGTGGATGCTGGGTCTTAATAGTTTATAGACGAGGAATATGTGAGATGATCGTTCGCTTGACGAACATAAAGGAGAAAACTTGGAGGCAATTATAATAAGTGGTTAAGAATTGTGAAAAATTAAAGAGGTCAGGATAATGGTAGAGCAAAAAATTGCACATGCTACATAAAGCGATGAGCTGCTAAACTTTCCACATAAGCTTCTAACCTGTATATCTTTGTTTGACAATATAAATTATTTTGAAAGATAATTCTGTTGTTACCACGTAACCAGAACTGAAACATTGATGGATTTACACTTTCCTTTTGATAGTTAGATATTTTAATACTTGGAGATGTGATAAGTAGGCTTTTGTGGCCGGAGTAGCATATAAGTAGCAAGCAAGAGAAACTAACTTGAATTTTAGAAAAATAGAATACGATGTTTTGTCATAATTTGTTTAAGAGTTATTATACTGTACAGTAAACTCGACTGTATCAGATGACTTTTTCAAGAGGTCTCTGCTGACGCATTCCCTTAAAACAGAATGCTTACAGACAGTTTATTTCAATAGTATGGGAAGTCATTATGATAGCTGTTCCGATTTCAAGTTTCTGTCAGTGAACATGGAAGAGCTAATCATTTTGACGAACATTTTCTACAGTTTCCTCATTGTTCTTCTATTGTTCAATAAATCATAGTATATATTAAATAACTACATAAACAGAGAATGTTGACATTAGAAATCAAAGTTTTGCTTGTCTTTATTTTTCAACAATAAAATTGAAATTATTAATAAATGTCTACCTATAAAGCGAAAAAAATGCACTAAATGTATGATTAATAATCAATAAAGACATATTTGTTTTAATACTTTAAAGAAATACTGTTTATGAAATGAGAAAATTCAAAAGGTTTCACATAAATAGTTAGCTGACGTTATCATGGTAGTGAAACGAACTTCATAGCAAACAGTCTGAATTTACTATATACATGTACTCTACTAACATATACACAAAATAGAAATAAATACGAGATATAATATAAGCGAATACATAAACACGCTGAGTAGCCATTCTACTCTAGTATGTGACCAATATATTCACATGTGAAGAAGAAAGTGAAGGTAAAATAACATTTCTTGATGTTCTGCTCACAACAAGAACAGAATGATTCACTACTTGTCAAGTGACCAGAACTGTACATAGAAAAGAAGTACATTCGACCGTTATCTTACCATGGCCGATCCAAGATTCTTTAAACCAATCACCACCTTAATCATACGATGACTTAATTGTAGTAACATACATGTAGCTTTTTCTCTTAATGTGTACTTTCATAACTTATGTCTATCTTATCCGAATAATAATTCATTTATTTACAAATTTAAGTACTATTATTATTATTATTGTTAATCAAGTATACATATAACGAATTTGAATATCACCCATATCTTCTCATCTAATTTCCACTTACTTAGTAACCTTATTAAAACCAAACAAATGAACTGATTATAACTCTTTCTATTATTATTATTATTATTACGTGACGAATTTCAGCTATCACTCACTCCATTTTACAGTCTTACTTAGTCTTTACCATTTTAAGTAGAATTCAGGTTTTGACTACAAACTCCAGATGATGTAGTTGCATTTTTGTCACCCATACGTAGATATTTGATTAACAATTTCATTATTCCAAATGTCGTTTAAGTTTAGTAAGATACGTGGTGATCATTGCTTCAACATTCATATTTATAAGTAACCTGAAAAGAATATATTTATATCTAATTATCCTTGATATCTAAGTGATGTAGTTGCCTCAGAATTGGCAATTTTTGTGATTGAATTGAGATAATTAGTGGAGATCGGTATTAAGTTTGGTTGATTGAATTCGTTACAGATTGATGTTGACAGGATATCACTGAAAACTAGAGAGCACTGTTTCATCCTATTGTTCAACTCCTCAGTAGTGTGCACTCTAGATCCCGTCCCAGAGATGATCTTGATATCACAAATTGATGGAAGTGGGAAATCTACCATTGGATTTCAGACTAGTGGTGCAGAGGGTTAGGCGTTCTCCAGCCTGAGGCCTCTGAGGCGGGATCTAGTGTGCGCACTGCTGAGTACCGTACTAGAACGAAACAGCTGTCTAGTGCCCTCTATTTTTCAATGGTACCCTGCCAACACCATTCTATTTTCGTGATCATTAATTTTGAACTCGTAATTATGGAACCGGATGAGAACTTTATCAAAAAATACTCTTCTTTCAAATGTCTTTGTCATGATAAAAATAGGAAATTTTAAACAATATAAACATTCACCTAAACTGCAGGTCAATATTATTCTTTAGTATTCAATAGGCACATTGTCAATATTTTGGATGACATCAAAGTAATAAAAAGTGTGAAGGAAATCTTAAACGGTGGACGTGAGGAGCTACTTGCATTAAATCACTCAAACTTTGAGTTTGTTTAATTATGAATAAACTACTTTATTTCATTTTACTGCACTATTAAGTCACATCATTATGAAGTGATGGATCAGTAATTAGATCATCCAGCACCATCTCGTTGATTGCAGGTCGGATCCCCTCAAAATCTTTCATTTGAGCAGATAGTATGCAAGTACAACATAGAACATGGCATGTATGTGCATGTCTAAGTTGCCATCTAGCCGTTGATGCTACCTTGATATGGTGGTCAGGCTTGTTTATTATGATAATGCAATAAGGTTATAATCGCAGGAACGATCACTCCTTAAGGCCTTACCATGTCATGCAGGTCAGTTGAAGAGCGGTAGGACAAAAAGCAGCAGACCTAAAGTACGAGGGCAAAGTCGTACTTCCGACTGTACAGAAGTGCTACGGTAGTAAGGTTTTTACCTGAGACAACCAGCACGGCAATGATTCTGCTTCCCCACAAAAGGAAGAGTTGAATTGAAAAACGTTGGCCCTAAGAATGTACATCTGACCTTAATCCGTGAATTTCTATCTTCGACGATAAGGCCTTAACAAATAAGGAGCTAACACACCAAAAACTATTTGTGCAAAGGTCGTAGGTGATGGCCTTAGGAGGTTGTCCATTGGGCACCGTGGTCACATCCTTGGATTGTCAAGACCGCCTCTAGCCCAACTTCTTTTTCAGATACTTGGAGGACTCTTTAAAGGTGTGGGCAACCAGGAAGTGATAATTGCCCACATACCTCAAACAGCACATAAGTCAATACTTATTAGGTTTATTACAGTAAACGACTTTCGAAGATATGATGCCAATCTCCTAGCAATTAGAAACCCGGTAACTTTTAGGATATACTTATTTTATTTCGAACTGAACTCTCCAATTAATACATGTTTATCGTTAGTATTTTAACCACTGGGCCATTTACATCTCAGCCGTTCAAGTACATTGATTTATCTAACCACACTGTAGAACAGAATCCAATAAACGGTAACAAACTCCCTAAGATTGTTTGTAGCATTAATTATAGTTAAGTGGATGGAAGTGAACTATTACTGAGGGACAAGTACATGATTAGGTATATTACACATTATTCGCAGGTTACGATACGTATTCATGTATTTTAATAAATTTAGATAGTTAGATGACTTTATAGTTTGTGATACTTAGGATTGACGGTGCTTATTACCGTTGGATGAATCGGAAGCTATATCATACGGCAAACTCAAAAGTCGATTACAGAAACATAAATGCTTAGTTCTAGAATCCAATAGCCTGGAACATAGATGTTTAATGTAGATATTAGCATTTTCATTTAACTACATAGAAGATAACCGAAGAATGATGAATTCATTGTATTACGTAAAATGTGGGTGTCGACATCATGACTTTTTTCAAATACTTTAAATAATTAATTATATATTATGTATGTAGTGGATTTATTTGCGATCATTTAGTAGCTACGTAAACAAATAATTAGTAGGTTAGATTGAATTGTTTAGTCTAATACTTAATTGGAATAATACCTGAGAAAACTATTCTGTATATACATACATGTATATGCTTTTTTCTTGTTCACTCAAGTTCACAGTTTCATGTTTTTTACATTTTGTTTTAATGGTTAACTAGGTAACAAATTGGCATATTTTTGTTTTAAAAATTTAAGTTTATAGCAAATGAATTGTTACAATATAGTCATTATAACAAAACTATACTATTTATATTAAACTATTTCAGTCATTTAGGTAATATGCATTTTATAAATAAGTCAAAACGTTTCTTTTCTATTGGAAAAAAATCTTTTCATTTGATGACGACATAACCATATTAGTTTCGAGTAAACAGAAAAGGAAATGTAGATGACTGAATATATCGCAGATTGATGTTGACAGGGTACCACTGAAAACCAGGGAGCACTGGACAGCTGCTTCGTTCTAGTGTGGAACTCCGCAGCGCGATATACATATGTATCGCAAATTGAGGGAAGTGGAAATTCCACCATTAGATGCCGACCTAATGGTGCAGAGGGTTAGGCGCTGGCCGTCAACATAAAGCCCCTAGTACGGAATCCGGGGTGCGTACTACTGAGAAGTTCCACGCTAGGACGAAACAGCTGTCCAGTGCTCCTTGGTTTTCAATGGCACCCTGCCAACATCAATCTGTGATATATTCAGTCAACTACATTTCCTTTTCTGTTTACTCGAAACTAATATGGTTATGTCGTCACCAAACGAAAAGATTAAATTACCAATATCCACAAAAATAACCATCTCGATTGAATTAGAAAAAGAAATATTTAAAGTTCATATCACATAGTGGTTGACTAATGCTTGCCAAAATGATATCAGTGTTCACAAAGATTCTGCTAATATGATTTATGATTGGGAATGATACGGGTTGAATGGAAATGTGAGTTACTATTCTAGGCTGAGAAATATAACTACAATATATTGACACTTTAAATGGCAAGCATATGTACGTAGAAAAAAAGAAAAAAACTGGTTACCATAATCAAGTTTCTAATGTCTTCCAAAAAGGTAACCTGTAAACAAACAGTATTGACAAAATACTATTCACATGACCTTTAAAAATAGATAATAATCTACTGTCAATAACAACTGAGCAACCAATGAGATAAGAGTGGAAATAAGAGATTCAGTTGACTGCATTCGCCAAAGGTTAATGTTAGTTAGGTATCACAGACAACCAAAGAGCACTGGACAACCGTTTCGTCCTAGTATGAGACTATCCAACAGTGCTCACCCCCCAACTCCACTAAAGAATCGAACCCAGGATCTTTGAGTTGGCTAACGCCTAACCCTCTGAACCAGTGGGCCGACATCCAATGAGAAGATTCTTACCTCTATCAATTTGTGAAACAATGTGGAAACAAGAACTGTTTATAGTTTTCTAAATATAGTATACTTTGGAGCCAAAGACAACAACACAAAGAGGAGTATGTTCAGATATTACATCATTTGTTGTGTTGAACATTCCGATCTGTAAAATAGGCCTAATAAAAATTGATTTTTAACTGGTTAAGAAATGGATGAATACAATCATTGTAATTGTTTTAAGCCAAGTCAACCTGGATAACTATTAAAACAACAAAATGGAAATTCTATAAGTTATTGTTATGTATTTTCACATAATACATTTTACTATACAATAACTCAAGCTCACACTACCCGGTTGCTTATGACTATTTACAAATAATTTTATCGTTTATCCTGCTTGTAATAGTAAATTTACAGAAACAAGGCAATAAAGGATATAACATTTTATTTAAACAACAGACTATTCCTTCCAGAAGGTAAATTGTTTCCTGGAATACACTCAATACCTGATGAGGAATTCCAACAAGAAAAACAAACAATATGGCATGAAGATGTTATATCCTTAGAAAGGAGCGAAGTATTGGGAAATTCACTACAGTTGCCAACAATCAACAGCACCAACAATATTAGAGCGTAAAATCAGTTATAATTTAGTATGATTTACTCATGTAACAAGTATAAATTTATGTAATCCACTTTGGGTCACATTTAAGTTGTCTGAGGGTTATCAATGCTGCCTGGTTGTCCAGATTGAAGCAGAAAACAGAGACTTTCCATCCATCTTCATTGACATATAAATACTGTAATACTTTAAACTTTTATTTCACATTTCGCCACTTAATTTAACATCCTGAAGTTGAATAATGCAGCAAAATAAGTAGTTGAATATTTATGTAAATTTCAAAGTTGATGTATAGACAAGTGCATTTTTTAAAAATGATGACTAATTTATATAATTTCCTGTTTAATAACAACGTAATGTTGGAAACCAGGGAACAGTGGACGGCTGTTTTATCCTAGTATGGGACCCTTCCGTACTGCTCACCTTGGATTCCGGCCGTGATGCAAAGGGTTGGGCGTTCACCAACATGGAGCCTCTGGGGTGGAATACAGGATGATCATTGTTGAGGAGTCTCACGCTAATATGAAATAGCTGTCCAGTGCTCCCTAGTTGTCAATAGTATCTAACCAATATCAATCTGTGGCGAATTCACCAACTAAAACGTAATGCCAATCCTCACAAAACACCTCAATTTAATAGTATAGTGAACAAAGTGTTAATTCATTACAGAGCTAGTAAAATACAGACTTCCTTCAATCACTTATGATATCCAATCATGTTTATCTTTGCGTTAATATTATGTAATCCTAATTTTTGATTTGGAAAAGGACCCGGTCTTTTGACTAGTCGTCTTGTCTTCTGATATCTGTCCAACTGGGAGTGCATCTATCAATAATTCAGACTTATGAGAAATCATCAATCCTGCAAGATTTTGTCATTGAGTTTATCTATCGATAAGTATTTTATATCTGTTTTAAACAAACTATTCATTCTTAATGAATCATAATTAAAAAAAAAATGAATAAATTGGTTACTGACGCAATCAAAACAAACAGGACTGCTTTATTGTATATGAATAAAACGGATATCTCATTACCGACTACACGTTATTTTATATTTGGAAAGTAATGTAATGGCAATGAATCTCAGAATAAATGAAAATTATCGGTACCACTTTGTGATTAAAATTTTGAACTATGATAAATACAGAATTCTAACTTTTTTAAGTAAATTTAAATGATGAGTATTTACAAAAATTATATGATTTCGTGAAAATCTGTCTAAAAATTAACAGATTTCAATTGAAGTGATTTTTGGCATTTAGTTTTAATTTGTTGTTTTCATTCATCACATAGTGACCTCAATCAAATACTGGTGGAATCCAAAGGGGACTACAGAACTGACTTGAGGTGATATAAGACTGCCCAGCATTCCACAAATGCGATCACACCACAAACTGAATCCAGGGCCTTGAGATCTCGCGATAAACGCTTAACAATTAGAATCATTGGGTTGGCATTTAATGATAGAATTCTCTCTTCAGTCAATTTGTTATGCTAAATGGCTATTTCTGATGGATGAATATAGGTATGATGCAAATGTTCCAATATCCAGAAAAAAACTAATACAATACAAATCCTATCAAGAAAGGTATTTCAAAGGCATTTGGTACACTATACAATATGCCGGTACATACAAGCATACATATAGTTTGTCCGTTAAGATCAAAATGCATGGTTATCAATTCCTGACTGATACAATGTTACTGGTAAATAGTAGGTGACATGTTATGATAAAAACCAAAATAATTCATAAGCTCTAATTAGCCATAAATAAAAATAACTCAAAGTAATTTAGTTTAAGGCATATAAATGCTATATTACTTTATTAAATAAAAAAAACATTATACACTGTAATAATCAAACTCTATCTAGAACAGGGCAACTCTTCTTAGGGATAAAGATTCGAAATAAACATTGTAATAGGGAGCTCTGATAATTGGACTACGCAGGCCTTTTAGACTTAGAAAGATTAATCAGAGTGCCAGTAACCAACACACCAACAACAATCGAGTTCAATATAATTCAATCGACAGAAAATTATCACATAAAGTGCATTCAGATTATGCAGAAAACTTGGGTCAACTACTAATCATTAAACACATGAATGAGTAATAATACAAATTCCTTTACCGTAACTAAGTCTAATTTCAAGTGCACAATTTTTTTAAATTTAACTACTTTTATTAGTAATAGTTTAAGTAGCATTACCGATTGCTTCAAGCTGATTTAAAGATATTTACGATTAAATTCTCACACTGCTGCATGATACATGATACCACACAAATGTAAACGGAAATGTACTAAATGGGATATAATCTCCTAAGCGTAGTATGCAAATCCGGGTACTTTGCAGATAGCATGAAACCAATGACAGCTAGTCCATTCAAACTTAAATGATGCAGTTTGCAGATTAGTGTAGTATATTGATTAGAGTAATTCATTATTTGTGTAACCTATTTACCAAGTATATACTCATGTGCATGGCCTGTCAGTTTTAATGCAAAAGCGTATGGTACAACCTAGTTATTTGGTTCAAAAGGATACAATAACGGTGATGAACTTTTTGAAAACAGAGAACTTTCAGGTTGGCGCATTCTTGACAAATGCTTTTTCAGTGTGCAAACTTGAAGCCTAAATAAGCGTGTAAAATAGACTAAAAAGAAAAATGTATGGTACAAATACATCATGTTTCTCAGTTAACTTCGTATTATTATAAAGCTACCAGAGTTTATAAAAAATATTTATTGTTTTAGATTCAACACAAATGACTATTCTTGAGATTATTAACCACATTGAAACGGAAATCTAGAACCCGAGAAACAAACGTTTGGTAAATCATTAAGATGAATTGAAATTATTTTGACAATACACAATTATTTGACTGTTTTTGTCTCAACAACAGTAAGTAATACTAGAGCGCTTATATATATATATAAGTATATATATATATATAAGTATATATATATATAAGTATATATATATATATAAGTATATATATATATATAAGTATATATATATAATGTGACGAATCTGTGTCCAGATCCTGCATCAGATCAATAAATATTGAAACGGAACGCTTTTGACACCTTGGTGAAATGTCTGCAATATATTAACAATTTTTACATTGTTATGCTGACTTTAGTTTTGCTAACTGGAGCACTGGTCTTAGCAGAAGAATGGTAATCAGATATTCCAGTCAGTAAAGTGTATTGAGTTTTCCTATGAATGTGATTATCTATGGGTTAATGTAGATTACCAATAGATGTGTTTACAATCAATTTATTGAATGTGAGATAATGCACAACAAAAAGCAAAAGACAGGAGAGTAAAGTAGTAATACAAGCCTTACTATATAGTCCAAAATTTTTAGAAAATGATTGAGCAACAAACATTTCCATGCCCATTGAAGCAAATAAACGAATGGCCCATGCATCATTGTCCAGATTACCGCTAGCGAATCCTTGATAGGCCATGTCAAATACAGGGAACAGTTTTTTCTCCTGAACAAGGTAAAACACAACAAATGAACAATCGATCAAAAATTATTAGTTAATTATTACAAGTCATTTAAAAACGTTTAATTTACATTTAGCTTTCAACACGGTGGCGTTGGAAATAGGCAGTTAGGAACAATAGAACATTACAAACCAAGAAATACTTAAGATATGAGATAAAGGTATTAATGTTACATATCGGTGGAGACTAGACAACGGATGGATTTCAAAACTTCTATATACCAAGTTATTTCAAATAACTAAAAAACAGTAGTTGCGACAAGTAGGTTAGCTCAAAATAAAAAACTTATTTATATAACCTATTTATAAAATACGGATTAACGATTTAAACTTTGAGCTGTACATCAGCTACATAGGTCAAAGTGGAGCTGAGCTCGAACCTGCTACTTAATAAGTGGAAGCCAAACATATTAATCCTAGTAAGTACTATTAACAAGCTTTTACATATCTGTAGTTTATATACTAAAAGTAAATATATCATCATCATCTAAAGATATGCAACTGAACTTGCACACAAAAGTGTAAGAGTACAAGTTACCTAAAAACTGGATATAATTCTGAGCAGCATAATAGTAAAATTAAGAATTACAGTGGGAAAAAGTATATACATCGAAAGCCAGTAGAAGTATCGTATCTTCAATAAAACAATGCAGCTGATTGGTCAAAAATACAATTACGTATTACACATTTAATCACGTCTATAGCAATTGTTGAATTCGATATAATTATGACGAACAAACAATCAATAACTATATAACACCATAAAACAGCTAACAGATACTAGAAAAACATAAGAAATTGAGCTGTAGAATGTTTAAAAAACATGACGATTGTTTTGGTGTGGTTCATGTAAAGCCAAAACATTTTCGATTTAAATTACTAGTTTTAATCTTGAAGGTTATAATAAGTTATATACACGACATACTAATACGCAGCTTAATAATTTGGGTGGATCACCACGAAACATTTTCTATTCAACATCGACGAGGAGAAGTAAGAACTCGGTAGAAATAGGCGACGTGTCAAGTGATATGTCTTGTCAAATACCTCTTCAAAACAAATAAGAACTGCAACTAAAGATGTCGACATTTGTATGTGTCATAATGTTAATTTTTACAATGGTTTAATTACAGAAAAGCAAGAGGATACTGTAGTGTGCTAAACCTTATGTATTAACTATATGTATTACTCAACACACTGATATGCAAATATCTTTGCATTACTATTTTTAGAATAGTCAGAATGATTAACTGAACATAAAATAATCAATATTTATGCAGAATCTGTCCTACCTGCTTCGTCTTGCAACCATTTTAATCAGTACTTGCGACTACTTTATACGAATGAGATCATCACACTTTTACTTAACTTTATATTTAATATTCGTTTCATCCTGTGTATGCGTTTATCTCCCCCCCCCAACACACACAAGCTCATATCTATTGAAGGCCTTTCTACGGACCGTCTCAAATCGTTAAATCGATTCTATGAATACTTCGGACGAACCCGACTTGATAGTTTTTTCTGAAGCCATTCGACATTTCTAACTTTAACAATAGTACTTTGATACACATGAAGGAACAAATAAGTTTGGCTATGTATGTGTAAAGTCTTGATACTTACGTAAGCGACCGCATAGTGAATATTATTCAGCAGTGGACCAAAACTTAGTATTCAAAGCCAATAGAATTATGCTCACTGATCGTCTTGGTACTGTTGTAATTAAAGCATTAATCCGACCTAATTTTACACAATCGGCATATACTGTCACAAAGCGCGTGAAAATTTATAATGAAGGTCATAGCGCCCAGGTGATACATTAGTAGATCCAAAGCTTTGTCAAATAATATTTCAGTCAAAAGTTGTTTGGGGTCAATTAAATTCAGACTTAAAAAAGTGCCAGGAGCAGAGATTTTGGTTTGTGAAGATCCATTTAGAGAAAACTTCCAAATCAAGTACAAACCCTACACAAATATCTAAATAAAATCTACTTAAATGTTTATTTAAACCACCAACATGTTGAACTAATGTAGAAAACTTAAGATCAAGAGATGAGGTTTACCTTAATAAGGTGTGCCAATTCTTTCCATTGGTCATGGGATAAATCAGTCCCGGTTGGATTGTGGGCGCAGGCATGTAGAATGACAATAGCACGTTCAGGTGCTTTATTCAAATCTTCCATCATACCTGAGAAATTGACCTGCCTAGTTACAGGATCCCAATAGCGATACTCATTTATATTCAAACGGACAAGTAGAGATATGCCCTTGTGGTTAGCTAAAGAAATTGTTAATTAATATATGCATACGCCATGTTGGGTTGGAAATGTAAACAGTTGTACACTTAGAAATGTTTGATAAGAACTGAAGAGCTAAGTATACTGCACCTGTCCCTCCCAACGTTTGACAGCTGTCCGCCTAGTGTGACGATGATTAATAGTCAGTGGACTTACCTTTTTGGAAGCAATAAGTTCACAATCCTCTCCAAGGGCGAGTTTTGATGCTGCCTTGCACATACTTTCAATACCAGACACTGGAAGGTATTCTTTATCGAGGTTGTGATTAGCTGCCATAAGGGACTCAACCGTTCGAACTACTGGCAAAACCCAAGGTTTGCCTTCGTCAGTGCGATAAGCTTTAATTGTTATACTGCATTAAAGTAATAACCTTACCACCAACACCAAGGTTAACTTTGTGGGAATCCTTATCTTCATTACAGGCTTCTGTTAGTGCATATACTTCGATTGGTGGTGCATCGTGAACCATTTCGAAAAATGACACCATTTCTTCGAAGCTCCGAAACAAGTGACAACTTACAACTCAGGCGCTCGTCAAATAACCTTAGACGTTTAATGTAACGTACAAAGATTAACAATGAATGTCAATTAACGTTTTGCACAGATTACTTAGGGCATGATTTGGCACTAATTCTTTAAAATAAGTAGTAAGTTTTTACAAGATACTTGCATTTTTATTTGTCTGTTCATTTACAGGCAAAATCTATAGAGATATAGTTGACTACATACCTTAATCATACGCCAAAGCACCAAAGTCCAAGTGTCCATTTACTTGTTTATTCTGCATAGATATTATACTTCTTATTAACTTAGATTGAATTTCGAGAAGTTTAATGTACTTGAATCATTAGTATCATGCCCCAATGCCTCCTGTTCCACGATGAAAAAATAATGATTTATTCCCTTATAATTCGATTTCTTCAGTTAATACGACGCGAGGTACCATGGCGTTAAGGATCGCCTTCAATTATTAGTGTATACTTAACCAAATATAATCTGTACCAGTGACTAATGTTGACAAACCTATTTATTTTGAGAAATCACTTACTACTGCATATGACTTACAGGGCAAGTGGTACAACCAATGTCGTAGAAATTGCTTGTGTTTGTCGTTAGGATATGGTATCATTACATAGGTGAACGAAATGTTCCCGTGTCCGCCCTTGTTCTTCCGATGGTTGTCGTGAGACTTCGGAAATATAAAAATTAATGGATATTCATTTACTTTGGTAAAAAAAGCAATTTTGCAAGCACAGTCGAGCTGTCAGATGATGTGAAAATTGGCATCACACACAAACACGGTTTTATTTTCTTCTTATGCATATATGTGAGTATACTAAATGCATATGGTGAAGTATAAAATAACGTAATTTTAGATTTAAGATAACATTATGTGCACTATGTAAAAAGGTAGTTCAGACTGGTGTAGCACAGCACAGTCCTACTACAGTCTAGCTTTTGGGTTATTGATGATTAGTAGAGTCCTCTTTGCTGATGATTTTGACGTGAGATATAAAATAATTCAAGAATATTTTAGTCGTTTAACCGTAAACGAAGGCGTTTTCTAAGAAACGTCAGTGTTCGACTTAGGGCTGCAGAATCATTGGGTGGCCGAGTACACTTACGCTGGTAAACCCAAAACATCATAATGTATACCTTTGTGTTTGATTTTTATCACGAAGGATAATGCTTTATTTCTGTAGTATGAATTTGTCCCTAAGCTTGATATTTAAAATTAATTTTTGTTAATCACGTTGAGCTAACGCCAAATACGTGAGTGTAAACTGTTAATTGAGTGACTTTGAATATTATTTGCTTTATGCACTTTACTGTCACGCCAAAGCACCAACCAACACCTTATTGCGGCATGTCTACGAAGCGAATATTGTTCATATGTAGTCCCTCATCAAATATTAGTCAATTCATGTCCTTGGTGTAGGGGGATATGTGAAGCTTTTGATGCCTATTGAATATGCATAGTAAGTAGTTCTCTAGAGTTTATATATCAAGTGGTCTGCATATACTTAAAAATTTAAGAAAACACATATACTTTTTAGTGGGTGGTTATAGGCATGCTTAGTCTTTAGCGAATAACCTGTTAAGTTGTTGCTTTTTTTCCCAAAGACACCTGCAGACACGTAGAACAATCTATATGGGAACCTTATTTATATGTATAAGCACTTGACAACTATAGGGTGGCATAGAGATATCTGACGACTAATGAGTTAAATAAAAATTTGACGTCTTGTGTGTTTCCTTTCGAATTTACTTAATGTTGATTATGAAGCCCCATGGCTCGCGAACTATGTCAGTTGACCCGACCCAAACCATCCAGTGAGTGACCCCATCATTTGTTGGTATCAGCCTTGATGTTTATTTCAGGGGGGGAGGTTGTCAATTAATATACTTATTTACTCAGTAACAAAACAATAGCAGGTGAATTATTTACTTATACGGATTGTTTATGGTTATTAGATTAATGGTATGAAGTAAATTTAATCAGTTAGTTTAAGCATCAGTTTATTCCTGACTACCCTATGCTTAATATGTTAAGTATAATTTATTTTGATGTAGACACCCTATCTTATTTTTTAGTCTTTGCAATTTCACTGAATTTGGTTTTAACTGCAGCGTTTACGTAATTTTTTGTTTATTTTAATTTCCCATTCTTAGAACACTTTATTTGTGTTGCATATGCAGATCAGTTGACTCTGCCACATATCTACGGCAAATTTTAAAGGAAGCTAGTAATGATATTCTGTTACCTGTAAATTTTCTCGGTTAATGAATTTTTTGATTAATGTAACAACCATATTGTGATGATCCTCAATAATGTGCCCAAACAAACCCAGATAAGCATATGGCCTAAGCGTCCTCTAGGTTTCGGTATACTTTTCGGTATGCCACAATGTGTCATTATTAATATATATCCTTTCTTAGGTGGATATTCCTCCTCATCCTCCTTTTTTTTATATTGCTTTGGTATATTATTGTTACGGCGAACCAAACGTTTAGACGTAGGGTGCTGAAGATACAACTGGACAGGCTCCCAAAAGGTCCAAATTAAACCAAAACCAAAAGAAATGAGGTCTAAGCAAAGTATTTATTGACCTGTCAAACAAAGATTGTTGTGGGCAATAAATTATAAATGTATCATTACAAACCTTCAATACTGTAGGGACCCAGTCTAGAACAAACAATTAAACAGTCCAAAGCAATGGCGCAACAAATGGCGGAAGTGAAGATAAACAAAGCAAACACAAAATTGGACATAATAAACAGGCTAATTAAGTTTGAGTTCGATAAAAATAATTCACAAATTATATAATTTTTCAGTTTACCTCGACAATTATGTTAAGTGTAACTTCATATTCTATCTTACTCATCATTCTCCATTTCCACTTAAGTTTTTGCTATACCTAAGACGCTTGTGAGTGAACATTTTCTTATATTGAGTTGTGGTGTTTGCGTAAAATAATTATTGTGCCTTGTATGTTACTGGAGTGTTGACTGGATTTCAGTACACAATATTAATGTTTAAAGTCTATGAGTTTGTGCTTCGACTGGTCCTTTGGTTGCTATTAGGCGTTATAACAGGTATCACAAATAACGGAAGGCTTGAGCATATTTCTGACCTGTTTATGTAATTATTTGGGATTCCACTGTCGGTTAATACGATACGTTTTCATTACTGACAATACTGGGTACACATTTTTGTCATTCTTTGACTGTAGTATGAAATAATAAATTTTAAGAATACTCCATTTATTCTCTGGTTTATTGAATTCGTTGTAAGTTTGGTGATTAAACGAGGTATTTAAAAGTCTGAGGACTACAACTAACACCAGTGGTCTTCCTGAGACAATGGTGGAAAGATGGTAAATATACAGGACGAGCAAAACAATTTAGGTAAACGGTGATCAGAATAGTGTCTGGAATTCAGTGCTTAGAAATGTAGGTGGATATGAGTATAGAACGCAAAACTTGAAATACAGCTTGCACTTAGTAACCACATACTTCCTAAACTTAACTCTGTCAATGATCTAGACATACATTGTTCTCATGGCATTAACTTCTGTAATCACATTTCTAACCAAACGATATACATTACAACGACTCTAAGTAACTTTTACCGAAATGCATCAAAACTCACTCTTTAGTAAAAATATATAAGACCTATACTTTAGTACTGTTTCTTCCTATTTAGCATTCTATAAACCAGCCACACACTGAAGCTGATGAAAATGCAATGCTACGCAACACAACAATTGATTGAAAATAACTCTAAAATTGACTATAAAACCAGGTGCCACATGCTCGAACTGATATGGTAAAGAAGATAATGAGAAGAGACTATGATATGAAGACATGACTCTAATTCAAAAGGACCTCGGCAGCCTAACTTCCCGGAGCCAAAAATGGTAACTACCACTCAACTACTGTAAATGTGGAATCATGCACATAGGCAACTATAACCCCCAATCCACACTTTATCTAAATGAGTCGAAGGTCCAAATACTTCAACCAGCAAGCGGCTTGGGTATTAAATATTCTGGTAACTTAAAGTTCACGGAACACGACTCCTTTATAATCTCCAAAACTGGAAGACTAACAGGCCTCCTTCGTAAAAACTTCTATACAACGGAGGCTAAGCTTACTTTGTTTAAGATATGTGTAAGACCTACACTCGCGTACTGTTCATTTTTCTTTTCGAGCATGAATAGCATAGATAGAATACGCGTAGAAAGTGTACGTAAAAGTTTCACACGCAGAATTCTGGGAACTAACGGTAACATGGGCTACACGACTAGATATGAAACACTTTCTTTAGAACCCCTGTGTCGTCGCCGACTACGACATAACTTAATATTCTTCTATAATGTAATCAATGGAATATCATTATCAGCTTTCTCTCCTACTTGAAGCCGAACGTCCAGATACGATCTTCGGTACTGCGAGGCAACAATACTCATCGATAAGTACCAAACACAACATCGTGGTAAGTTCTTTATCGCATTTTACAGCAAACTGTAGAATAAACTACCACAATATATCCGGATTACTAAGTCTATCCAAATATTCAAACGACTGACCGCACCATATCTAGAATCAAGAGACTTGTAATAAATCTTCGACGATTTACCACTTAACTACGAATCAGTACGCAATGGCTTATTAGGGTACTAAAGCTGCAAACACAAAAATCATGTACGTTGTAGTAGAAAAACGAAACAAAATAAGATTCTGGGTTGAAACTTATTATTTCGTTATCACTAATTAGATTTGTTTTTTCTTTCTATTTCATAATCTGTGTCACCATCTCCCCGAGTTTATGATCCGTTCTCGTAAGGAGTTGGTCTCCTTTAAGCATCTTACTTTAAACACTTAATCAATGCACCAACATTTCGCTGGTCAAGACCAACCTACATAAATTGACCCCCTCAACCAAATTTCAAACTATCAGCCTTATCCCGCTTCTAGATAGTCTCTATGGTTCATACTGCTCACTCCCAGCCATTTCCCGGGATTACAACGCTACAGGCAGAAATCGGGCGGTTGTTTGTTAGAAGTGTTCGCTAATACAAAATATACCTCTAGTACTGTAGTACTATAAACTGTGAAGCTTGTTACCGTTGGCTTCTTAATTAACTAACAAACTCATATATCGGGAATCCCATAACAGTAACTCTATTAAAACCCTGTTAAAAAAGGCCAGACCATTCTGATCATGCCTGTACACTGGCATGCTCTCATGTACAAATTGCTACTTGAGAATGAACTAATATTATTATAATTATGAGCAAACTTAATTCTCTTTTATAAACTTCTGCGCAATCTGGCCCACACCGTGAGTGATATTACCTGCCGTACCCACACTCCAGACTATTACGTGAAAAAATTCCTTCAAGTCGAGGTTGCTGCTACCTTGACGTGGTGGTCTGGCTTGCCTATCGTGATGACTCATTCGGGCTATACTGGCTGGAACAATCGTTCCTCTAGGTCCTACCATGCCAGGCAGGTCGGTTGAAGAGCGATGAGACCAAAAGCAGCAAATATAAGGTCCGAGGACGAAGTCGTACTGTACAGAGGTGTGACGGCAGTAAGGTGTTTTCTTCGGACAACCAGCATAGCAGCGATTCTGCCTTCCCACAAAGGAAGGGTGGGGTTAGAAAAGGTCGACCCTAAAAATGCACACCTCACCTTACTCCACGGATTTCCGTCTCCGGCAGTAAGGCCTCAACAAGTACGGAGCCACAACAACGAAAACTCTTAAAAAGGCTGTGTGTGACCGGCCTCAAGCAGTTGTTCCTTGGGCACTGCGGTCACGCACCCAGATCTTTCAGACCAACCCTAACACAATTTGCTTTTCAGGTACATCAAGAAGAACCCTTCCACAGCGTAGGCAACTGGAAAGAGATAACCGCCCTTATACCGCTAACAACACGCAAGATCACCGTCATTTTAATCAAGCTCCTTCTTCTATTCCTAATGTTTATCCTGCCCCTACCTTCAAGCCTAAATCCTTATCTTCAACTTCCTCCTGTGTCATTAGTGCTAACGATTCCGGCCCACGAAATAACGTTCCTAGCATACTAAGACCACGCTCCAAACTTCACATTGGTGCATTCAATGTACGAACCCTGTGTCAAATAAGGTAACAAGCCTCCCTAGCTAGGACATTAGAATCCCGCGCCATTGATGTATGTTGCGTCTCCGAAACACGCATACAGGATCCTAGCGTAGTCATTCACTTGATCTCACTTAGTCAGAGTGAACAACCTTCGCGATACACTCTTCGTTTATCTGGCGATTCAACAGCAATTTCTCGTGGGCTCGCCGGTGTAGGTATTGTGTTAAGTATGAATGCAGAACAAGCACTTCTCGAATGAACTCCTGTCGACAGTCGCTTATGTACCGTCCGACTAAATGGTTCAGTAAGAACTCGGAAAGATAGGGACACACGTCGTTGTCTTTTCGTTGCTTCTGCCTACGCTCCCACCGACTGCAGCCTGGATGAAGTGAAAGATGAATTCTACAGAAAACTTCCTGAACTACTTCATAGGGCCAAACACTCAGATTTGATAATCTTGGCTGGTGATTTTAACGCCCAAATAGGTAGCTTGAACTAATCTGAAAGATATTTAGGTGGATGCTTCAGTATTCCAGCTCAGAGAACGGATAATGGCGACCGTCTGATACAACTTTGCTCAGACAATTGTTTATTCCTAGCCAACACGAACTTTAAGCATAAGGTGCGACATCGTTTAACATGGCGACCTCCTGGCCCTACTCAACGGTGAATTCAAACAGACCATATCCTCATTAGTCACCGTTGGAGAGGCTCGATAGAAGAGTGCCGATCTTTCTGGAGTACGTGTTTGGACTCTGACCACGATCTAGTGAGAGCACGCGTTTGCTTGCGTCTTACCGGATGAAGAAAAACTACCACAGGAAAACCTTTTGGAATGAAGTTTAGTAATGAAACAGCCAATATTAAATTCCAGGAACAACTGAGGAATCACTTAGGCAATTATAAAGATGCATCCCGACTAGATACTGCTTGGCAAGATGTTCAAGCAGCTGTGGCATCTACAATGATATCTATCAAGGACTTAAATCAGCATGTCAGGAAAAATCAATGGATCTCATTGGCTTCTGTTGATTTAATAGACTCCCGAAGACTTATCTCATCAGGCTCCGAACATGATGATGAGCGACGAGTAATCAGGTATAAACTGACGAAAAGTTTGCGAGACAACCGTGAGCAGTGGTGGGTAACGAAAGCAAAGGAA
Organism: Schistosoma mekongi; assembly: GCA_034768735.1. Lineage (NCBI taxonomy): Eukaryota > Metazoa > Platyhelminthes > Trematoda > Strigeidida > Schistosomatidae > Schistosoma > Schistosoma mekongi. The sequence goes on along the minus strand of CM068309.1, from coordinate 23,888,354 downwards.
ATGGAAAAGGTAGCGGCGATAGGTAACACTAGACAACTTTTCAAGTTAATAAAGGAAACCGTAGTTAAAAAATCCAGCGTTAGTGAGACGATTTTTGAAAAAGATGGAACGCTTATTAGCTCTCAGTCTAGACGTTTAGAACGGTGGGCTAAACACTTCAAGGAACAGTTTAGTTGGCCTTCCGCTACTCTAAAACTTCCCACTATTTCGAGACAACCAGAATGAAAAGTCGACTTAGGTTCCCCGACTCTTGTCGAAGTCGAATAGGCGATAACCAATCTAAGGCGAGTCAAAGCAGCGGGTCTAGACGGATTATCCCCAGAGGTGTTTAAGGATGGTGGTCCTACATTGATAACCAGACTGACTGATATTTTGACTAAGGTTTGGGAACTTGACATAATTCCGTCTGACTGGTGTCGATCGTTAATCGTCCCAGTATATAAGAAAGGGTCAAAATCGTCCTTTAATAACCATAGAGGAATTAGTTTGACTAATATAGTGTCTAAAATACTAGCTTCTATAATTATCAGGCGCTTAATTGTAACTCGTGATCTCCAAATACGAGAAAATCAGGCTGGCTTCTGACCTGGTCGCGGTTGTATTGACCAGATATTCACCGTTCGTCAAATCATAGAACACAGACATACTTTTCGGCGGCCGACAATACTGGTTTTCCCTGACTTGAAAGCGGCATTTGATTCTGTAGACCGTGAAGTCCCATGGCAGTGTTTTTCATTGAAAGACGTGCCCCAAAAGTATATAAAACTTGTTAAGGCTCTTTACTCAAACACTATTGGTCGTGTCAGAGCATATGGCGAACTTTCATCTGAACTTGTAACCTCAAGTGGTGTCCGTCAAGGCTGCCCACTTCTCCCATTTTTGTTTAATTTCATAGTAGGCATACTGTTAGAAATTACACTTTCATCGTCTGACTTTTCAGGAATTGATCTCCTACCAGGAAATCTACTTATTCACTTAGAATATGCTGACGATATAGTCCTGTTCGGCGAAGACGCTGATACGATGCAGAAGCTTTTAGCAGCAATAAGCTCCGATGAAAGCATGTTCGGAATACGTTTCTCCCCCTCTAAATGCAAACTATTGCTCCAGGACTGGTTTTCGTCAACCCCTGAACTAAAGATAGGGAGTGAAGTAGTTGAGCACGTCGACCACTTCACTTATCTTGGAAGTCTGATTAGCCCTAATGGGTTGGTCTCTGACGAAATATCAGTACGAACTCAGAAAGCTCGTTTGGCTTTTGCCAACTTACGTCGTGGATATACAACGCGATAACTTTCCTGAGTAAATGATGTTAATTAATCTTTGTATCTTCAACTACATTTTACTTACTAACAATGAAACGAATCCTTGTCAATTATGTCATGCTCTGGACCTTTTTGTTACCTGAACACCACAAGTTCTTCTCAGAAACCGCTTTTTATATATACTGTGTAGGCATGTTATCTTGGTTCGGCACATATCTGACAACTATGTGTTCATCTGAATAATGCCTTTGTACACTCTCCACTACCTCAAGATGGGTGCTTGCCGAACCTACCATTTTACTATTAATGCTCACCATTAAGCATATCTTCAGTGAGTTCATATTTTTACTTTTCAACTATATTTGGTCAGTCTTCAATTTATTACTGTGTCAGACCTGTTACTCGACCAACTTACTAGCCTCTTAATGCCTACAGCTCCACTAACGCTTTAATAGCTTCTGCTGATCATTTATGTGTATATGTAGCAACTTACGTTGACTAGTTGAAAGTTTACTTCAGACCTTAAGCATACACCAAAACAATCAAGCCAAAGTGTTTATTTACTTGTTATTCTGCATAGGGATTATATTTCCTATTATCTTATATTAAACGCTGAAAGGTACTTGTGTTTCAATGACTAAAACTGCGCCCCACTGTCTCCTGCCCACGCTGATAAAATAAAGACCTGGCCCATAATAATCTGGCTTCTTGTGTCACAAGATCGGGATGTGCACAGGCGTTAAATATCTACCAGACCCTATTCTACTCTTCGACCTCCTTACCACTTCATATTTCTCTACACAATGTAAAAGCAGTTGGGTGTCTGATTTTAGTTAGCAATTTTACCAGTCGTTGAACCCTGTAAGATGCCTGGTCAGAAAAGTTTAGCCAAAAAGTGCCTGGATGTACAGCAATATAATTTCTATCGAATCAGTAAATATACAAGTCCAAAATAATAAAAGGGGGAGGGTGGAGCTTTAGTCCGGCAAACATGATGTTGTGCGAGATAACTTCAAACTACTCTGGTCTATAGAACGGACCTGTTATACACCCGCGGCTACGTGCCATAGTTTTGACGTGGGTAAGTATGTAACTCCCTGGTACGTCTCGTTCTATCAACAGAAAAAAATCAGATTAGGGAACAGTGACGAAGTTGGGCAAATCACAACTCGGGGTCACTAAGATCAAACTCTTGGAGTCGAATTTTTGCAGTCATGACGGTGTCTTTGTCTACTGATGACTCATCCTCTACGCAAGTGGTTTGGATCGAGCCTATGTTGTATAAACAATATAATGATGTAATAAGAATGGCAAAATAATGAGTCTATTGGTGGTACCAAGCGATAAAATTGAAATACTATGTGTAAAAAATATATATACTTGTTAATTTTGTCCATAATTAACCCGACCGATGATATCCATTTAAACGTCCACCACCCGTACTCGGTCCGATTGCATAGATTAACTTTGTTTGATGACCAATCATAGAAATGTTTTATTTTTATAAACATGACTAATAATCTCAATTGTTTATCTTGACGCATTTCCCATCACTGTTAGGCATGTGTTTTCCTATACCATTTCTGACTGATTATGTTGAATATATCATCGTACTATTTGCACTAATTTACGTTTTAGAAATAGATATAAGTTAATGTCTAGTTCTTCCTGTTTTAACCATAGGCTTTGAATCGACAGCTTTGTAGAAATTACTTGAAAGGTTATCTGTAGGTTCAAACATTTTAACCATTTTTAGCAGTCTTGCCCGCTTACACAACCTACGCTCTCTACAATTCAATTCACCATAACGTTCATTCCTTTCCAAATTCCCTTATTCCATTACTTTTCATCTATCATCATTAGTTATATTTAAATAACATTCCTTATGTGAGAGCTCTTGATAACTACAAGAGTATTAGTCCGAAGTCCTTTAATTCCCCCCCCCCCTAATTCATTTTTAAGTCTAACTCGAGATCTATGCTTGACCCAACTTACCGACTAAAATATTACTCCATATATTTTTCACTCTTGCCTATAATATAACCAATAGTAAAACACTATTATGCGTATTTCCAAGCCTTTTAACAGAAAAATCATGTAGTGTAGTTCAAAATGCAATATAAATGCCATTATGTTTGAGGCTTGAAGGTAATACTTACAATAATATTATTCCTTAAAATTAGACATCTAAGCATCAAACGAACAAAAGCTGCCAGGTGTGGCGATTTGTGTTTATATAGAATTAGGGTCATCAATCTGTGATATACTTCCAGCATCTTCATAGGCCCCTCTAATCTAAGATTGAAATTTGAGGCAGGACAGCGTTTCTTTCGACTTTTAACCTTGAGAATGCTACCTCCTAAGCTTACGTTCCATAACAGGTGTGTTCGCACTTTTTGTTTATTCTTATTTCGTAATTTAGTGAATTCGCCCTCAATACGATTAGAGAGAGGTGGCCAACTATTTTATCTCAGCTTGTCGATTCCATTTACCGGAATCGTGAAACTTATTACGCTGATGCTCATCAAGTATGTTACAAGCTTATGAAAATATGCTTTTAGGACATTTCTGACAATTTGAAGGAATTGACGCGACACATTTGTCACCTACGATACGATATAATGACGAACAAGCCAGTTACATTCTTATCATTTCCACTACTAGGTTCTGCAGAAATGGAACTCTGGGAACGCTTGCTTTCAGATTTCGGGGTTAAACTCGAGCGATCAGATGACATGAAGCCAGAGGGTTCACATTTGTGCTGGTACGATCTTCCATGGCTCTTTGCAGAATGCTATCTTTACCGTCGTATTGTTGATGTAGTTGCACAAAGGTATGCTTAAACTAATGTGCGGCCTGATTTTTAGTGGTCTTAATGATTTCGACCCTTTTTACTTGAAAAAGCAACACAGCTTCAAAAATGCTGGATCATTCATAAGTTCTATACTTTTCTGCCTGTCAAAGTTGCCTGACTTATCAACCGAACAGGCATTTAACTTTTTTTTAAATGTGGGTAGCTTGAAATGTATAGTATTTTGCTGTTGCAAATATGCGTTTTTTGGATAAGCAGTTAGACTTATATGGTACAAGCGTTGCTAAAATTATTGGCGTATACTTGTGTATCTGAAAAAAATCCGTAAAGTGAATTATTTCAAGCATTTGTTTCACCCTAATTGGTTAACTTACCACGTCTAGGTATGGGACCTTTTTAAATTACCAAGATGTTAAAATAAAGTTTCGAAAAATATTCTATCCTTGCGAGCTCTGATTTCCAGTATACTTTTTAAGTCTGAACTGATATGTTTCCTTATTCCAGAACATGGGTTACTATTATGACACACATTCATTTATGATGCATGTTTCAAATATCGTTAAACGAAGAAATTCCATTATTATGGTCACTTTACTGCTAATTGTCTGTAGGAAGTTTCTTACAATAGTGCTACAAAGCTGGAATCTATTCTGACAATGGTTGTATTGCATCCCAAATTCAGCTCATCGATATCACGATAACCGATCCACTGGCTGCAATAAATGTAAACAAAGTACATCCTCGAGTGGTCAGGAGTGATGAATAACTGCCCACCGTTCTCCCAATTTGTCTAAACTACAGTATATCCTTAAATGAAATGACAGTACCATTTTGAGAGATTGTTTTGGATGAGTGAAAATAGATCATCACCAAAACCAAAAAGTTCCCTATCTAATTTTCCCAATGTGACTCCATGCCAAGATGCAAATGATTTTGTTTACTAATTTTTCATCCCACAAGCCAGTCCTTGTGTGGATTGCTTGTGTTTTTATTAAATTTGCCAGACCAGTGAGAACTCATCACAGAGATTTGCAAAAATTAAGGTAGTTAACGTTATTAATCTTCCAACTACATCGGGAAGTCAATCATAAACACAACGAGAACCTGGCACGTATAAATATCGTTTTATATAGTATGGAATGTTTAATCATATCAGTATTGGGGCCTTATTTATCAACGTGTATTCTAGCATTTTGATGCTTTTTTTCTTAGTTTTGTTGCTAGGCGAAAAAGATGTTAAAAACTTAATTAACAACATGCTAACCTGTCAGAGTTGTCACACTTCAAACAATGATCGAATATTAACAAGATCAGAAGTTGTATCAGGCATAGTCCATGAGTGAAATGTAATCTAAATGCGATCAACAGAATAGATGTATAACAAGTATATATTTCAAAGTCGCAAACTTTTAGAAGATTCTAGGTACAATTTGACTACGTTGACTTTAATGTATATTGTTTTAGGCATTTGACAGCTAATTACGATTATCTTATGAACTCTTGACAAGTAATCTGCATCTTCTGATACGATTCAGTCTAAAAGTTTATTATTTCGTGAACCATTCTTTGATTTCTGTCTGGTCGCTCCTATCTTTTCACTTATATTTTATATCAGCCAAGATATTGCGTTATGGTAAGCTGTGGCAGGGCATACTTAAATCACATTTCAACCACTTTAGTCAGGAAAGACTTATATCCTATTAACCACATCTCTTTAACACTCCTATTGATGCCACTCACCATCACTAATTAGCCTAAGGTAAGATATACTTTTAAGATACAAAATCTTATGGTAGGCGATTTAACTTCTCGAGTTGTTAAGCTGTTCCTTAGAAAAATATCCCTTCCTTTTAGAAGTATGATGATAAGCCTATGCCCTAGTGCTAGTATTTACGTAAGCTGACCCTATTAAATAAATATTCACGTAGTGGTTTTGATTTCAAATTAAACAAAGTTAAACTTTGCGGGAAAACAAAACTTTGCTTAGTTATCTATTGATTCACCATAACACTTCTAATTATAGAAAATTTAACGTATCGATCTCTGAAGCCAATTTGTAGTATTATGTATGCAGACTTATGTAGATGGGTTTTAATCTACTTTGTAACTCCCGTTTATAAAAGAAGTTTTTGCACTATCAGCTACATTTTTTCTGCACTAGTGTTTGTTTTTAGACAATAAACTTCAGTTCCTGTCAGAGGTCAGAAATCCATAAGTAACTAAATTTTGCAACCCACTAATTAATAATTATTAATGATGGTTCCGTGTGCTTTCGGGTTGTCTAAATGGTGCTCAGCAAATTGTAAGCAATGATACTACGCAGCCACCTACGTTATTGAGTTCTCGACTATAATCCCCGAATTAAGTAGTATCAACGAGCAAGATAACGATCCAGTAGAGTAGGTTTCTTTTTTAGTGAACTAACACGTTTATACATAAGGTACTATGTACAATAATAAACATGATTAGATGTCACTGGACAACCTAAATTGACTGAAAACAAGAGTCGATGAGTGTTTTTCATGTATAAAAACACACGAATTTTGTAAGCCATTTAATCTCGCCTCAAATTATGATTTGGTTGTTTGATTCAGTTCTTTTTCGCCTTATCAATCTTTCAAATTTTCATGCATAGGTTTCCGGCTTGTCTCTTGGTTACTGCGATTATTTAATCGTTATTCTATAAATAAATCGCTTCTAGAAACTATCTGGTATTCGAATTATCCATTATTATTGACCTCTAAATTGCTGCCTATTCAAACCACCCAACAAATTACATTTTCATATTTCATTTTTATGTGTGATCAACGAAGAACACAGTAGCATACGTGGCAAATGAAATACAAAGAGTATACTTAATTGTCCTTAAGGTCTACGCTAATATAGTCATGCACTTTTTGTAGCTAGATTCCGTTAGTTGCAAAACATCAAAATCTACTCATAGGGCATACTTTAGTTATACTATTCCCTTATTCGACATTAGGTTAGTAACCTACCACTAAGTATAATAATTGTATATGTATATATATTGTTACATTTCTAGGCTGCTTTGTGGGCCAACGAATTCGACTTATCACTCCATCCCGATGGCAACTTTCAACTTACTGGTTTCGACAAAATTTCAGACTTTATCAAATGTGTTGAAAAGCAAATAGTTGTAAATGACGGCGATGCAATCCATAGATTCTGTATAAATTTTTTAGATCTTATGAGTTTAAAAGATTCTAATCGTAAACTTCGTGTGGCTGTCATACTTGATAATTCAGGTCCTGAACTAGTTGCAGATCTATGTTTCGCAGAGTATTTCGTAGCAAGCCATATTGCCGAATATGTCTCATTTCATGGTAAAAGTATTCCATGGTTCGTTTCAGATGTTACTGGCAAAGATTTTGATTGGCTAATGAATATAAACAGTTTAGAGTTGGTATTTAACAATGATTCTTATAAGCATTTGCTTACAAAATGGTCTGAGGTGTGGCGAAAGCGAATCCAAGATGGCAGTTTTCATTTTAGGACATCATACTTTTGGACTACTCCCTGTACATATGACGAAATGGAATCAGTTGATTCTGCACTTTACCAAGATTTGTCAAAAAATTATGATTTAATAATATTCAAGGTAACTAATTATTTAATACTGCTGGTTCTTACTTAAAATTCCTGATATATATATATATATATATATATATATATATATATATATATATATATATCAACCATAAAGTACTTCTTATCATGCAGGTGAAGTGTTATAGCTTATCTATCAACTCATATCCTTCAATAAACACTGAAATTTCCTATTACATAAATGATGCAGTATATATACACCTTTAGTTTTTAACTATATAATTCTGTTACTTCTAGTAATTATCTGTTAAATATTATGTTTTGTATTAGTATTAGGCAATAACGAAATTTAATAGTTTCCATTTTATTTAACTTTCTTAAAGGGGGATCTTAATTACCGCAAACTCTTAGGTGATCGTCAGTGGAAACCTGGTAATCCAGAAGATAAGATCAATGCTTTTCGTCGTGTGCAGATTGGAAGACCACCAAGCTGTACATGTTCAGAGAATTTCGGAGATTTGAAACCAGGTGAGCCTATCACCAACTGTTCATGCGGACCATTGGTAGTGGCTCTTCGAGTTGCAAAATCTGATATTGCTGTAGGCGTGGATCATGATCTCCTTACCGAGCTGCAAAACAAAACAAAACATTGGTGGACGATTGGAAAATATGGTTTCATCCAAGTTGTTTCTCCTATAGTTTTTGGTGCTTCTTAAATCGATGCACATGGCTTCATATAATATAGATGGTTTATTCCCTATCCCTGCAGTTTTATTCTTTCTAATTTTAAAAGTATTTCTAAGAGTGTTTTTTTGCGAATTTGGGTGGCGTATATGCTAGTTATAGGCATTTGCAGGATTTGCCATTATAAATATATGACTTGAGAATGAAAGAACGTGATTACTTTATTGGACCATTGGTTATGAACCCGAAGTATCTACATGTCTTGTCAACCGAAGCTTGCATGATTAGAGAGTAACAGTGGTTCAATTCGGGCGTAATATTTTAACACCTTATTACCATTCTTGTGGATACCGTATTTTCTAAAGACATACAAACAACTGACATAATCATTTGATACTTGATACGGATTATATGCACTCACCATCGCGTAGTCTTTATATTCAATAATACTGTGCATTTACATATACTGTTTTGGTTATTCAATTTATCGGTCTAAATCATTAGCGTAATATACATGGTTCGCTTGCTTACTATCTTAAAAAATTTTATCCACTCTACATCATCGATTTACCATTCACATATATAGATCGATTGATGTGAGCATTTAACTAATGAGTATGACTATGAAATCTGGATTTGTGTTCTGAACGTCTGTACCACTAGCCGAATTTTTTCTCCTAACTTTACGTCGTAAATTTTCGAAGCAGAGTTCATAAATCATTACAAAGCAAATGGTCAGAAGTATCTTTTTGATAGCCTTCTTAGCGCAAATTATGAAGTCTGGCTTGCTGCAAAACCTTAACTTCACTCTATTCACTAAGTAGTAATCGCCGCTTTCCTACATGTATGTATATATGATCACCATAGAACCTGGCACATGTGTGCATCAGTTCAAGTTGCCTTACCTCTGTGGCACCGCATGATTAGCACCACCACCGTCAGTAAAAGTTACTTCAATAAAAATAAAATAATAATAGTAACAAGGAGTGTGAACATACAGAATATTGTTCAGGGAGCGTAGAAAGAAAGTTATGAAATATTCTATAGCTCATGATTTAAAGGAGGACAATGAGTGAATACATCTGCGCGATTGTGACCGATTCTAGGCTATGTCACTTAATGTTTCTAGCCACTGGTTACGGTAATCGCGAGGACTATAACCAGGTAGTCTGCAAATGCCGATACGACTCAAATCAGTGGTCAATGACTTCATGATCTGATGCCATGTTTTAGTTTGGCCGTCTCTAACTCTCTTCCATCCTATTACTATATCAGCCAGCATTGCGCGTCGAGGAAGACGGTGGTTGGGCATACGCAACACATGTCCCAACCACCTCAATCGATGAAGATTCACAACCTCGTCAACTGATTTACCATATTTGCATAGCACCCATAGTCTAACCTCGTTATTACTTACTTGGTGATCCCAGGTAACGCGAGCGATGTTTCGTAGACATCGATGGTCAAAAACTAATAACCTTCGAGTGTCATCTACCCTTAATGGCCACGTCTCACACCCATACAGTAAGACAGAGCGATCTGTTGCACAGTACACTCCCTTTCGTTGAGAGACGAATATCTCGTCTACGCCATAGGTGACGTAAGTTGGAAAACATCAAACGAGCTTTTTGAATTCGTACTGATATTTCGTCAGAGACCAGTTCATTAGGACTAACTAGACTTACAAGATAAGTGAAGTGGTCGATGTGATGCATATCTATTCATTTTATAATCCATTCAACCAGTGTCATTGTAAACCAGATAGAATAGAATGGCTTAACTAACTAAGTATTCATGCTATAGAATGTACGTTTCTGTCTACTGAATGCGAATGAGTTCATATTATTCTGCGACAGTTGTTCTTTTGGCTTTGCATGTGAATCTTTTGTTTTGAATATAAATATATAGGATACGTATATACTAGCGATTTATCAGTTAGTACAAACTACAGATTTCCTCTGCAAATCCCGAAGTAATTATAGTAAAAAATCTAATGGTCAACATCACCCCATTATTCGGTGGATTTGAGTCGTTCCACGCCATAAGTTGTACTTAATAATTCATTTCATTAATGACGTACTCAACATTTGAATACGAATAATGTGCAGCAGTGTCACAAAATTTTTGACTAACATGTAGAGAATTAAGGATTAAACAAATAAAGTTATCTAGATTATTGAAACGCAACGGGTCGTTAGTAATGATAATGACACAAAACGCAGACTGACAAAACGAAGCGATATTACTTCCATACTATTCAACTTGCAGCGAAGCTCTTTACTTTTGAGTTTAAGATCTTGTGTGCTATCACATTATGCAGTAAGGTTACTATCTTTAGAGTTTAGATGTAGTGTATGGCAAACATCAAATATATCTCATACGAAACAGTATACAATTACTACAGATCAACTAGAAACACATTAAGTTGTAAAACACAGTAATACGCAGAAGCAATTACGATAAGTGTACCCAGCCGTTTTTATTAAAGATTGAAACTTACCGAATCGTCAATTCGACAAATAGATAGTTACAAATCAAATAATCAGAGAAGGACGTACGCTTAATATCCTTCGTAATTCCACTTGTTAAAATTAAAGCTGACTTTCTAGCTCTCGTGTTTATTTATTAGTAATATTTGTGTTGTACACAACTAAGCATGATTATCTCAACCATATTGTTATCGTCAAGTTAGTGGATTCACCTCAGTACTAACTTACTCAGAGCACGATTAAAACCGAACATAATAGGGCAGTTTCAATTATTAATCAAATGTAAGGCGTGATTATTTGGATTTCAAGGAATTAGTACCCTGTCCGTCCAAATAATTGATTTTATTTTTAAATAATAATTGGTTGAGCGGAACTACTCACTGTTATATTTTGTTGGTTAGGGTGATCATTCAATATTTTTTAAATTTTCATCATCTGTAGAATAGCTACAAATCAAAATAAATTGGATAGCTGCTTGTAGTGTTGTGTAGTTGTCAATGATTCTTCAGGTAGTGTCAGCTTGTTAAGAAGGACACTTCAGGACATTTATGGTACTATAAGTACCCTAGTTTTCTGTACATAATCGAACCTTGCAGTAAAGTGTTTTTTGCCATATTTTCTGTCTGCTCTCTCGTGTTCACATTGACGAGTAGTTTTAGCCTGAGGTGGTCGTATCAAAGCTTAGGAGCCGAAACAAGCGGTCAGACTGGAAAAGATAACAATTGACGGAGGAGATTTTGCAGTCAATAGAAAAACCAAAACCACTCGTTACAAAACTCGTTATTATGTTCTGGGGGGGGGTATTTGCGGTTATTTGCAGGGGCCTTGATTACCACACCCCCCCAACGTAATGATCTTTGTGCTGAATATTTCTTCGTTGGTATGTATGTTAAGTGTTAGACAGTACTATACTAGTGAACTTTGGCATGTGGTGTGATTTGTAACGTTCGATTCTTTTAATGCATATGTATATCTGTCACATCTCCCTTCTGGGCTTCTTGGTCATAGGTGAAACCTGCGACTGTCGTGTGTGCCTGAGTCAATTCTGATTGACGAAGGTTAAATTGCTGACAGTAAATATATATTTATTGAACCCAACGTAGTTATGAATCCAGCAGCACAACCAAAACTTTACATACTACAACATCGTATCTCATTAGTTTCAAGCTATTTACTCAATCGGTCAGTGTCTGTTACCTCAAGTGGAGCGTAGTCCGCCGACCTGGATTCACTACTCAACTCTGTCCTGGGCTGTCCTTTCCAGCCCATTTAAAGTACCTTAGAAACACTAGGCAATTTAGGATAAATTTACTATGATATGCTGTGTGGAACAAGAATATTCAGAGTGTTGCTGACCCATGGAAAAGTTTTAAAATATAAGGTCTTCAAGAGTACAGTCCTATTTTTATCTACATGAAACGAAGTTATTCAGTTACTTCAGGATAGGAAGCCTAAAAAAATACAATCTGAGGGTTTATCATTTGGTTTTGAATTCCACAGTCATCAAAATCTATATCACCAACCATCTACTCTGAAGCCGGTAAGTGAAGACAAACGTAGCTAATTCAGATCAAAACTAGTCGCTGCAATCAGTCAATTTCATATTGTCCCAACTATGTAGTTCAAGATCATGATGAAAGATCATTATGCTGCTAAAGAGCAACCGCGCTATGATAGCAACCTAGTGTTAACCAAACCAGATAAAGTTTCCGGAGTAGTATTAATGAACAAATGCTATCATGTACAGGAAGGAATATCAATTTTGGAGGCCAAGTAAATTCAAAACAGAAAAATAGGGCAAGAACAAAACAGCAGCACTAGAAAATCGAGTAACTAATCTTAGAGAACTACTAAAATAAGATAATTGACAGTATGACAAACAGCGAACTAAGAATACATGGCTCGCACCTACCATTCATGCATGAACAAGCTAAATTACATTGACCTGATTCACCAATGATCTACATGACCGATACATCATGTCACAAATTGGCTCGTTCGATGGTCAACAAATTAGAACTGATCAGTAAAGAACTGGCTATTTATAGCCTATAAGATACGTTTAAGACTATATATATATATATATATATATATATATATATATATATATATATATAATATATATATATATATATATATATATATATATATATATATATATATATATATATAATGGACTGTTTAGTTTCCATGCGGTTCCGCCTCCAAGTTATATCATCTCCACAATACCCAATTGCGATTATAATGTTAAACTGATTCAGTGGTGTAATCAACCACTTGCATACTTTTAACGACACTTAAGATCATCTGGATTGATAATTTAGAAATATTGTAAAGTGCATTAGCTTCAAATTAGTACCATATCTATGCTTAAAATTTCAATCTTTATTTAGATGTTATTGGTTAATTAATATAACTAATATTTTTCAAATAGTTTTTGTGTCTGAATTCATTTAATTTTGTTTAAATTGTCTAGAAAAATTAACATACATATAAACTTCTATAAATGAATTAAATTGACATTTTAATACTTAATAGTTACGTTTTAATTTATAATCAATGTTCAATTTACTAACGCTACTATTCTAATCATCGTTGTCATTATTATTATTATTATTATTATTATTATTATTATTATTATTATTATTATTATTATTATAATCATACATATTGAATAGACTAGATTTTAACTAAAATCTGTGTTGTAAATATCATTAAACAAGTTAATCAAATTATTATTTCATTTTATTTCCTACATTCACTTTTGAAACTATATAAACAATTAAATACAAATGTATTAATATTAATTTAAAATTATATGCTGATGTTAATTTAACAACAAATAGAAAATCATTTACTACAAGGTAACATTGAAATAATTATATGATCAAATTGTATTCTTTACTGTTTTCATTTTATACTAGTTTTTCAATGGTTTCAAGAGAAACATTGAATGAATTTTTATCAGGTGCTATTGGAGGTACGTGATAAATAAATGAAATTTATTAAGATTCTTTTTTATGATATTTTACACTTGAAAGAATTCCTAGATTAATTCAACTTTGATGTTGTTTTATTTTGAAAGTATAAGCAAATTTTGGACTTAGAATTTTAAAAATAGATTACTGTGAATTGTATCGTAATTGTGATGACTAGTTGCTCGTATTCATCACAGATTAGTGTCGATCGGGCAGCACTGTAAACCAGGGAACAATCAACAGATGTCTCGTCCTAATACGAAAAACCTCAACAATGGTTGGTTGAGTGCAAATATTTCAATAGTGAGACAGCTATTATCACTGGTATATACTGATTGTCAAAAGATATGGTAAACTGACTTACATGAAAGTTGCATCAATAGAAGACAGCACAGTGATGCTAATGAAGGTGCGTTTGTTACGAGACCTTAGTATCTTCTACTCGGTTCACCGTTGGCTCGTAGGTACATGTTGGTGGGGGAATCTCATGCTCGGACGAAACACTGTCCCTTGGTTTCAAGTAATACTCGATCGAAATTAACCTGTGGCGAATACAAACAACTATGTAAATATCATCCTCTACGTAACTATTCCAACTTAATTATGATATAAGTGACTTTCAGATTTCATTATTTTAATTATATGTATCCATACAATCATGATAAAACACAATAGATCTGTTGAGTATTTACGTTGAAACGTATAAATCTAAGTTGTATTTATGTATAATTGTGAGGATAACAATAAACTACTTATTTAATAGATATGTATGATATAAAGATACATATATAAAATTAATCGTTAAAGGAGTAACATGGTACTTTTTATCTAGTGGAACGGCGAATTAAAATTTTGCATTAGCTAATAGATTCTTTCATTATCTACTCTGATTTAGTTGGTGAAATAAAGATTCTAGACTCAATGTAAAGTTGACGAAGCTTTGTAGTATCATTTAAGGAACAACTTATTCTCACAGCTGACAAACCGTATTGAATAATATTTAAGCAATTAACCTTTTAAAATGAAATCCGTATAAAAAATTCTTCGTAATTTAATAAACGTGAATCATTTCTGTGTCATTAGTTGTGCCTATTCACGATTGGATAATCTTTGGTTAAATGGCTCTTTCTCGAATACATTTGACAAATTTGGAGAATATAGCAAGTCGTCATTTGAACTAGTAACTTCAGGTGATATTTTTCAAAGTTACACGCGTGCAAATCAGTTATTGTGTAATTTCATCGTTAGCATACTTGATGCCTGATACATGGTATTATACACAGTAAATCATTTGGTAAGGTAGTAAATCTTTGTAAATGGAGGCGGCTTCTGTAAATACAAGGCACTTCTAATTGGAACCTAGCATAATATGCGATGCTAGTCATAGTTCGACTAGAAAAAGTTTAGTGGAAGACCAAATTGCAGCGTGACACCAGTTTTTGAAGACATTGACTGTTGATCTAAGCGATGGTAGTAGATGCAAGCTGTTGTAGCGGTAAATAATCCACAAAATAAATAGTTACATAGGTCCTCGACATTGATGCTGACCATGTTTGTTTTATCGGACACTACTAGTTGAAGGCCCTCGGTCACGCATCATCACCAGATCACGTCACGCCGCATCGTGGGAAGCATCTCTCTCTAGTTTGCCAGCCTAGACTTTGCTTTCTTATTGCCGCTCTATTCAAAATCAAATATAACTTCTTTTCCATCCTTCATTGCCTTCTGATTTATTCTCATTCATAAGAGTGGGTTCAATCGTTAGAAGTTGCCCTGGTAATACCGTAAATGTAACTTGGTCATATATCGGGTGCACTTCACTCTCTTGGGGAAATACATGATTACTGCAGTCAATGGTCGAAGACGTTAAGAAAATATGGATCAGAACAGATCTCAGATTGATATTCATTCTTTGTCTTCCCTTGGATTTTGAGAATTATTCTATGGTTTTTGTCACACATGGAATAATTCTTTCGCTTTGATCTGCATTTTATCACTGACATTAATAAAATTTATATTTCTTTGGTATTCAACATGATAATTTTATTGAGTTGGACTAGTGTTTTATGACGACTTGAATTTGTGGACATATTTGCCAAATTTAATTAATTTTGGTATCACAAAATCATAGGTTTAAGGTATAAATCATTTTCTGAATAATATTGAAATGTAATGTTATCATCAAAACGATTTGTTATTCATATGCATTCATCGTACTATTGCAATTATAGGAACATATATTAATATTGGTAAATGCAATATACAGGGACCGATAAGTTACAGTTCAGTTATTATAACTGTAGAAATGAGTTATCTACACATAGGATGATCATTGAGTAGTGACCAATATCATGTTTGTTTGATCTTTTAGTGTTGATTTAATTTGACATGAAAACAACATACGCAATATTGACTCGCTTAGACTAATGAACATTCTTTAATCTTAAAGATAAAACTCCATCAACACTACGGATCAAACTAATATGACATTAGTCAATTATATTATTGTTGGGGATCCAAAATCCTCAAAAATACAATCGTGCATTAAATCAAGAGAAAGGCGTTTTATTGATTTCTTTTGTAAGATCATTATGCAAACTTTCATCAATTAATTCAATTTCAAATGGGAGATGTATAAACGTTGTTTGCTAGTCTCGTCTCGTATTTTTACTTCACAATATAATCCTCCTACAAGTCTAGTCCATTAGAGTATCAGTGGCTTGGAAAGGAACAAATCATTGTATCCGATTGAAGTATAGTTATGAGAGATAACGATTTGCACTAACCTTACTGACTATCGAGGCAATCAGACATAGAATCCGGTTACCCTAGATTTAGCTGTATCTTTTCGCGGACCGTACTAAATTATTAGGAACCCACGCGTTTGTCTTATCGGAGAAAACATATCAATTATACTGTTGTTTCTAGATTTTAAGTAAAGGAATAAGTGAATTTATTTGTCTTTACTAAAATTCCTGTTTTTATCTTATTGAGATATGAATAATAAGGTAGCAATGATGTAAAGTTTAACAAGTAATCTACATTTAGTTATAAAAACAGAATGATTTTATTAAAATTCTTTTTTTTGCTAAAGAAAAACAAAAACTTATTTTAATATTTTTCATTAAGGATTGGCTGGTTTAACTGTTGGTCATCCAATGGATACAGTCAAAGTTATAATGCAAAATTCACCTAGAAATTTATCATGTAAAGAAGTAACTTTTCTGATTAGTCAAATTGGCATAGTAAGTTATAAAAATGTGTTTTATAATTGTAGTTTTTTTTTATATTTGAAATTAATCATGATCATATTAAGGATTCAGTATTACATGAGTTGAAAATTGTCTAGTAATTGTGTGTGTAATAGTGAACAGTAGTTCATTCCTCGCATATTGAACAATCAATGCTAGTGTATATCTGACTTAGATTAAGGTGAATATATCGGCTGAGGGTTATCTGAGTTTATATTGATCATTTCTCATTAAGCGCGGTACTAAATGACTGTTAATTAGTGTGACCGCAAGTGATTAATTATTACATTTCTCATACACATGATGATTGATACTGAATGTTGATAAAAATAATTAATGCTTTATTTAATGATAAATATTGTGACAGACTGAAAATCAGCTGTTGGTAATCTTCACTGAGTAACTGTAACGAAAAACATCTATCTGTCTATCTATTCCTGATCTATCTATCTGTCTACTTATCCATATTAATTTTATGTATATATAATCTTCAGTGGTATACTTTGTGCAGATAATGTCAATCCTCCCATGTAGAATCATCAATATTTAGTCATCACTACTTTATGTAAATTTAAAAAAAAAACGTGTTGGATATTGTACAAATTCCGTCTTCTTCGAATATTTTATTTTAGAAACGATTTTTTACTGGCCTTTCTGTTCCGTTTTATTCATATGGATTTATTAACGCTGTAATTTTTACCGTGTATAAAAAGTCACTAAGTACACTTGATGCAACTGGTCAATCACCACTGGCAAATGCTATGGCTGGTGCAATAGCAGGAGTTGTACAGTTAATACCAGCAGTTCCAATTGAAGTTATCAAAATACAACAACAATCCAAAGCAACTTTTCCAGGTAGATTGATTTCGTCATTTAAAATTTTCATACCATTTTCAATTCCCAAACAAAACATTTTATTAGTTCACATTTTGGTATCGCGAACTGATAGAAATTATGAGTATCTCACTGGATTCTAACTCATTCGTTTGGAGATTAAGCACCTTCTATAAGACCTAAATGATTATTAAAAGAATATCAATATTGGACTAAATTACACTGATTACACAAAAATCGACAACTAATATATCTGCATTTCTGTAGTACATGAGGTCCCACTAAGCTATAGGCATACTAAACGAAAGTATCTTGTGTGTAACTACTAAGATTTATTATTTGGCGAAATTTCAACGAATCGTATACTTTATAACAAACCTGAAATTAAATTGGAGAGATGATTGATTGCTTTACCGTGATCGACCCAAAGCAACATATATATTTATATAAAGTGGCTTTTAACAGGATCACATTCACTTAATCCTTACGTAACAGTTTCCATCACTAGATTCCTTGTAACGACTTCACAAATCCCTCCAATAGACATTATGTAATCGACAATATGTTAGTCCATTCAATCATTACTTTATGATTATACTTTTGAAACTATAATTAACTTGTTCATTCTTAACGCGTGACTGCTTTATTAATAAGTCGCAATTAATTTATAAGTGTCATTAAATTTATAACATTATTATTACTAAACACACAACCGAGTGTTTAGTAACGATTTTATAACTATTGCAAATTATATCTGTATTAGCGTAAACCTTTGATGAGAAACTGACTAAAAAGAAATATCTCTTCACTTCCTACGTCTTTTCTCGATGCCTGAATAGGAAACTTTTTGTTAGTGAAAACTTATTTATTATTTATGCCATTACGTAGCATTCTCTGGATTATTTTAGTACTTGGAAATCCTGATTACTCTATGATGCAATCTCTCCGTATTTTCCAATAGACTAACATCCAGTAAAAAGCCACTATATATATATATATATATATATATATATATATATATATATATATATATTATATATATACGATTGTGTGGCTATAGTATATACGACAGTCGGGAAGGAAGTTTTCTTTAATGAATGATCTTTATTTCTTTCTTGATAACATAATGTCCTTTTTCTGTCACAGTAATTTATCGAATAAAGCTGTTCTGACAAAGTGAAGTCGAAATCTGGAGTAGAAAAATTTCTCCCTAATTGGTCATTCATCTAAAATATTGATTACTGATTTCTCTATTAAATAGATTATGGTGATTGTTAAAATGCTTATTGAAGCATCAAGTTTACCAATATTAAAACTGCCTTTGCTAAATAACTAACTTAAATGTCTACAGTATTTCGTTGATTTACTCTAACTATGCAGAAGGAAATCAGTTTGTGTTAATCGATGACAGTCTAAATAGTTTTGAGATAACAATCTACTTAAAAAGAAGTGATTCTACTGTTCTACAGCATTTATATAATCTATCTAGCATATATATTGTAATAATTGACAATTCAGTGACTGAACAATTGTTTAATTTATGTACTTAATAATTTGACGAGTAATAAGTACATTTTAAGTCACGTGCCTATTTTTTATAAACATACATATTTTTATTTATTTATCAATTTATTCGTTCTTTTTTCTCAGGTGAAAAGCAGTTGACCGTCCGAAAATGTATTCATACAATTCTACGTATGAATGGAATTACTGGACTATATTCAGGAACAATTATTCAAGGGTTTCGTGATGTTCCAGGCTTTACTACTTATTTTTATACTTATTCTGAATGCATAAAAATTGGAAAATGTATAGATTTGTCAACATTTTGGTCAGCTTTTATTGGTGGTGCAATAGGTGGGACATTATCATGGTGTGTTTCAATGCCATTTGTAAGTTGATAATGATGTTAATGTGTGTGTAGTTGTTTGTAATTTTACGTTACTTATATTTAGTGCTATAATCAGATAGTTTCTAATGGTGTTTGTACGTGCTGAGTGGGATTGCATGAATTTCTCTAGTTAGTCACGAATTTCAATAAAATCCCACTGAAGATAACGCTCATTTCATTTTTATTAAAGACTTATCATTTAAATGTAACTACGTTCCAGTATTATTGTTCATGTTTAGATTCGAATCTATTACCTATCGTTTCAAAAAATAATACGTTCTCTACTGCTGAATTCAAATGAACATTAACTTGTTCACCGGGTACGAAGTTATATGTAAAGGTCAACCACAGTCTAACATTACCAATGATTTATATATTTTTTTAAATAAATAAAAGTCTGAATAAAGCGAATTTATGATAAATAACTTTCATAAATTTAATAGAGGATAAGATGATAAATACAACTGAAATACAAAATGTTTTTTATTACTTCCGGTTAATAAAAATGTATATATACGTTGTGTGACTAGGTTAGACAAAGTGGAACAATTTACGTTAATTGATATGAGATTGTATAAATATACAAAACTACTCTGGAAGGTAGTTCAATGATAGTCAGCGGGAAATCCTGAACCCAAGTTCCTTAGAATTTAGCAAACTGCGTAACTATAATCTCCTAGGAAACATATGCTCCCCTGTGGATTTAATCCCTGGGCTTTGTTATCCAGTTTCCCAATCTGTTACAGTCATTGTTGAGCTATCCGGGTCTCAACCGACCTCCCCCCTTCAGGACTGTGATGCTTACGTTTATCGATGACTAGTTTGATGTACGTCGAGTTTTTAATTGTACAAACCAAATTCTGTCGAACGACTTGTAATGTAGTCATTAGTCTAAGTGACTCGACATCGCAACCACTATTTAGACAGGTTATCCGGGATTGAATACGCAAGGGAGCATAAATTCCCCGACAGAGTGTAGTTACGCCTCGCTGGCAAGTGCCAAGTAGCACAGAACCTATATCCAGTATATCCTGTCGGTTACTCCCAAACCACCTTCCATCTGTATATAGTGGCAGTGATGTCAGGTCACCTAAACTAGTGACTACACTGCTACTAGATTAATAGAATTCAACTAGCACTATAAAGAGGCACATTAAATTTTCACGTCTTTCAACTTGGGCTGCAGTGAAACGATTAGTACATGCCAGTGATGAAAACTGTCTGATTCTCTACTCCACCAGATACGATTTCCCATTCGAACTTCAGGAACATCCTGAGTTAGTCACTACTGACTAATTATTATAGTTGAGTTTAGGTGGTTATCTGGGGATTAGTATTTAATTGTAGTTGCTTGTCACAGATTGGATTTGTTTGGACGCTGACTAACTGTTGATGATGTTTAAACATTCACCACTGAGGGGGATATGATGGCTGTCGTTCCGATTACCTGGCGGAGTCGCTTGTAAGTATTGCTGAGGGGCCTCATAATTGAGAAAAACAGCTTTCTAGTGTCAACTAGTCTACAGTAATACAAAACCAAGATCAATCAACAACAAACAACTAAAATTAATTACCAACTACTACAAAACCACTTCAACTCAGGATTAGTATTTCTTATACTAACTTCTATTCAGTACTTAGCTATTTTCAAATAAATAACATTTAACTGAATGATCAACCTAATAACGTGAATACCTTAAAAGATATACAAAAGGATCTTAAAATAACTTCGGTGTCATTTAGGAATTACTGTATACGTGTTTAGTAGATAAAATACAATAAAATAAATCACTATTCATATGATATTACAGCTTTGAAGGTACAGACAACCGAAGGCTATTATTACGTTTCATTCGGCTTGAAGTTAATGTGATATGGTAACTGAGACGACAATTTACTTATTGAATGGTTCTTCAATTAGCATCGATATGAGATTTACAAGATGGGTAGAAATAATAGTATCAATCATATTAATAATGAATGTAGATATGTTTCAAACAAAAGGAATGAATTTACAGAATAATATTTCTAAAATAATAGTAAAAACTCGAAACCCAGGAAAATTAAATAAATAAATACATTTTCATTCAATATGTCCAATCACTAGTCTCGGTTAGCGGGTGAGCCCAACCAGGTTATCTGCCATCTTTATAAATCTTAGTGAACTGGTGACATGTCCATGATCTTTATTGGATATTCCTAAATTTTCTATATTCCACTTTTATACTTGCTGAAATAGCTCTCTCGGTCAACCCAGCTATTGTTCCTACTTAGTCCACTATATCAGAACATGGCTTGAAGAGGTGCGTAACTATATTCCAACAAACCAAGTTAAATGGAAGGAATCACACCAAAATATTTACAATTTCTACACAAAAATATTTTTCAGTCCTCCTCAGATATCCAGTAGTGCTGACTGGTTAAGAATGTTTCAATCACCATTGTCCAACATAAACCTACATTGGACATTCTTTAATCTAATCAATATCTTGCTAACAAAACTAATAACCAGTGTCCATCGACGAAGGTGGTGTAAGCCATCACCATAGATGAATGATACAATGTTGGGCCTATTAAATGTTGTAGTAAATATAAATATTAAATATGTAAAAACTGTACAATCCCTAATTAACTGTCACGAAGGACTAACACGAACTACATGCTCAAGTATCACTGGATAACAGTTACTCAGTATCATAATTTAACTGAAGTTTATAATATGAGCTAGCTGATGCTAGCATTATGGTTTTACAATCCTAGTTTCTATCCTATGTTACCATGTGTAAGCAGCAATTAAAAGCCGCAAACTACTACAAAATACATGTTCATTGCTCTCTGGTTTTTGACAATTCCTCGTGTGATTTTAGTTTACAATAAGAATTAAATTCAACGTAACGTTAAATAAGCTTTCAGACTACTAATAATATTCCAAAAGATAGCTATCATAAAATTAGTAATTCTTCTTTTTTCCTACGATTCAAATAGTTAATAAACAAATTACACTATAGTAACTAGACTATATATCTTAATAATATGATGTTGTGAGACAGTTATCACAAATGACATTGACTAATCGTTGTACTATATCACGAATTGATGGAAGCAAGAATTCCATTATTGGATACTGTCCATGTAGTGTAAATGGTTGTGTTCGTCGTGAGACTTGAAGGCCCTTGGTTCGATCCCTTAGCAGAATCAAAGATGTATACTGCTAAGTTGTCCTATACTGTGACGAAACAGCTATTCAGTACTCCATGGTTTCCAGTGATATCAAACCGATATCAATTTGTAACGAATATGATTAACTGAACTTAATACTTATCTTTACAAAATCATCTCAATTCAACTAATATGTTCTTATTTTATTAATTTTAGGATATAATAAAGACAAGACAACAAGTTGACAATGGAATTAAAATTTCTAATGTTATGAATAATTTACTAAATGAAAAAAATTACAAAATATTCTTTCGTGGATTTAATGTTGTTATTACTAGAGCATTTCTAGTTAACGCATGTACATTTTCTGTCTATGAAACAGTTTATGAGTATCTTACAAAATATTGATGATATAATAGTGTTGTTTTATTTTACATAAATTACGTTATTATATGTATATTGTTAAGAAATGGAATTATTTATTGAACAGTTTGTGGGAATACATATTGAAGATGACTTTCATTGTGAAGTGATGAGATTATCCGTGACATATTCAACGTGTGTGTGTGTGTGTGTGTTATATTCAACATTTGTGGTCACTCAATTAGTGACTTTTGAATAAAAGACTGTAATTATAAGTAAAAATTGCATTTTTATCTACTAGAGTTCAGTGTGACTGACTTCAATGAGCATGTCAGTGTGGCGCAAATTGATATGCTAGATAAAAGCCACAAATGCCTGTTATGGTTAAAAATGAAATCTTTAGTAAAAACTACACTAATTTACACAATTCTTCAATAAATAAGACGTTAAGATGACTTAAATTGCTGAGTACGACAGTGAATACTAAAAAGTTGTGGATAACATTATTCTCGGCAAACAGATACCAGTCTTGAAGTTGTGAATATCGATATATATCATACAAGACTAAAACATTTGTTAGTCTATTACTTCTTAACTTTTAACGAATATTCAGTAGGTATGTTAAAAGCTGTGCTAAATGATATTCCTAGGCAGATAGAAGTTATTTTTTGGAAATACAATCGATGTCAGATAATATGATAGGTCTTTCTTCCAAAATTGTCTATAGTATCTCATTTTGTTATTGATCTCCCTCAATTGTATTTTTACCATTAAAACAGTAATGTCATTAGTTCTCCCAGTCTTTTTCCCACCTCTGGTGTTACAAAAGTGATATTTATAACTTTTTAATTCCAATAAATATTTATTAGGATGCGTTTTTCAAATCTAACAGAAATTATAATCTGCCTGAGAGTATTAACAGTATTTTGATAACAGTACAAAGACATCAAGTGACATCAAGTGCATATTTAAGGTGAAATTGAAATATGTAAAACAACGCATTTGATTACTTAAAGTCTCTTCTCAATTCATTTTAATTTCGCATAATTAATGCAATTGGTCTATAATTGTATTTTTTTTAATTATTATGCATTACAAATTACAGTTTCATGACTTTTTCAGTAGATTCAATGACTGTTTAGATGACTGAAAACAAAGGAATATTCCCAAATAACTCAGCTTTAACTATAAACAGAATTGGAACTAATACCCGTTGGTGATGTGAAGTAAGTTTTTATGTTTAGGTGTTAAAGATGTTGCTAGTCAAACTACTCGCACTTTCAGTTATCTTAAGAGAGTAAATGTGGTCCTTTATTATTAGTTTCAGTTATTCCAGTAAATTAAAAAGAACAAAAGAACTGTTGTAATACCTACAGAAAAGTTAGTTAACATCATATGGTCTCTAAGTTGATAACTGGTTATCTATAGAGGAAACACTTAACTAAACCAGATAGATTTTAGGTTACAGTGTATCAATCAAATTTTTAATACAAGAAGCTTTTGAAAAATGAATACACATAACATGAGACTAACATTTTACATCAGATGCTAGATGTCATTTAAATTCCGCTTCTAAGAATGTGCATAGTAAATAAGTCGTGTAACTTAAAACTTTGTTCAAAGTGGCTCGATTACATTATGCTTTACGTTAAATGTGATGAACACAATAAGTTGTTTTCATTAAGAATATTACATATAATCACTTTGATCAAGCTATATCACAAAAGTATTGAAGTAAGTTACCATTATATTAACAACTGATTATAGTATAGACACGATCTTGAACAATTCTTAAAATATCGAGTAGGAAAACTCGTTATATCTCTACAGAGTGCAGAATACGAACGAGCCAGCCAACTTTAAGAATTTACAATCAATTGTAGCCAAACAGAAGGCAGTATTTGTTGGTAAACATCCTGTCCGCGAAACAATGTAATACTAGGAAGGTAACATAGATTTAACGTGATTAATTTATTAACTAAAGGTTTTCACAGACTGTTTTGTCTATAAAAAAACCCGTAAATAAACTGGTTAATATAACTAAAAACATTCGTATTCTACAGCCTATTATAACGAAGCAAATAGTCGTTGCAACTTCATTAAATTACTTGCTTTTAGGGATTACGGTTGGATTATAAGTTCCACATCAGTAACATGATCGATCTACGTGGCGCAGTAAGAACTCAGTGACTAATTTGCTTTCGCGTTGTAATTTTCACTGTGGTGTAAATTAATGTTTTTTTTTGAAGAATTTTACATTATGCGTGATATATTTAAACATCATAATAACTGGGTTCTCATTGTCTAAAATTGTGTTTGCAAAGTCGCCACTGGTTAGATATAGTGGGTGTTCCCCGATGACAGTTTAAGCATCTCTTGAGCTTGCCCCTGTAATTCAAACCGTTAATCTGCTTAATAATTGAATTATTTCTATCGCTTGTAAAATTGAACAGAAATCGGAAATCCAATGTTTAGGTTTTGGTTTATGAAAATTTGATCATCATCATAGTAATGGGTCCACACAGATATCCCACAGTAAAATAAGAGTAAAATCAAAACACATTGAAAAATAACATCAAAAATTGATGAAAGAGTATAAACCAATGAAATACAATAATTCAGAGTAATTGTCAAGAAATATTGAACAAAATGGTTCATTTGTTTCCCCTTTATTATCACTTTTATTTTAATAAAATTTAAATGTAAAGCCAAAAACACGAACACATATTTAAGTAAAAAATGTGCGGGAATTGTGTAATCATATGAAATAAATCATAAGCAAGTTAAAGAAATAAAGTAGAGGGGGATGGTTAGAGAATTGGTTACAAACAAATAATTTGAATATGACTCTGTTTTATATGTGCGTATGTACGTAGTAATAGTGACCATGTGTTTTCTATGGTAGAAAATAATACAGATGATTTTTTCGATGATTTCATTTAAATGCAAAACTGATTAACTAATGGAAATAAACAAATGGCTTGAGAAGAAAAATAACACGATTAGTAGGAAAAGAAGTTAACAAATATATGATGGTTGGTTAATGAACTTTTCGAAAACAAAAGCATTGAAACGAACGAAAGCACAACGGTATACGGTTACTTTTGTGAACATTCTCCAAGTAGTGTGAACTGTTAGATATGAAGTTAATGAGTAGGTTACGTTCTGATGGTTTTTATGCATCTAAACATACGTAGATACAAAAGGTTAAATGACCAAATAGACTCTAATATGCATCAACTTGTCCTCCCAGAAAAAACACTGATCAGGTTTCTGAAGAAATTTTCGGGATATCATACACAAAATGTAAAGACATACATACGTATCTATGAAGTTTGCTTTGACGATAGAATGAATAGAATATTCACAGGGATGTATTAAAATACTTTTTATATGATAATGTTAACGAGTGTATAACATTACTTAGATTATCATCTCTGGGAATAATGAATAGAAAACAAAAAAATAGCTGAATAAAGCTTCTCTATTACCTTAACTGATAAACTCTGGTAAACAAAGAAATAATTGATCACTTAACTATGTAAGTGTGCTGAGTGTCTAGTTAGTACACAGTAGATAAATTATTATACTACTTGTTTAACATGTTATGAAGAAAAATGGTGAAGATGAAGTGCATAATTAAAGGAGAAAAATAGAAGAAACGTTTCTTTTAAGAAACTCTTTTACTGTTTCTCAATTATAAGAACAATGATAGAATGAGAAAAAAGATATATTGTATTCGACTTACATTATGATATAGAAGTGAATATAAGTGAATTAACCAACTCAACCAAATGAAAACAGTGATCTCCTGTGAAAAAACATGTGTTACTAGTGAACAAATTGATGATATCAGTTTATTTTCCATTTAGGATGCTTACTAAAAGAGATAGTTAAGTATAAATAAACGTATAGTTTAGCGAACTACATAGTGAAACATTTCAAAACATACTATTTAATAAACAACGTGAACATGAACTTATTGAGTACATGGGAAACATTTATCGATTGGAGGATCGTATTGTTAGTAACTGCTAACATTTAAATGTTATCGAATGAATCATAATAATTAGTGCGACCTAATCGTCCACACCATGAAATGGGAATATTCACTGGCATCTGTCGATCAGCTTGGCATTAAGCGCTCACTTACAATCACATTTTTTAACCGGAAGTGGGGATTATTTTATATGTGACCTTGTGAATGGATATATTCTAATTAGTTGGTTAGGAGAAACCTTAAAACTATGGATGAAGAATGTAATTATGATAAGTTTGTATTTTCCCGTTGATTTGTAATGGACTGAAACTGGTCAGTCTCTGTTGCTATATGTGCATCCTGAGCGGATTGCCTCGATATAGCGTTATTACACAAGTTAAATATATGGATGAAGAATGTTTGATGAAATTATATAACGGAAACATAGATGAAGAGGTAATAATTCTAAGTGGTTAGACGTTGTATGAAGAAAACAATATCTGACCTAGGTTTAATGTAAGCTTGCAGTTGACAATCGGGTTTACCTGAAATTATAAGGAAAATGATACTCTCACTGCGGAATTCAAAAACACGTCATTCAGCTTCACAATTTGAGAAGTTACCATTGAGCTGCTCATGCTGCAACTAATCTCTCGCATGACTGAAATATTTGTGTTAATTAATCATCGAGTAGAATCAACGAAAGAGAAATTTAAGCCTACGTCTTCATTTTGACGACTTCCAACTACCTAATATTTAAACGCAGCGAATAAAATGTCTAATAACGTAGATTAACGATCCATTCATTCAATACTAAGGACTAGACAACATGATACTGAATACTATCAATGATAAGATTGGTGTTAATTAACGAATAAACAAATACAATCATGATCTGGTTTTTACATGCTCAACAGAGACAGTCTAACTTTACAATGTCCACCGAGCGTTGTGGGGTTTGTTGATGTCCCCAAATTCTCACCAAAGATTACTTATGCATCTGTTAAAATGACCACTCATATCCTGGGGATTTCTAGTGTTTTTTTTTTAAAATTTCATTATATATATATATAGAGGTAGAGTTTGTAAGGGGGATAATGTCATTCGATATAGCCAAAATATACATTTGTAACCAGTAAGTATGATTTGAACTTTATTCCATCTATTTCCAATATTTGTGTATGTAATCACAATTCATGATTTTATTCACTCGTAACTAGTACCTGAATGAAGAACATGTTTTGGGTTTTGCAACTAACTTAGGTTAAATATCACTCAGTAAATCTACTAATAAATACCACTATATACTTTTTGAACTTTGGAATGCCATGATATTTATTTATTTATATGGTGACCAAGTTCCAAAAGATGTTTAACATAGTTACGTAAACTAATCAGGGGAGGCAGGATAGGACAAGGTGTCGCAACTAACTAGACTTAATTTATTTGTAATAAGTTTTGGAAAATACGGGTAAATCATAGGACTGAGTCAAGTATGCCAAAAAATGTTTAATAATGTGCTTGAAACCGCTAACATTTGAACCAGATTTTCCTCTAGAAGAAAAATATTCTGAATCTAAGTCTTGTGTGTCATTTAATATCGAGCCGATTGTAGACAGATTAGTTTTCAATTCTTCTGAATCATTATTAGATAAAACAAATGGAACATTCACCAAAGTAATTGGAGATATTGAACTAGGCCCATCTTTGTCACCATTGGCTATTGAGGCGTCCACATTAGTAGTTTCAGTAGTAACAGCAGATGAGATGGAAGCGGCTGATACTTCATTTATAGGACAATGTACACTAGACAAACTTAAAGACGAATCAGTGGAAAGATTGCTAGCTCGACCTGTATTTCCTAGACCTAAAACTGGTGTGTATGATGTTCTTAAATCTTCTCCTGGTAAATGCGAATCTATCAATACTTCAAGAAAATTGACGAACAATTGAGCGGTATCAGCATTTTGATTCGCCTTAAATAAAAGTAGATAATGAATACAATTGTTAAATTTGGTGAATTTTAATTAACCTTTAATTTGTTGTGGGGCTAATATTGTCGTTATGAAACTCAAAACATAATCGATCTGGAATTTACTTATTGACTGATTAGGATGAGATAAAATCCTTGCGTAGTTGATGATTTGTGTAGGTCATCACGCAAAAAGATAGCTCTGCAGTAAGTAATGATAACATAGTGATAATAACGGTTACTATTATTGTTATTAGGTTTCGCCAAGTCATAATCAATATCTGGGCACCTTAATTATAACTTATAATGATCAATTGCTATCCATTTGAGAAATATTGATTAGGATAACTGATATGCTCGAACAATGTAAATTACAATGGACCACTACATGTCTTACATTCTGTATTTTTAGTTGATTTCCTATCAATTTAGTAAATGAGTACTTCATATTACAGAGTAAGTTCTACCAAAGATTTTATTGCGAGTCAGGAGTTATCAACAAGTTACTTCTATGAATATATCACTGTAGCGTAGTGCGACATGAACATTTTCCATAACTACAGGAACTGACTGACAAAGCTGAATTTAGCACATTTAGTGAGTATTAGAAACATTCTAAATAACTTCGGTCTGATCGTGATGAGGTTTTACGTATTCTAATTAGTTTAGAAAATTACTAAATTTATTGCTCATAGTGATGGACATTTTGACAGAAATGTTATAAAATGATATTAATGTCAGAAATTCCAATTCTGTTTCAGTGATTGAGAAATGACGTTTGTCTGTTGAACATTCTGCAATACAATTACATTACCGATCCCACCTAAAGGAATTTTTTTTGGCTCGGATGGTAGTTGAATTCTCTAAGCTAGGTGCTTTATTTATAAAGCTTTAACTGTCACTCTGGGCAATATCATTAATGCTTATTTTAAGTAGAGTTGAAGAAAGATGATCAATTGTCTTGAATAAGTAAATATCAAAAAGAATAATACACACGAACCTTAGAAAAGTGACCAGAAAATCTCCATAAACCACCAAAACCGATACCTTAAAATGCAAATTAAAAAAAGAGAAAATATTTTTTTAAACTACGAAATTTAAGAGAAATGTTATTGCGTAAGCTTTTAACCAGAGTGTGTTTAAGTTGCCTTCGCTCCTCATCGTGTTCAGAAACAGATGGGATGTATTGTCGAGAGTCTATCAGTTCAGTAGATGCAGCTGGAACCCACTCACTTTTCTTAACTTTATGGCTTAGTTTACTAGTAGATATTACTGCTGTTTCAACAGCTTTTCAGATATCATTCCAAGCTGAATCAGGATGGGTGCAGTTCACGTAGTTCACTAACTAGTTTTCTACATGTTCCTGAAATGTGTTCTTGACCTTTTCATCATTATGTTGAACTCTGTAAGGAACACTTGTCATGGATCTTTTACGTCCAGTGAGACACTAACTGACAGACGCATGTACTAAAGCATGATCTGAGTCTAAACATGTACTCCAAAATGGGCGGCAGTCTTCTATCGAGCCTCTCTAACAGTGGCTGATGGTAATGTGGTCTATTTGAGTCGAGCATTGAGTTGATTGTGGAGGTTCCCATGTCAACTGATGTATTTCCTTATGCTTAAAGTTGGTGCCTGGGAGAAATAGATGGTTATCTGGACATGATTGTAACAGACGTTCGCTATTATCTGTTCGTTAAGCCACAGCACCATAGGATCCACCCAGGTGCCCAGTATACTTGGAAATTCGAGGGTACCTACCGATTACTTCCAGTTACTTCAAAACCAAATATAATCCACTTAAAATTCAAACTCCTTAGACAAGTGACCAAGTTATAACTTCATCAAAAGAATTTTGTCAACAATAAGAACTTAACAACATGTCATTTGTTGATACTCTATGATTAATCAACGAAATCCACTTAACCTTAACATGAAACTCTATGTTAAATATTTCAGATCAATACATCTTTGAAGAATTAAATTTGAAAAACACAATCAGACTGCAGCGAAGACTCTAGTCGTACCTTCTGTAAGTAATAAATACTCCTTTGAATATTAAAAGTAAATACCTTCATTTTTCTCAAAAGTCTAAACAAGATATCCATGAAATACACAAAATCAATTTTAACAGTATGCAGAACATCATATTATTTTATAACAAATTTGCCACTTCACAAAAGTGTCTATTACATTAAACACGTAATATTCACACTAATGAAATATGCTTGAGGAATATGGCCAATTATAATTCTACAGGAATACAACACAATTACGAGTTGCCCACATTTTCGAAAAACACTCTTGTTGGGGACATTCTAGGACAGTTTAATTGTGACTTATATTTCAGCAAAAATATCCCTATGCAAACATCTAACTGATGAGTGTGAAATAGAACAGCTCATCACGTCTAAAATTCCACTGCTAACTACCTACTGAATATACTAGATTTATGTCTGATACATTACATAACAATTAGTAAATATGACATTTATGTAGTGGAATATAGCATAGTTAAAGTATGAAGAGAAACAGAGTATATATGACCTACTTACTTTGTAAATAGTGTAATTGTTGTACAGATGTTTCGCCATTACTGATCATATTCTGTATGATACTTTGGACTGCACTCAGAATTTTTTGATCATGGCAATGTGTTAGAACATAATTAATTTTTGAATCTAATAAACTATGTCTATATTAAAGAAAAAAGAGATATGGAAATAAAGTATTTTAATTTTATCATGAGATGACATAAATAATTAGTTCTCAAGTGTGTACAGGTAATTAGTAGAAATTAACCAACTTTAAGATAATACTATCTTGCTTATAGCAGCACTGTCTGGTTGGCATGTCATATTTATCCAGTCAACGCCAACGTATTGTAAAGGATTCAAAAAGACGCTTATTAACCGGTGATCATAGAATATTTTAAGTTGCCTTTTTCAACTCAATACTGTTAATGATTGAGAAAATTCTTGAAATGTAAAAGAATTTTTGGAGTATTATATTCAGATCAATTGGAAATCAACATGTACATAGATATAGATCCAATCGATCAGTCCATATAGAAAAGGTCGGTTAGATACACAGCCAGAAGCCTAACCAAAGAAGAGTGTAAACAAGGGTATAAGAATCCGTGAAGCAACAAAACTTATTAAGATAACCAAACATTAACATGAATTGATTTTAGGCTTGTGGGATGACTAAAAGGCTCACTTCTGTATGAAGTAAGCTCTGATGATGCCGTCGAAAATAATAATACGGGCGCCTCAACAAACCAAATTAATTGAAAATACTCAACGAGGTCAGAAGTACCCACCTAAACTGCAAATCTTTTTTATCATTTCATTTTATTCAAAATGAGACATAGTCAGCAAAAATGAAAGAAACGAGGTAATAGATGCTTAATTTTAAGTGCATTTAAAAGATAGCTGGTATATATAGAGAATTGTTAAGTGACAATTTACACGATTCAACTTGTTAAAAATAAACTATTCGGTCTAAAATCTAGAATGTTATATTGCTGAACGACCAGCTCATGTACGCTCACTAATGAAATTCGGTCATAATTAATTGCGTTTTGTTAATAGGATAACAGCTGAGGACGCGGAAAACCAGAGATCTTGTTTAAATAGTTATTGACGATAAAAGCAGACCAATCTAGAAATCATAAAACATGATAGTTAAGAGAATGTCCAATATAATCGTTTCGGTGTAAGAGAAAAATTTTACCAGACATAAATATGTTCATTAAACTTTTATTCTTATATGCTCATTTGTACATGATAGAAAAAATGCTTAAGCATATTAAATATGAAGTCTAAAGAATAGTGCGCGATTTACATGAAATTCACTTACATGACAGGAAATACACGAGGAAAAACCATAGAAGCATCTGCCAGAAATTCATACAGCACTCTTGACTCATTCTCGTCAGTGGTATATCGAACTAAAGTGGTCTTATTGTTGAAAATAAAAGTCATGAAATTTGACAAATATTCAAGTAAATTAATTCTAGTCATTTAAAATAGTCAGTTAAATGAGTATCATGAAGTATCTCATTACAAAACCGAATAATCATATGGTCTATTAATTCAATATGCTTTTTTCTTTGCTAAACTTCATTCGCATACATAAGCTACTGGTTAAAGTAGGAAATGAAGATATGCTTCCTGTAGTTTAATTTTATTAATAATAGTAGTAGTAATAGATGATGGTCATGGAATATCTTGGAGTCAAGAAATATAAACCCACAAATGTGCTGTAGATGTTAAGAACTTGTCATGAAGCCTTAAGGTCATGAATTCATTCTTTTTTTAGGCTACTGTTGAGGATTCCTATAATTAGACGAAAGAATTTAGTTTTACATCAATTTTAAGCGTTTCCAAAGTAATGTCTGACTTTGGTGATAAGTTCTGCAGTCACTACACGAACATTTTTTCCAGCTTTAAGAAAATAATTCGTGTATGAATCTCATGGAACATAAAAATGCAAGTTTTCAGTCACTGCATATTTATTAATCGACTGATTCTAATAAAGTGAGTACATGATTGCACATGATCCTATAGTTCAACATTTTGATTTAAAAACCTATCGTTTACTCAAAAACCATCATTTTTATTTTTTTTGTTAATGCTCAATCAGTAAACTAGTCAATCGTTGCTGAATTATGGATACATCACGGAATAAATTTACTAATAAAATATTACGAAATAAATTAACCCAATTCCGACACGTAAATTTACCAGAACAGCAATAGTTAAAGCTTGAGTTGCTTCATCAGTGAGAATACTTGGATCAAGAAGAACTCCAGTCAATGCTTTTAGTTCAGTCTGTGTAGAATTTGGTAAAAACGGTTCCTTTTGATTACTATGAATATTTACATCATCAACTTCACTTGGATTCATAATCTGAGTATCTAATGTTTCATCTTTGACTTGGTTTCTCACGATACCTGGTCGTTGTTCAGTATTTGTGCTAGGACTACTACCCGATATGCATTCATCGATGGAACATGAACGCAAGTAATCTGTAGTATTTGATACAGCATGGCGTTTATAAAACTGCTGACACGGTTGAGGAATTTGATTCTAGTAAAATGAACAATGCATTTATATTAAAAAAATCGATAATAAAGATTTTCTAACTTTAGTTTTTAAATGTTGCATAAAATTTTAAAAAATTTCCTATGCCATTGGCATGAATAGTCAATAGCCATATTAAATAAAATGTTTATATTCGATGGAATATTTAGTTTATTGTGCTATAATGACCAGCTTGCTAGTGACCTACTTTGAAGCATCCCATAAGTATTAGTAAGAAGTCGTGAATGGTAGGGGTTCAAGTAAGTCGCGAGTGAGTCAGTTATCGCCAGAGGCAATGATTGATCATCTCACTACATCAGGAATCGACAGTGAGAATCTAACAGTTGGATGCCAGCCTAGTGGTGCTGATATTTACTAGTTCATCATAAAGCCTAAAGAGCTCAGGATCGATCTGTGGTGAGGTTGTGGATGTGTACAGATGAAGTATCTCATACTAGAATAAAACGACTGTTCAGTGCTTTAGAGTTTTTAGAGGTTGTCGAACCCACGTCACTTTGTCATATCAATCCCCACAATACCAAATTCAAATCATTATCTGCTAACTACCGACTAACTTTAAGAGGTAATTCTAGAGCTCTAGTATGACGTAACTGATGAAGTGCAACTATGTCAAGTGTGAGATAGTTATTCATCAATAGTGATGAAGGAAGTGTCGTAATATATTGCGAAGTGACTTAGGTTAGAAACGCCAACTGTTTGGTGTCAAATAAGTAGTCTAACGGTTAAGCATTTGCAGCAAACTTTGAAGGTTGAGGATTGAACCTATCAGTATGTTTACAGATATTCACCGCTGGAGTATCCTACACTATAACGAAACAACTGTTCAGGACTTATTAGTTTTCAATGGTTGAATAACTTAGACCTGTTCATGATATCAAACTATGATTTTTAATTTATGACGATAAAAAGGATTATCATCCAGCAATTTCGAATGTCCTGAGTATTTTGCAAATATTTTTCTATTGTCCCTTTTTAATCGACTACTGTTAATGTAATTTATTTTGGAACTTCATTACGAAAGTCGAATGATTTTAACCATTACTGTTCATAAACTTTGCGGTTTTCTAAACACCATAACAGCTGATAACACGGCGAAGATTATGTAAAAAGTAGTTCATTACATTAAAACTAAACTATAAAAAATCACCCTAAAATACAAAAACAAATAATCTTACCACATCTGGCATCATACTCGTCGTCGTCGGGCGATCATTCGATGAACGAGACATCTGTTGTTGTTGCTGCTGCGTATTGTCTGCTGGTGATAAACTACTGCTATGACTAAACTCATATCGTGGTCGATTTGTTTTTTGGTGGAAATTCGATTGAGTCGGATTCGGTAACAAAGATTTAATCAGACTAATTGAATTGTGACCACGTGGATTTGACTGTTGCGGTGATGATGATGAATCAAGTAGGCTTTCATTAGATCCACCCCAATCAATGTTGTTGGCTGGAGACATTGCAGTACTTGAGAAAGTGGAGGAATTCTTTGCTGTCGTAGTATTATCGACATAATTATTTGATTGTTGTTCATTTGTACCAACAAGTGTACCGGGTATGCGGAATTTCAGTCGACATCGCCTACGTACTTCTTCGGATACCGGTAGTAAAGCTGTTAGATAGGCTATACTTTCACGACTAACTTGATATTTATCACTGTAAATTCAGGATATCAATAATTGGGTAAGAATGTATGTATAAATGGAGAAAAGCAAGAATTTAAACAATATCCAAAATTTTCTTAGTTATAAGAGTACCGTAATACCACTGAGGTGAGGTTGAGAATAAGAAAAATTGACTGGGTAGATAATCACAATTTAGTGTTTAAGTTAAAATATTAATTTACTGAAAGGTATATATCAGGCATGATTAGAAGAATGCTTTTTAATTAATTTTAAGTGTTTTCAATTAAATCTTCTTGATATTTAAGAGAGAATTTAATCAGTTCGGATTGGAATATGAGTTCCTTGGGCAAATGCTATGCTTATATTTTAGATAATGGCTAGGAATGAAATTCACGACCAGCTGTGGGGAGGATCGCCTACACTTTAGTGTTGATGTTTGCTCACACATGAATCCTTTATCGTTTACACCAGGTGGGAAGGGTATTAGAAACACTGTATTAAATAACTGTCATTTAAAGATAAAAAAAGTTTCTGCTTGGACTACATGCTATTCTAAGTTTTATTTTATACAGCAATCTACTTACGATAGTTAAGTTTCATATGTTGTTTTCGTTATATAGGTTCTATGTAGTACGATAAAAAAAGGACTTAGATGTGAAGAAGAAACTGTGAAAGGATGATGTTCAGATAACTGTGGTTAATATTTTATAGCATTAGTTGCTTTAATCTTTACTCCTAAGCTTTCATTTAAATTGTTATAACTCTGTACTAACATGTAGTACGACAACTTGAACTAATAAACACTTCTGCCAGGCTCTACGGTGTTTGAGACTGACTTATTGTTCATGCTGCAGATGTGTTGATATCCTTGACAAGAAAGAAAATCAAATTTAACTGCTTATTATATTTGGTTAGAACAACATTTAATTACTAATTATTCCAAAAAACACCAGAATATTTTAGTACATATGGCATGCAGTCAGCAGTGTACACCGGGGAGTTAGACTTGTCTGATTTAAAACTCCTTAATTGTATGCATCTGCATCTCTGGTGATAATGTTTAGATTAAAATTCGAAACCATTGACTGGCGATTCTAATAACAACGTATTATCTACTAACCCAATAAGCTAAAATAGCCATTAACTTACTTAGTCTCTACTAATACCAAAACGATCTGAGTAGTTGTACTTATGCACTGGTTTAATAATGTAAAGCATAAAATGTGTTGTTATTAGGTGGGTAGAAAATCAAATACCTTTGAGGATTACAGCGAATGCTTACACGAGCTGTGGGGGTAGTAAAATGCCCACTTCCAAGAAGCCCAATTCTAAGATGGAATAGCTATCCAGTGTTTCTGAATGATTATCTTACTAAAATCAATCGGTGATGCATAATAAGCGTTTTCAACTGATATATACTATTTATTATTATTATTTAATCATTTGATTCCTAGTCCAAGAAATAAAATGGCAATCACTTAAGTTTAAAACAATTTGTCCCTTTGATAAATTTGGATAATGCAATAAGAAGACGAATTTTATCAGAGCTATGTGATATATTTGCGCAATACATTTCGAACAATCTGATCACACATACACTTGTTAAGGCATTTATATATGAAAAAATAAAGGTCACTAGACAATTAAGAGTATAAGCTAAGTAAACAAAGATAAGTAAACGAAGATAATAAAGATTACAATGTAAGTAACACTCTACCAAGGTAGGTTGAGGGAAAGTACAAATTGTTTTTGAACACACAAGGGGGGTTTGAACTTCCGTATAGCTAAGGCTTCAACAAACTTTAGTATACGTCCTAAAGCACTTTTATACAACACCACAAAGGCTGATTTGATATCAACTATGTGGCCTGTCTCAACTAAGTGCTTGGCGATAGACGATGAGGGTTGTTTATCCTGTACTTTTATTTCTCCTTTCGAGTCCATTTGTTTTCGGAGCCATTTAGGTATGTGTTCAGCTACCCTTACCTGCAATTCACGATTGCTCCTCCCTATGTATGTGTGTCCACACATACACGTAAATTGATAGATACAGTGGGATGTGATGCATTCGTTTACGTGCGGTTTAGGCTTATTGTGAATCAATGACCTATACTTTTCTATTACAACTACCTCAGCAGCATAAAATGTTCTGTTAACCACTGACTTAAGCCTTTGTTTTAACACAAGGCTATTTGAGTCACCTCTGAAGGGTAATGTGATATAAACTGATTTTTTGGGTGCTAGTAATACAGTAGGTTTCACCATACTGCAACGTTTCCATCGATTTATGAACTTCTTTGGATATCCGTTCAGCATTAACGTTTCTGTCAGTAATTTGTCATTTTCTTCAATAGTGTCAGAAGTGCAAATACGATTAGTCCTATTAAATAGAGCTTTTACTAGGTTCTTTTTATACTGCACTGGACAATAACTATGGAAGTTCATATACTGCCCAGTCCATGTAGATTTTCTGTAGACAGAGCGTTTGATTGATCCATCATCCCTCCGATTGATTAATATATCCAGGAAAGGGAGTTGGTTGTTATTCTCCTCTTCACAGGATAAACTAATATGATTTTGTATGGTATTCAGTTGCCTTAGTAACCTATTTGCATCATCGATTTTCGTGCAAATAATTAGGATATCGTCAACGTAACGTTTATAGAGGTACATTTCTCGTTTACTTATCTTTGTTTACTTAGCTTATACTCTTAATTGTCTAGTGACCTTTATTTTTTCATATATAAATGCCTTAACAAGTGTATGTGTGATCAGATTGTTCGAAATGTATTGCGCAAATATATCACATAGCTCTGATAAAATTCGTCTTCTTATTGCATTATCCAAATCACTTAAGTACCTGTAAGATATAGCGACTGATTGTTTTGTAGTTACAATCTACAGTGCACAATCAGCCAAATTTATTCAGTATTTTCTGTACATAGAGTGTTATAACTTTTATTTAGAAAGATAAAAATCGAATATTAGCATTTATTACTGTCATACATAAAAGATTAACAAGAAATGTTAACATCTAAATACAACGAACAATTTAAACAAGCTATCTTTTATATAATTAATTAAACTCAATAATTATTAATCGTCCAATTTACCGATTAATTGGTTTAGCAATAATACCCAGTAGTAAATGCAATACACGTGTAGTTCTAGTAACAGTTTTTATATCAGGATGACGAAATCCCTTCAATAAATGGCCAACCAATGCAAAATGAAAACTATCACGAAAACTAAGACCAACAGCATGATCCATTTGTTTATATTGTAAAATAAATTGTTCTCTGCATCTCATCATAATACTACTCAATGACTAATGTGACGACAGCAATGATAAAAGACAAAAAGAAAGGCAGGAGTTATTTGTCATGCTAAGCTTCGTAAAAGAATTTTTAAATACAAGTACTTCATAATATAATTAAGCGGTGGTGTTTGATTGTGATGGCATGCATATTCGTAGTAAAGAAGCTCCTCATACTACTTTAATTAAATTAATACAATTTTTCCAAACCTAATATTTTCAACCGAGTCTTCAATCCAGCGTCTATAAGCTCGAAGGTAGTACAGTTATTTAAAAGGCTGCTTCTACACAATAATAACCATGATCTATATTCTTTGTAACTGTCGAATGTTGTATCAAAGACTAATTTTAGCTAGGTTCTTATTCTACCTAACCGAATTGATTAATGTACGAACAACATACAGGAAAGTTTAGATATCATCAAAAATTATGTGTTTGTAACATATAGATCATTTTACGGATTATATATATATATATATATATATATATATATATATATATATATATAATGTAGAAAAACCATAACAAATTACCTGAATTTGATTAATAAGCTAAGTTGAAAAATATTCATGTCAATGAGACACATTTACTAATATTTAAGTGAATATTCTCATGTTCATGAATACTATGAAAGCCGGTTCTAAATGCCTTTTATGCACAATTTATGAAGCGTAAACAGTTTAATTGCTAATCCCTGTGACGGAAACTTTATGTTTTATTATTTACTAACTTAAATTGATTAATACTCCACATAGTAAGCACTTATTTTCAGGATATATGATATAATTTATGTGATTTAAAATAGACAAATATATCAAATGAACATATATAAACAACGGAAATATAACGTACG
This sequence comes from Schistosoma mekongi, assembly GCA_034768735.1. Classification (NCBI taxonomy): domain Eukaryota; kingdom Metazoa; phylum Platyhelminthes; class Trematoda; order Strigeidida; family Schistosomatidae; genus Schistosoma; species Schistosoma mekongi. The sequence continues at coordinate 23,848,205 of CM068309.1, read as the reverse complement.
TCATGTTCAAATGTTCCATTCTGGTCTAATGTTAACAAATTTTGTTCAAGTAAAGCCAATCCAGCTGCATATAGTGAAACTTCATCTAACTGTAAAATACCTAATGCAATCCAAAATAAGGGTTGATGTGTTTCTGAATCCGGCGGTAGAAGTGGCAGAAGTCTTGTTAAACAAATAATTATCGCTTCGATGAGATACAATTCTATTAAAATATGGAAGGAAACAAATGAACTAAGTATGTATTATACAATCAGCTAAGTGATATTTGTGATGTATTAATTCGTCGCATGTGAAATAAATGGATGTCAACAATGCTTGGCAACTTTCTGAAACCAATGTGTGTTTCCTAAAGTTCTCTGAAATTTCTTTGACTGAAGAAAAAAATAATTTCATCAATGAGTGAAAACAGATACAGAGCAATTAAAACTTCTTTTCAGTGTCCCTTGGTTTCAATCAATTTTGTCAGCGAATAGGCAGAGTGAGATAAGTATTCAGTATAACATTCAATGAATCTAAATTTATAATTAATAGATATGGCTGATAAAAATAAAGATTTTAGTGAAAAAATAATACTGTCAAACAAACCTGCCTGTCCAGTATTTACAGTCCTATGTCGTAGATCTTTTTCCATGTTCAGTTCATTTGCATAAGATGCTAATGCTCTAGACATTATACGCAGTAATTGTTTTATGTCGGTATCAGTAAAACGTTTACAAATACATCCAAGTACAATGATAGCTCGAGGCTGTAAGGCTGGATTATGTTGAAAAGCAAATCTATGCAGAAAAAAGATATTAAAGATGATACATAAATTAGAAATATGCGACATTACAATATTCAACTTTGTTGAAAAACAGTAATAGCCTATCTGAGGGTCAGCAGCTAAGCAATCTTCCCATATTCAATAATTAATTGACTGGTTATTAATGACAAAAAGCATTCGCAAGATAAGTCTGTTAGACATAATCTTAAGAAAACGCTATAATAATAATTTATACTGATGAGATAAGTACACCCGATGAATAGCAAGTATCATATGAATCAACGATGATACAACACTTTCTGACTAAATATTGACATTTTAGTCAACTTCAGTATCTAAAGTTTACCTCCTCCGAATATTGTGAATTGTTTTAACAGTAAGTGATGAATACTTTCTACTGTCATTTTAAATACTTTGATATTTTCATAAGTTTCTTACTAAACCACAAGGTTTTTAGCTGTTACAGCTAGTCTATATGCTATCACATGTAACCTTGGTCATCAGTGTATTCGCTTGAATAGAATGTAAAATAATTAATAACCCATTTACTTCGTATACTCACGTACCTGGTTTCATACCACACTTTAAACACGATGGCAAATGATATCATACGGTCGTTTATACTAAAATAATCTAGAGAATGTTTCGCATTTTTTCAAACTGAAGTAATGATGATGACGTGACTCAAACATCAACTACACATTTGTGTAGTCTACTTGAATCAAAAACTAAGTATGAGAACTGATAACAATACCAAGCTAGCCAAACAGAAGTAGGTCAGTAAAAATTACACCCGCTACCTACTAATGAAAAACTAAGTGCTTTGACTATTAATACATTACTCCGATAGAAAATTTAAATAAGTGAAATATTTAAATGTTGTTAAAGAGAAAAAACAATTACTTTCGAGCTAATTGTGTCCACTGATCAAGCCAATGAGTAAATTTGGGCATTTCTTTAATAACTAAACTCATTATTTCCAGCAAAGTGTCCGTGAGAAATTCTAATGAGCTCAATGATAAACGTTCTGGTTTATTTAAATTGCAGTCCAAAGGTAGCGATAATTGTGATGATATAGCATGATGCGGTAAATATGATGCTGATATATTTGTACAAGGATTAAGTGCATGTGGTACAACAAATTGACCTGTTTGGTTTAATCTTAGTGAATAATTATCATGATAGTTAGAATTGATCCTAGATCCTGCACTCAGACTGAGCGTATCAGTAGAAAGCAAATGTTGTTTATGATGGGGATTACTGTATGGGTTTCGTCCACAATTGCTGATAATATCACTCGGCTGTCTGGTATGTTGGGGTATTTCGACAACAGAAGTTGTTATAATTCGTTGAAAAACATTAGTCTCATCACAATTATCACCAATCATTATTAAAACCGGTTGGGAATTCCTACCGAATTCTTGCTTCTTCAATTCAGGATTCTGTAACGTGGTATCCTTCTTGACATTAATTAAATCGACACCATCAACCGACATTGATGTACAGGTACCACCGCTACAATTGCTACTAATACTGCTACTACTACCTTGACTATGGTGTAGATTTGACATAGCTCCAATATGTCCAGTATGTTGTGGAATATTTAAAACCATAGAACCAGTATGCGATGAATTATTTGGCCCAGTTGATGCAAATAAACCAGACCGTTCACCTGGACGAAAGTGTGGAAAGGCACTAATAGGTGCGCATTTAACGTGTTGTATACCAAATACTTCATAGAATTTTGGTAAAGTAAATTCTGCAAGAAGTTGACGAAGTTGTTGAACTGTTTTTTCTGTATACAGAAGAAAGTCATAAAATTTAAAGGAAATATGATATATACTCTAATATTGTGTGAAAAATGTCAGGTCCAAATAGCCTAATTGTAAATTCTCAGAATGTAAACCAAGGAGGTGCAGGTTCGAATCCCACAAGATGCATCACTTTTATCGGAACTGAAGATAAGCCATTTTTCTCCAACCACTTAACGTAGAAAACTGATTTTACTTTATCCTTTGAAAACGAAGATGGAGAAAATTATAATCAGAATGGTGCAAGTACGTTATAAAAACGTGGAAGTTGTATAAATCGGAAACGAAAACTTCGAATAGTAATTGTAGTAACGAGATTATTAATTAGGGATTATAGTCTGACGAGTTAATCTTTTATGTTATCACGACTTTGTAATAACAAACCACATTCGATGAACATTCATTGAATAAGATATTTGTATTATCTAGATTGTAGGCATGTCGTGGACTTATCAGCGATTATCATACTATTTCCACTCCCGAGAAATTGTAATTTTAACCCAAACTTATTACTCTTTGTAATGGTTATAATTACTAATAACTGGTTCAAATCATCGACTGCTTCATTTTCTCAGGGAAAGGTACAAGTGGGCCATAAAACAGTCATAAAATAATCAGATGAATAATCCAAGTAAAGCTGAGAATCAGCTAAACCGACAGAACCTAATCTCACTTAAGTTGTAGTGATCTAAAAGATCAAACGCATACTTGCCACAGTCAACAATAACAATATTCTGTAGAAAGAAAGTGGTATTTCTTTCCGTGTTTCATTTGAAATGATACTCCGAACTGAACTTCCAACAGATGCAATTGTGTTAAATAATATTTCTCAAGAATATTTGGCTTCGCAACTTTAATCGATTTCAGAGACAGTTTCCGGGATTAATGAAACGAATAAATCTGATACATTGGTGCTATTATTTAATAGTAAGATAATCAGATACTTTCAAAACAACTATATTTAATTTCACCAAATTTTTACATCACACCGATGGAACAAACTCAGAGATAATCATATAATGCATATATTGAATTCTTTAACTCACCTGATATTTGTTTGGCTAAAGATGAAGTGCACAATGAATGAATAACATTAATTACAAATCCATGGACAGATGCTCTCAGCGAAAGTGGACCAGTGCACACCAATAATGTTGCAATATGAAATAGACGAGGTAAATGTGTGCATACTAAAACAAAATCGTTCAAAAACACAAGATACAACGTAGATTTAAATAAATAAAAGCTTTAATACTAATTATTTACGTAGTTCTTTTAGCATTGTTTGAATTTCAGCTATGGTTAATGATAGTATAGAAAAACGCAAAACATCTCTATAGCTTTGGTCAATTGTTTTCAGAAATCCAGTATCAAAGTAAACAGTAATAAAAGGCAGATATAAGAAAAAATTTGATTATGAAAACATATAAGGTAAGTAAAGTGAAGATTACAAAAGGTTTATATGGAGTGATTTGTTCAAATTTACTAAAATATGCTGGTTGAACTACCATATACATTTCATCCTAAGTTTAGTGAATTATTAATTATAACACTGATAACAGAATCTATGGAGAAACTTAGCAAGTATTTAGTTGTATAGTGTAAACCGTAGCAGATGATAAAAACTCTAGTCGATGCTACACATTAAAACAAAATTTCCACTCAGAAATTTTATTTAACTCGGCTTGAAAGAATTGTCATCTATCATGAAAAATGAAATTCTGGAACCTCGACGATCGGTTCAGAAAGCAATTGAAAAACTTTAAAATGGCCTTATTTATTAATTAATTAAGAAAATCATAACCGATGGATCACGAATAAAATCAAAGGAGAACACAATAATTGGATAACGCGTTGACACTAACCAACTAAAGCAAAGTTCGACAGAAAAAGCAACTAATCAATTGTGGTAAAACTTTCATAACCCCAAGCATCTGTGTTGGTAATCTTGTGTAGAAAGACAGTGATTAAACCCTTCAATCAAAAGAACATCATTTCAATAAAAACAATTGTTTAGTAGCGGTTACAAACTCCTCAAGTGGGTAAGTACCATCACGAATAATTACTAGAATCATTTACACATGAACGCAAGGAAGAAAAGATACATATGTATTGTTGTTTAAAGAGCACTTACTATCTAAACAATTATTAAATGATAGCATTAGTAAATATCGCAGCAAAGGTGCAGTTTCCGGCCACAATGGATGTTGTTCCAATAAGGTTGTTGGTGCAGAACACGTCTTCTCAATAAACTATATTCATCAAGTTGGTAAAATAATATTAAATATTGTTTTTGGTAAAGAATAAAATCAAAACGAATAATTAGAATTTTTACTAAATAAAAGTGAAAGGGATTTCTTTATTCCGACTACATAAAAACACATTACAAATGACTGAGGTTGTCTATAACATCTTCATTTTCGATCATTTTCCCATTTCTATGGGAAGTTCTGAATAATACTGCAATCTCCACTTAAAAAATTCATTTCGAGTGTCTGGAGTCATTCATAATGCAAAATTCAAATTCAGAGTTTTCAGCAGCACTTTATAAAAGTAAACAAGTTCTCACTAATGGCTGACTTCAGGGGGTATTTTCAGAGTTCCTGTGAGAAGAGATAACCTTGTTGAGAGTAAGGCAGTTACCTGTAGTGACAACAAAATAAGTTTCTTTGTATATAGTGAATTGACCAAGGTTAAAAATGTATATCATCTCAGTAGTCTAAGCGCTAGGCAAGATGCCTAAGAACACTGAATCTAATCATCACTGTGAATATAGATGTGCACTGATAAGGAGTTATATACTCGGATAAAACATTTTCATAATGCTTCCTGGTTTTTAATAGTGTTTTAATTAGAAGTAACCCGTGATATATAAACTTCACAAAATTAAATAACACATAGTGAACTCTACAACAGCTCTAGATAACCAATAAATTATAGATAGACTGAATACCTTTTTCTGTAACAGTAGCCATTCTACAAAAATAAGAGAACGCTAACAAATACTACATCAAGACAAAAGTGACAACTTAATTTTCATTAGTGGAAGATCTCTGTCGATCTGAACCAACTTTACATAAGACACCTATCTAAAGTAATCGCAAATTTCTTGATGATTAATTATGAAGTGTTTCTTTATGATGCTAACGATATTTTCATAAACTGCTGCCTATTACCATTTTAAAATACAGATTGATTGATACCATTATACGAGTGGAAGTAGTTTTAGTGTTTATCAAATTCGGAAATCATCCAAGTATATGAAGTTAAGTGATTGGGAAGAAAAAAGTTTGTCCGAGGATATCACTATTTACTATGTTTAAAGTCCAGAGCAGCGATATACAATTGAGATCTTATTAGTTATCTATGAGAGGACGCTCCCGATAAAAGTTTAAATACGGCAAGATTTACAAGTTTTAGTAAAGTTGGATTGTAGTCAGCAGTAGAATCCAGGATTTGTGTTTTGTCCTATTTCAAGATATCTGTATTCCAGTGTTGATATTCACACCAAGATCAATCAATTCCGATCACTAGCACCAACATAGAATGATACAGATTTACAAACAATATATTTATAAAATTCAGTTATTGGGGTTTTAGATGAATCACTCAATTAGTTGAAATGTGATGAAAAGTGATTTAACTCATCACATTTTCACCACTCAACTGAATCAAATTAAAAACCACCCAAATAAATGAAACGCAATCTTAGAAACATTGAGATTAGGTTTCAATTGGCTGAAAATATGAATAAGTAATTTAAGAGGTAAGCTAAATATCCAAATAATGCAGGCGAGTGACCCATCACAACTTAATTAGTGATACATGACATAAAACCTTAAATAGATGTCTAACTGGTCATAATAACACACTTTAAACCAATATATCTGAAGTAATAATGAAATGAACAATAACGATGATATTGAGGAGCTAAACATAAGAAATTAAGTGTGGATCAAAATTTGAGGATGTAAAGTATAGTCGAAAACCTATTTCAAACTTCATTTTCTGAGATCTATGTCGACTGAAGCAGTGGAGAGAAAAAGTGCAATACATGAAAAAAATTATCCGATTCTCAAATATTTCACATATACAAGTAAGTATTATACATTGACATTAAAAAATACTGCCTTAATAAAGCAATAATATAATGTACAAGGTTTTAATGAAAAGAAATACACCAGGTGGCTTGAGATAGTTTGTAAGACTCACGCTACAGGCGAGTTACTTACTTACTTAGGCCCGTTACTCCTCACTGAGGAGCATAGGCCGCTCACCAGGATTCTCCATTGAACTCTGTCCTAAGCAATCCTTTCCAGCTGTCTTCAGTTGCTGTTTATCCTTTTAATATCTGCTTACAATTTTCGACGCAGCGTATTCTTTGGCTATCCTCTTTTCCGTTTCCCAACAGGATTCCATGTTAATGCTTGTCTCGTGATGCAGTCTGATGGTTTCCGCAATGCATGTCCTATCCATTTCCAACGTCTTCTCCTAATTTCCTCTTCGGCTGAAAGTTCGTTTGTTTTCTCCCATAGTAGGCTGTTGCCGATGGTTTCCAGACAACGGACATTCAGTATCTTGTGTAGACAGTTGTTTATAAATACTTGTATCCGTCTGATGATGTTTGCAGTAATTCTCCAAGTTTCAGCTCCATACAGTAGAACTGTCTTCACGTTCGAATTGAAGAGTCTGACTTTGGGGTTAGTTTACAATCGTTTTGAGTCCAATATGTTCTTCAACTGTAGGAATGCTATCCTGGATTTTACAATCCTTGAATTTACATCTGCATCGGACCCTCCTTGTTCATCAATGATGCTCCCCAGATATGTGAAAGTATTCACTTCCTCCAGAGTGTCTCCATCAAGTTGAATTGCGTTGGTTCTCCCTGTGTTGTATTTTAAGAATCTTTCTCTTTCTCTTATGTATGTTCACGCCTACTGATGCTGCAGTTGCTGCTACACTGGTTGTCTTCGCTTGCATTTGTTGGTGTGTATATGCTGAAAGAGCTAGATCATCTACGAAGTCCAAATCATCGAGTTGCATCCTACTTGTCCATTGAGTTCCGTGCATCCCCTCAGATGTGGAGGTCTTCATGATCCAGTCAACCACTAGGAGGAAGAGTAAAGGCGAGAGTAAGCAACCTTGTCTGACTCCGGTTCTCACTGGGAATGCATTTGTCAGTTGTCCTCCATACACAATTTTGCACTGTGTTTCGTCGTAAGGGTTCCGGATGATGTTGACGAGTTTCTGTTGTACGCTACAGGCGAGTAGGACCTTTTAATTAGCATATATCTGAATTCTTCAGAAAAGTGATATCTTTTTTGATTATCTGAGAGATAACATCTCAAACTGTTAAGGCAGATTATGCAGGTTCAAATTCTATAGAATGCACAGATTTCCTGAAAACAGATACTCCTTGACGAAGAGTGCCAACTAGCATGCAATCAAGGTAAAACACGGTTTTCTGTTGACTACTTTTAACTAACATCAAAGCATAGTGTATGCAATATTGAGTCCATGAGGTTAGAAGCCATATTGTAACTTAAGTGACAGAATTCAACTTGTACTAATGTACTAGATAAATATGACATCACTTACTGCTTAGTGATTAATCGATGTATGGTAACAAACAGAAGGGAAAAGCAAAAAACCACCAGTAATTATGGCGAAACTGGTGCAGTGTCAGTCAAAACAAGTGAGATGAGTCCGAGTATAGTAGATATTAATAACTATAATCTACGCTAATTCATCCTAAAAAACAGTAAAAAAGAATACGAAAAACTGTAAACTTACACGACACAATTTAGATAATACTTTTTTTGAAACAAGTTGTTTGTTTGCAGCTGCCAATGCTACTGATGTATCAGCCATAATCTCTGCTTGTAAACTACCTAAACCACAACTAACGGAACGTTGTATGAAGTTATCTAGAACAAGTCCTAATAGTTGTGGAACTTGACCTAATTTCCCCCATATTTTTATTTGGATCGATGGATACATTTGCTCTTCTTCAATTGTCAAAGTAATTAACTTGTCAATTATAACATTTACCTGAAAAAAGAAGTTAGACTTAATGAATTGAAACTTATAACAAATAGATGTTAAGTTAAAGTTTAGTCGTTTTTGTCAATCATTTTGAATAAATACATTCACAATACCAGGCATAAATCTACGCGCTTGATAATGTAATTCAAATCACTGTACATTTCTGTAATTTAATAATTTATTACTAACCTATTATCACTGAATATGATAACCTTTTTATAATTAAATGGACTGTAGAATATCTATAAGACTGTGACTGGATAAGATTCAGTCAACTAAGGGAAAAATGTATTACTTGTATGTATTCTTGTCTTTTTCGATAAAAGACGTCAATAAATCAAGCTGATAAACCAGTAGCTGTGATTATAGAAAATATGTGCTCATTATGTCTTAACAGATATATATAGCAAGTTAGAAACATACTGGATTTAGGTGCATAATAAATTCGAAAATTGTCACTGGAAAACAGTATACATTTTTAAGGTTTGTAGTGAGCATATAGTCATTTGGCTGGCGTAATCAAAGTCCAGTGACCTATTTCATTAACTACAGGTGATTTGAGTGGAAGTGCATTGTAAAAAGCCTAGGTTACATCGATTATGTGACTAATATTGTACACTGTAATAAAGTCCTATAACTGTGATGAAACAGCTACTCAGAACTCGTAAACTCGCAGTAGTTCTTTGGACTTTAATACTGTATAATTAAACATTTTTTGGATTAGAATAGCACATATAACACAACAAAACTTACTTTTTGTCGCTTAGCATCATCTGAACGACAAAACCGTGTTAAATTAGGTAACCAAGGTGTAATATATTCCAAACATAAATGTTTCATTTCAATACTTGATCGACTAAAACCCTGGATACATTCTTCAAGAAATTCTAATGTTAAATGTGGCTCTAGTTGTGCTAGACGATTACTTATCTCAGTAATAAATAGAGTATTATTTCCAGGAATACACAATCCTTTCGTTTCTAACAGTTGCCCTTCAATTTTTAAATTAAATGTCTGTGTTAAAGCACAGAGTAAATTGTAGGCAGCTGATCGTAGATTTGGATCTGAACTGCCTAAATTAAGCAAAGCCTATATGTAAAATGAGGAACAGTAAGATAAAAAGTATCAATTGTCATACTATATATATAACAGGATGAGTTAAGTGAACTTAAAATTTGATTCCATTCCCTTAGAAATAATCTACATAGTTAAGGATCTAGAAAAAGTCTATAATATCACCACCCTATTCAGATTCAAACAAAAATATAAGTATCTTCATTCGTAGCTGTAGAATAAATGTGCATTATAGGTGTAGTCAATAGTCCATCAATCTTTACAATGATTATTGCATTTTATTTTAAGCCTCAAGTGTTGTAAATATTCATCAAGTAGTTATTTATTAAACATTTCCTGTAACATAAGCACTGAGAATCAATAAAGACGCTTTACTGATACCTTGGTAACACAAATAAATTTATAGTTAAGTATTTGTCATCTGATAAATATGTCTAAGTGTATGATTTAGACTTAATGTTTTATCTTCTAATAATTATTCGAAAAGGTTTTTTGAGTAGACTGTTCATTCGTAATCCCTAAAGAATGATCAAGTAGTAATTAGCATCAGTTTCACAAGTATCCGATTTCTTTTGGTTATTTCATAATCATCAAAGTATATCCCATAATTTTATTACTATATCATTTATTAAAACACTAATTTTTATGAGAGACCATTTCACGACCATTCCAGTTTTGTATCGTATAACATTGCATAGCGTTACTTCTAAACTGTTTTGCTTAATTACTGTTAAGATGCTGCACAGGGAAGTTTATGTTGCCTTGTGTACACAGAAAGCGTAAAGATGAAAATGTAAACAACTATGTGAATGAAAGCAAAAATGAAAAATTTACGATATTTAATAATGTTCCTGGAACATCACGTGGTCTAATCTTCGCATGAATTGCTGGTGTATCTGGCTGTGATAATGCCCATCTTGTACGAATATGTATAATGGCTTGAACAATGGAATCACATGCATCATGTATAAATGATAATGGACCATTATCATTTAAAATGGTTAGTGTAAATTGATTATTGTCCACTAAACAAACCTAATTAAATCAATAAAATAAACAAGCAAATTAATTTACCCATTGATATATAAAAATAAATATTCATTATATCACTATGAAAACTAATAACAAATATTTTTAACAACAAAATAATTGAGGTTTGGTATTTACACTTTTGGGCTGGCATATAATGTAACACCACCGTTAAATACACACCATATTTATTAGCTTTTAAGTGATAGCTAATTAACATTAATGTTAGGATAAATATGTTCAAGCAATTTTGGAAGTTAATCGTACTATATTATTAAATGATAGAAAGTGCTACCTAGAGTGGATCAACAACACACGTTTATACCAACTTATACATTCTTCATTACTGGCATATTTTGCTTAAACGTATGACCGTTTGGTTTCAACTTACATACCCAGTAACAATTTATGAATATGTCCATGAATATATGAATAGATTCTCAACAGCTATTTATGTATACAAAGTTCAAAAATACGGGACATAATATACATCAGTTCCATTCAACTGATAATAAATAACTTGAATGGCTTCACTATTTGAATAAAGACATTAACATTATTTCGCATAATTAATCCTAGTCATATACAAGTACCGGTAACATATTTTAAGAAAAGAGTATCTTAATTTGACAGCTTTCGCACCTAGCGATATTATTGTTCTACGCAAACGCTAGAGCATGTTTAAAGATTTTCAGTTATCATCTCTAACTGATGAAGCTTTATGGAAAATGTTTGTATGTATGTATGTACAATCAACATAGAACCTGGCACATGTGTGCATCGGTTCAAGTTGCCATACCACCATGTCACCGCAAGATTAACACCACCACCACTAGTAGAAATCGCTTCAATAAAATAAAATAATAATAGTAACAAGGAATGTGAACATATAGAATATGGTTCAGGAGGCGTTGAAAGAAAGTAATGGAATAATTTAAAGCCCATGATTTCAAGGAGGACAATGAGTGAATACATCTGCGCCATTGTGACCGATTCTGAGCCATCTCACTCAGTGTTTCTAGCCACTGGTTACGGTAATCACGAGGACTCTAAGCAAGAAGTCTCCAGCTACCGACACGACTCAAATCAGCAGTCAGTGACTTCATGATCTGATGCCATGTTTTAGTTTGGCCGTCTCTAACTCTCTTCCATCCTATTACTATATCAGCCAGCATTGCGCGTCGAGGAAGACGGTGGTTGGGCATACGCAACACATGTCCCAACCACCTCAATCGATGAAGATTCACAACCTCGTCAACTGATTTACCATATTTGCATAGCACCCATAGTCTAACCTCGTTATTACTTACTTGGTGATCCCAGGTAACGCGAGCGATGTTTCGTAGACATCGATGGTCAAAAACTAATAACCTTCGAGTGTCATCTACCCTTAATGGCCACGTCTCACACCCATACAGTAAGACAGAGCGATCTGTTGCACAGTACACTCCCTTTCGTTGAGAGACGAATATCTCGTCTACGCCATAGGTGACGTAAGTTGGAAAACACCAAACGAGCTTTTTGAATTCGTAATGAGATTTCGTCATAAACCAAGCCATTAGGGCTAATCAGACTTCCAAGATAAGTAAAGTGGTCGACGTCCTCAACTACTTCACTCCCTATCTTTAATTCAGGGGTTGACGAAAATCAGTCCTGGAGCAATAGTTTGCATTTAGAGGGGGAGAAACGTATTCCGAAAATGCTTGCATTCGAGCTTATTGCTGTTAAAAGCTTCTGCGTCGTATCAGCGTCTTCGCCAAACAGGACTATATCGTCAGCGTATTCTAAGTCAATAAGTGGATCTCCTGGTAGGAGATCGATTCCTGAAAAGTCAGACGATGAAAGTGTAATTTCTAACAGTATGTCAACTATGAAATTAAACAAAAATGGGGAAAATGTTTGGACATAAACCTAAATATCCTAGGTGAAATCCTTGTCTAACGGGAAGAAAAGTATTGTCAAAAGCAACAACGAAGTAACTGATAGGCATCGGACGTGCGACGAATGTTCTGTGTTTAAAATAATAAAAAAAGTAAAATGAAGCAATTTTATTCCATGTCATAGAGGCCACTGTCATCAAATGCTTTCGATCGGACCTTTATGCTTTACAAGGAAGAGTGATAAGCCACTCATTGTTATGGTAAAAATATTTATGATGATCAACACGTTTCTTACACAACCTCTTCATTTTATCATATTGATACTTATTCATGACGTCGGTTTTCATTTTATGCCAACTATTTATCTCTTATTTATTGTTACATACATCACCGTACCGTATATGATTCCAATTTTAGAACACAAATAAGCCCTGGTTTTACCATATCAAATATTTGATGTTATCTTTCTGTCCTGATGATTCTCCTGATTGTTTCGTATTCGATATCATCCATTAACGTATGTAAAACATTGTTTACAATAGTATTGCTAATAGTAACTCTAGGCCGTTTATAGATAACGAGAATTCATAAAATATAATTAATTCATTTTATTCTGCAGTTCCTGTGTTTCTTGCGTTGTTTGAATAAAAATAGCCAGGATTTTGCAAAATGATAATGAAACTAATTAGAAATTTAACTATGAGTAAGACTTTTTCAGCCAAACCTATTATGATTCGACGAAACAAGCGTAAGTTATCACTAAAACAGTTATCATTATCTATACATCCCTTTAACTGTTGCTCCCAAACTTTTAAATGAGACTAATGGTGAATTTTAATAATTAAGTCATTGTCATCTTGAAATCTACCTTTCCACTAAATAACAATTAATTATTCAACTGAGACATTTACATGTATATCCCAACATATCTGATATACGACTTACAACTATACAAAGGAAGATTGAAGTCAGTATAAATTATCCGTGAAGTGAACTGAAATACAAGTCTTTCAAAGTGTCGAAAAATTCATATTTCTGGACATTTCAAACCACAATAATAATAACAAATACGATCAGTAATAATAATAATAATAATAATAATAATAATAATAATAATAATATGAACTCGTCACCCACTTCTTCAATTTCTGAAGCATAGTATACATCATTCAAAATGACTGAATGACCAAGAACTTTCGTTTTCTCAGTTGAAGTAACCTGAATAGCATTTGTACATACCTAACAGAAAAAAGAATAACTTGAGAGTTAAAACTTCGATATAACGTAATTAAACCATGAGAATGTAAGTTTGTAATAATTAGTTATGGCATTTAGGTGTCGAGTCTCGATCAAGGCAGTCTTGTACTCTAACTAAATACCAATTTCAACAATATTTTGGGAAACGAAGTAAATTATGACTCTTGATAACAATTATTCGAAGTGCACGTACACAAAACATGAAAAATTTTAGAGAAAACATGTATACGTAGGTTCTTAAGTGAAGTTTTCCCCTTTAATAGTAACATAAAATAGGTAAATATAGTGTTTGCTGTAAAATTGAATGAGACAGTAACGACAATAAGTCTCCTACCTAGGTATTTAAACACCTTAGTGTAATTGAATTCTTGAGATAAATTTGTTTCTAAATTAGTGAAAAGTCCCTAGTCTATTGAAAAGGACCAAGTGGTACAGAAAATGAATAAAAAGTAGAGCGTTGAGTAGTAATCCAATATACCGTGTTACATTTGTCAGTTTGAATTAGAAAGTAAGCCAAATTTGTGAGATGTTAAACTACTCAAAAACTGAAAGTTAATAAGAAAGTTTCTAAGAGAACGGTTTTATAATTTTCGAACTTTATCTTCATTAAAACTTTATATCATGCAGCAAGAAAGTGTCATCAGTGTAACAGCCACTAGGACGCTACATCCACAATAAAAGTAATTCAAGTTTATATCCTTTATTTTCAGTTCATTATTCTAGAACCAATAATATTTCATACTTGGCAAACAATATTTTTACTCACTTTGATAGCTACTTTTGTGTCCTTGTGAGATAATTTCAAAGCTCCATTGAATACACGTAAATCTTCTTCTAAAACTAATGTTCCAGCAGGAAGTCTTTGTTGATCTGGTTCAATATATTCATTTAAACGTGAAGGGTGGTCAATGAAAACAAGTTTTCTGGAACCCTATGTAAGAAAATGAAAGAAATAAAATTGATTGACATCATTTCTATCATCCTAAACAATGAAGTTCAATTTAAGTAAATACTACGCAACATGTTTTATAAAATCATCGCATAATAGATAATCGAAACGCCTTTACAAAATACTACTCAACAAGCCGTAACATTTAAGATTTTTGAATGTTTTTGAAAGGAATACTTCTTCATCAACTGTTATGAACCACAATTTTCATGACTATCCTCGTATACTTACCAAATCGCGACTATGTTAACTCATAAAATCCTGCTAATATATAGAGTGGTTTCTTATAATTCACTAAAAATGTAAGTTTAGAAAGCCATTTTATAATGCAGAATAAATTTGATCTCATGAACATCTTCTTCTGTACTTTAATGGCAATCATTACCACTTTCCAATAAAGAAGACAGCTGCATAGAGGATCGATATAGTTAAGAATTAGTCATAAAGAATAAAATGATTTCGACCAAATTGATTGGAATTAAGTCATATTTGTTAAATATTATAGACTACGTAGCCAATCTACCCAAGTGATTTGTTTCGTAACATTCTGAGTAACCTGTTTTATAGTCAATTTAAAATAGTGAAAGTTACAATGTGATGAATTATTTGACATTGTTGAATGTGAATATATTAGCTGGGAGAACCTCGATAAGTTGTTTGAGAATATCAGATTGATTAGTATGCTGTTTACAAAGGATGAATGTATCATCCACCTATCGGTAGTAGATTGGTAATTTTGCAATGAGTTGTGCAAGTGGGACTGTTTTCCAGTTTGCCTAGGGAAATATCAGCCAACAAGAGACCACCGCTACCCCATCTAGCCGTCTATATATCTGATTATTAAACATGAAGGGTACATTCATTGTACATTTCAGTAGTAATTCTTTTAGTAAGTCTATTGAGATAGTGATATCTATGCCGGATTTTGTGAAACGGTCTTGTACATAATTAACTGTCTCTAACAGTGAAACATTCGTGAATAATGATGTGATATCAGAAGATATCATAGACTGCTCTTTGGCACTTAATTCCTTAACAATATCTACAAACTGAAATGTACCTTTGATGCTGTGTTTAACTATTTGTTTACGAAGAAGTTTTAAATGATTTATTAGCCATTTTAGTACGTTATAATAAAGCAAATTTTACATATCTCAATGAATTCCACAGTTTATGTACCTTTGATAGATTATAAAGTCTTGGTGTCTGTGTTCTTAGTTGTTTAATTGTTTTCAATATATATATATATATATATATATATATATATATATATAAATGTAATTGTCTCAAATTTCGCTATTTTCGTGATCACTAGTTTCGAATTCATAATTGTATAACCTGATGAGTATTTATCAAAAACAGTATTCTTTCGTATAAACATTTTTGTTTTATTTATCAAACAAATAAATATTAATTGTCTATCATAAATAATTAAATGAGTATTTCAGTTTATAGCTCATAGAGTACTTGTATGTCTATTTCAGATTGTGTGTTGGGATAATCACCATATTTCTGAACCAATCAACACAGAATTTATTGCAGTTTCAGGCTAACGAAAGATGTACATGAAGAGTTTTAGTTCTTGTTTGGTTTCTAATATACTATGACTATGTAAAATTGTCCTGCAATTACAGTGAGACAAGCATTCTTAAAATAAATGCTGGGTTTTTAAAAGCAAAAATTTAGTCATAAGATTTGTCTATTAGTTAGTTAGTCTATTACGTTATCTTGTACAATCGATATGATATATATAAAATATACATAGATACCTATGATAGATAAAATTAACCTACTTTAATTGGTGAAAAAAATCGATCATGCATTTTGGTGTATTCACGAACCCATGAATTACAGTTATAGATGTATGCAGCAACAAGGTATTCACGTAGAACTGGACCAATTATACTGGCCCATTTATTTAAAAGATCATTCTGAAAAAGAGGTTACGAAATAGGATATTAGTGATAAAAATATATCTTGAGTTAAGAAATTTATTAGTAACATATTTGATAGAAAATAATCAGTAAAAATCAGCGTTTAGAAGTTCCGGTTGCTTATTTGTAGAACTCTGAATATGGAATACTTGCAGAAACGCTTATGATGTCGCAGTTTGATATATTGTTTAGTATCATCTGGTATTGGTTACAATTCGTTTTTATTAAGACATATCGAGAAGTAATTTCCTAGAACACATGGCTAGCAAATTATAACATATATACAGGAAGTTCCAAGGGTTTTTAGTTCGGAATTCCTCGTATAAAAAGAAACATACAAATGTTGGAGCCCATTGTATAACAACTTAATGAATGTAAACTACGAGCATGATATAATACAAAAAATGAGAACAATTCGTAGAATACTTTAAAGTGGCTACGATATCGATTGAATAAAATATACTTTTTAAAACTTATAGATACCAGTGAAACAATTAAATGTACACGTCACAGAGTTTTTGTTATGTTTATAAAATGTAGAACGACAATCATGGAAGATCGCTTACATAAATGAAAATATCTCCCTTAAAGTTCCATTCAATGAAAATTTCATGTGTACGTTATAGACATGTACGATAAAAATACAGTAGGGAAACACTGAATAACATAAGGAGAAACGTATTTTTGAAAAAAAGGTACACATTTCAACGTACACTATCAAATAAGCAATAAGCCATACTTAAATTCAAATAATAATAATAATAATAATAACATTATTATTATTATTATTATTATTATTATTATTATCGTTATTACTATTATTTAGAACTTAATTTCACTACCAAAAAAATTGACTAACATTTAATAAAATCTGTCCAAGTTCACAAATTACAGACAAATAATTAGGTTGTAGGCTTAATTAATAACAGTAAGTGCATCATATATTAAACGTAATTTCCCTAAATTTAATCATAAAGTATCTTTTTAATTTATAAAAATTGAACCGACTTTCCCTAAGATTAGTCAACCAGATATAAATAACGTAAGGCCTGGTACAATTTAGCGTTAACCCAAACCACTAGACCACATTAGCATGAGGAGATAAAATTACGAAGATGAATAACAAAGAAGTCAGAACAATGTACTAGCGATGATAATGAAATAGAATAAATATTGAGACTATAGTTGATAGGACGTAGTAAAAAAGTATGTTGAGGGGATAATGAAATTCACCATCCACAGGAAGAAGAAGGGTAGGATCTTACAGATTCTGAGCTATATCATTCATCGTCTGTAACCACTGATAACGGTTATCAGGTAGAAGCCAACAAAGTAGTCTGCGTTCACTAACTTAGATGGGACTGTGAATCAATAACTTTATGAACTGACCCCGCGTTCTGATCTGAGTGCTCCAGGATTAGTCAGCCGCCAATAATGTAGAACCTGGAATAAATGTGCTTCAGCTCAAGTTGCTTAAGTCGCAATACTGATCCAAGATTATTCGGTCCATCCTAACTACGGGTAGATATTCGGGTATGGATTAAAATAGACTAGTACATAATCCTGTAAATAATCATTTCATTGTGTCAAATAAAATAAGCGGGGTATGACAGCCAATTT
Organism: Schistosoma mekongi; assembly: GCA_034768735.1. Lineage (NCBI taxonomy): Eukaryota > Metazoa > Platyhelminthes > Trematoda > Strigeidida > Schistosomatidae > Schistosoma > Schistosoma mekongi. The sequence goes on along the minus strand of CM068309.1, from coordinate 23,829,843 downwards.
TGTAAGTTAAATAAAAGAATAAATGTGACAATGATAGAATGTTAACAGATAAATTTAGAATGCATAGAGTATTTGTATGAATTCAAGTCAATAATTTTACACGAGTTTGAATACTTTCGCATGACTGGAAAAACGAAAGACAAGGCAATATACACATTAGAAACCTTGTTTCTATTTCTCCAGAACAAAATTATGCTGTCTTTATCTACAACAATAAAAATTCGCAAGATAGGGTGAGAAAAAATAAAGCAGACACAACGGAAAAACATCATGCATAAAACTAATAATCAACCATCATATTAACAATATTTAGCCATTATTTGTTTCATTGGTCAAATAATTTGGTTTCCTGTCTAATTAGAGTAGCTATCCATGTAGTCTATTTATCTAGGGGTTAACAGTACTCATTTGAAGAAACTGAATACCACAGATACGCTTTATACAAAAACTGTGGAAACCAGAGATCACTGAACGACTGTTCTGTCCTAGTATGGAATTGATTATCAATGTTCACTAATGACATCATAAGTGAGTGAACCCAGAAATTGCTGGCCTCTCAGACGACACTTTACTTTTAAACCACCTATTTGAGTAGCTAAAACCCATTGGTGATATACCCTTAAAATCGAACTATCGAGGTAAATGAAAAATTAGGTCATAGTACAAACGTATATAATGAAGCATTGGAACGTTGTTTAATTTCATTGTTAAAAACATATTCATTATTAATTAAACAAAAATTCATTTAATAATCTAATCAGTACAGAAATAGTTTATGCAAACACTAATAAAAACTTACTTTAAATCGGTTTTCAACTGATGCATGAGTAAAATCAATGACAACTTCAAAGGGTTTATTACGATAAGCATCTAATGTCATTGAGACTAGACATATGATGAATGGATATTCAACACGTTGATACTCCCGTGATCTTGAAAAAGTAACAAGGTATGCATGAATAAAAGTATGCACGAATAAACATATGAGATACACAGAAATAATTCTTAAAGTGAAACAGGACAACAATTTACATTTTGATATGCTATTAATAAGATTCCAGATAAACATGACATAATTAGTGTTCTTATAGCAGAAAACGCTTTATTCTGTAAAATTATAATAAGGATTACTTCAATTTGATAAGAACTTGTAATAACGAATATAACGAACTGACATAATGATGACCTAAAATAATTATAAAAAGAAGTCTAAATCAAACAAAAATAAAAATATTTACTCAAACTCAGAAATATCGGAATATAATAAACGGTTATTGAGTAGTATTCATTTGTCTAGTCCTCAATGCTGGCTGAATTCTGCTTATAAAGTAATGTGACTAATGGAAGCCAATCATTATTACCTACATTTTGATGCTATTTGGTGAGAGGTAGATGGTAGGAAACGTTGGACATATGTTTCATACTAGTTAGCACTTGTCAGAGATGTACCTGAAATCTCTATGGAACTGTGTGACCTAGACTCAAATACTATAGGAAGCATCAATCCCTACATGATTAAATGTATGTTTTTCCAACGATCGTCAGCTACAATCAAACCGAAGTCGAATGTTAATCACTAAGTCTAACCACCAAACATAAAGTAATACAAAACTTATAACAGCTATAATAGAATACAAACCGCAATCTGAATCTACTAAAAACACAAAAAAGTAATTAGCCAAGTTCATCTTGCCATATTTAGAAACGGTAATTAAAGAAATAATGTAAGTTATATGAGGATGTATATTACCAGTAAGTGAATTAAAATTTAGATTGACACGAATATTAGAATAACAGTATCTGTAATTCAAGGTTTCCAGTACATGAAAACAATTATGACACTGAATCGAAGTTTATCTAAACATCATTGTTTAAAATGCCCATTCATCGATGTATGAGATGACAATCATTTCACGAATAAGCCATTTCTTAATAGGCATCTCGAAGAAGTTAAGGTTGATTTATAATTGCTGACGAAGTCCATTTCTTTTAGGCAACACAATTAACTCTAACAAATAGTGAATAAAGGTCGAATGCACGAATCAATCATTAGCAAATAGGCTTTTCGACCTTATCAACTCTTATCAGGGTAATAAGTCTAGAGATAAGTAGAACATACACATATAATTTTCTTTAAATAAGTTCACAGTACCATTTTTCAAGAATTATACTAATGTCAAAATAGTTGGTTCATTAGCACACCGAGATATGAATTTCACAAGTCTTGTGTATAGTGATGTAATTAATTTCATAACATGTAAACATTTAAACGTATGTAGTTTTCGTCTAACTTCATACGTTTCATAATACTGATCGATTTTAGAGTTGCAAAAAAGTATGTTAGTGATCAAACTATATGAAATACTTAGAGTGGTAGCAAAAATGTTTATGATTTAACTAGACGTAAATTAGTTCCTGTTTCACGGAAACTAATGTCGAGAACGAAACAGTGCAAATAATAGTTCACTAAACTATTCAAGCCAAATATTACATTTTTCATAAGCTACAAACGTGCACAGCAAAACAGAAACAAGTAACTTTTTAAATAATTTTGAAAACAGTTACACACTGTTATACAAATGAATTTTTCTCAAGAATTTAGTATACAATTTAACTAAGAGTCAATAGAGGACAACGGATATAACTTTGTCTAGACTTCGAGATAGCTCACTTATATCAAGTTCAAACACGGCCAATAATGTAAGTAACTCGATTTATTGAAGGTCTCTGGTTCGATGAATAGTGTGTGAATGAAATAGGCAGAAAGATTAAAACCGGGTTTTCATGATGGCCGAAACTAAACGGAAAATCCTACTTACAGCCAAGGTCCAAGATCTCTTATTGACTGCTTCTAATCACTTGGGTTTTTAGCTATCCATTTACTTATAGCTACACGGCAAATTTGATTAATAATATATTATCAGCACCAAAGACAAGACTATATTACAATAAGGTCCAACATAGTGATGCATTCGCGAACTCAATTAATCTCAATGAAGGAAAATTAGAGGGGAGATAAAACAATCAAACGTAATTTCTCGGAATGCCCAACTAGGTGATGATAAATTGAATTTATCTGAATGTTCTCTCAAGATTGCTGACTCAAATAACCAACATGGTAAGGTTCCTTACCATATGCTAAAAATCGCTTGAAGTTTAACATAAACCACAATGTAAATTCCAAGTGATCAGTAAATTCATTACGTTCATATTTTATATAGAATAAATGTGATGATACAAGTAAAATTAGATGCTTACTTATATCGCCGAGCGATGTAATAAAACACTGGATTACCTAATCGACTAGTACCAGCTTGGTAAAATGCATTTACATTTTTCAAATGTTTAAATTCTTCACTGTCACGAAACTGATAACCTCGAAGTACCCAATCTTCTAATCTTGTCGATGGTATGTCCAAATAATTCCACCTAAGTAGAAAGTAGTAATTTTAATTATCAACACACTAATAGTAGAAAAAACAATAAGTTACAAATTTTGAATAAATGTTTCCTAAAATTATGAGAGTTGTCTGTATTAAATGAATAACGAATAATGAACGAATAAGGTAAATGATTAATGTTAATTAGGAAACATTGCAAAATCTGTCATGTGATAATTGACAGTGTGTGACGCTTAGTTCAGAACTTCCGTGATTTTTAGTAATCACACTATTCCTCCGTCATAAGACCATCATTTAGTTGTTAGTGTTCGTCATTTTCAGTTAGTTGGTAGTAAGCCACGACTGTTTATCGTACGTGGTCAGTGAGTAATCTTCTTCTTCAACGATATACACCCAATATGAGGTGTAAAACACTTACTATGATATTGTGGGGTTTTTAAATATTTGATACATAACGAATAATTAAATTTACGATAGACGTGGATCGGTGACTCTTTTCTGAACTATTTTAGCTATCACAAATAATAAACATTAAACTTCACTATTATTATGTTTAAAACTTATTTTCTAGGTTAATACATTGTGAAACAGTATTCTTTGTTTTTAATTGTAAGGAGTATGCTATTTTTCTTTAAACATAAGAAGTTATGGAGATTACATGTTCACAATTCGTAATTGACCACTAAAAAGTAGACTAGACTAGACAAATGTACAACGTTAAATTTAATGGTCTTTGTTATGATTGGGTAAATAAATGGAAACTGTGGACGCTGGAAGCTATTCTCCGATAAATTAACGCATACATTTTTAATGTATGTTTAACAGATGATTGACCGGTTGTATTTTATAATTGTCCTAATCGAAAGCTTCCATCTAATCTATTAACTGATATTAAACCTTTTGTAATTCATAAGTTGATGCTAATTCATTATATATGCATTATTAAGACTTGATTTGCAAAGATCTTAGTTAGAACTTATGTTTGACTCTCTATACTTTGAAATTTTGTGCAAATAATCACATGAGTTTTAAAGACTGAATAATATAGAACGTTGCAAAGTACTTTTGTGGTCTTCATGGAGCTTCCGACAGATGATTAGGACAGCATTTTATAATATCGGGTTGTCTATTTAACGTTTACCGTATGCAGTAGTCATTTTAGCGGACTCATATTAAAAGGGAATAATCAGAAGAATACACTTTATGGTCTCCGTTACTCTAACTTAACAGTGTCTTAATAATTCTTGACATAAATTTTAGGTTTGCACCGTCACTCGTTATAATCCGTCAAGAAAATTTTCAAAATTAAAAGTAATATGTGTACAGTAGTATTTAATGGTTTAGTTTGAATTGATCATAACTTGCATGGAATGTAAAGATCAATCTCTGAGTGATATAATAATAAATCGAATTAATTGATAAATTGGATATACTTGCTTAGACTTACATACATTCAACAGATTTATGACCAGGTGGACCCAAATGTGCTAATAAAGTTACCATCTTGTCGAATGGTTGTCGGCCGACAGCTTTCCAATCACTATGATGTAGAAAATGAAGAGAATGGTTGAAGCTTTTATTCTTATGTCAACAAATTAATAATAGAAGAACCAATCGGAACTCCAAAGAAGCAGGTTTTATCAAACACTTTATTCCCCCCCTTCTAAGATTCATTAAAATAACTGAAATTAGACTGACGGTCACCCAGGGGTAACCTGTTTCATAATGTTGGTGGAATCCTGTTGATAAACAATTTACACTTGTAAATGTTAAACATATCGTACAGTAATCGAATTTGTATAAATGAAAATAATCTACAGTAAAATCAAAACTTACATATTTTGCATATTGAAAAAAAAACCACATGTGGCAAAATGTGAAAATTATCCTTTGTTGGAAATCTAACTTTTGATTGTAGTCATACAGATTATTAATGTTAATACAAACGATAAAATGTATCTAATCCAAAATGGATTATTATTAAGCAGCATTTATGTAATTATTCATGTTTTGCAAGCGACTTATCATTATTTGAACAACCCAGCTACAACACTTATTATTGTTATATTGAATAAATGGGCTGGAGTTTGAGAAACAAATAACCAGTCAATAAGCTGAGTATAGTATTTCACTTAATGCTACCGAGAGGAGTATCACAGACAGTTGTAAATATGAGACTACACAAAATATGATTTTCTGAAAAGTTCAGGTAATAAAATTACAAACTGACCTAATCTGCAGAACTATCTAAAACTAAAGAATGGCAAGAATTAATAAGTATGTAGAAAATTTAAAGTGAATGAAATGAATCCACTCATATATTAAAAATGACTGATTTACTATAATAGTACATAATAACAATGAAAATAATAGATGAATTTATATGAAATAATAATTTGGATTACCGATTACTAGCAAGATATTCACCAATTTTACTTTGATTTGCAAATAATAATCGATGTAAAGCGTGAACCAGATCGTCAGAAATAAAAGAAATCATACAACTTCCTCCAACCCCTCCGCCACCACCTGTATTTGTACAACTTGATAGTGACGAGACATTATCACTTGTCAGCGGAACAATAGCTTCTAAAGGGTTCCCAGATGAGGAATTAGGGTACGTGCCAGATAGCCATGAGCAAGAGACAACCAATTGACTATTACTATTTATCAGAGGATCCAAGAGACCTTTAAATGTGGATGGATCTAACGATTTATCTGGCTTTTTAGGCTCTTCAACAATAGCCTAAAAATAGATGGATTGAATAAAAATGAGATTATTTGTATGCATTTCTAGTCTCGTAGTGACTTTGAAATTGATGAATATTAATCATGATTTGTACAATCCGTTGCGTATGACAATAAAAGGATTATTACTCCAATTCAATTAACTCTATCTTTATATTTTCAACTCTTTTGAAAAGAAGACAAACAAATATCAACCATCTTTGATAGTAAGTACTAAAATAAAGTTAAAGAATAATCCAGCAGTTACTGATTGTTTTCTACATAACGATTTTAGAAGGACATCTATTTGTACCAGTGTGCTTAACTAGATTCAAAAACTGTAATATACGTAGGTTCGTATTTTCTAGCAGCTGACAATCAAGATTATATTCAATCAGTCTCCCTCAGTATATGACTTGTAGTGAACACCTCGACATAAACTTTTAGTTATAATCTTTTCGTATGCTTGAATTTTGGAAATCAACCACAGGCAAATACAAACTGCATTGAATAATAAAATCATATCCATTTAACAAATTAGTGGCCTAGTTAGTATGTGAGCATATGGGTTTAAGACAGCTTTAATCAGTTATGTAAGTTATAGGATGTACAGAATATGACTGTCCATTTGAAAACGTACGAGGTGCATTATTAACTCTTATAACTAACAACAAGAGTTAAACTTTGAAAATAAAGTGATTGGTAAAAGCCTAATGAAAAAAGCATACGAGTAAAAACACACGACAGAACATACTTTAAAGAACTGTCTACACGTTTCAAAATGCTTTTGCAGTACTGAATCAAATACACGCATATGTGGCTCTTTAGTAAACAATAGTTGATTTGCAATGTTCTGCATCATTTTACCAATTAGAATAAGGCCGCGTTTGACACGACTTGGTGGTTCAAAATCTAATATACCACTTTCATAAGGAGATACAACGGCTGGATTAATAAATCGCAAAAATACAACTGTTGATAAAACATTTAATGCCTGATCATTAGACTGATTTCCATAACTTAAGTGACCAATCAGTTTGTATAAACACCTGCACATACATCGTAGTCTGGACGGGAAACTAGTAAATAAATAAAAATTAAAATAATGTTAGCATAATATTAATAATGATTTCAAGTGTATTAGATATGTAGTAACAAATACTATTAGCTCAAGATATATTCAGAAGGCTTAAATGTTCCTTATACTGACATTTACTGTGCTATCATTAACAGTACATTTTCATTATAATCCTCAAAGTTGGAATTATTGAAAAAACGACAAGGTCCACCAACCAAAGTTACTTAAACAGACCTGCAAATAGGAACCTAATATGCATCTTCTTCACACAAAGTCAAAGACATCGCATGGAACACTTCCCGACGTACACAAGAAGAAAAGAGAAAAGAATTTAATACAACACAAAAACATTGAGTTCTAATGTTTTATTTAAATCTTGAATTTATAGTGCTATAGATAGCATGTAACTCCGCCTGGAGCCTCCTAAGGTTGCTGCCGGTCCCAAGCCCGGATAAAGGAGGAAGGTTAGGCATGGGGTTAGCAACCCCATCCAGTAAAACAACAACCTTGCAAAAAAACGCTAACCAGTAAAAACCTTTATAACGATTCCAACTCTGCCCTGGGAGTTGGAAGGTGAAAGCCGAGTTTCTTTGGAAGCCACGAGGCCGATGTTCCTTCTGACAACCACACCAACAATTATTATAGGTACACAGAATGTGCGCACGATGTGGGAGACAGGGAGAGGCATGAAACTACCTGAAGAAATGAAAATACACAACCTGAAGATACTTGAAATAAGCGAAACCCATTAGTTACAAGCTGGACAGCAACGATTATTCTCGGAAAATGTGCTTTTATACTCCGGCGACGAAGACGGATACGCCCCACCCATACAAAGAGTAGCACTAATGTTATCCCAAGAAGCAGGAAAGGCAGCAGTAGGCCTCAACATACACAAAGGGAAAAGCAAGATCCTCCGATACAAAACAACAAACACTGACCCAATTACACTTGACAGAAAAATTCTGGAAGATGTAGAAACCTTTACATACTTGGGCAACATCATCGACAAACAAGGAGTGTCTGATTCTGATGTGAAGACATGGATCGGTAAGGCGAGGGCAGCATTTCTACAACTGAAAAACATTTGGAACTCAAACCAATATCCAGTCAATATTAAGATCAAAATTCTAAATACAAATGTGAAGACAGTTCTGTTGTATGAAGCTGAAACTTGGAGAACTACGAAAAGTATCCTTCAGAAGATACAGATATTTATAAACCACTTTCCGCATAAGATACTTCGGATTCGTTGGCCATATTTCATCAACAACAACCTTCTATGGCAGAGAACTAATCAACGTCCAGCCAAGGAGGAAATTAGGAAAAGACTCTGGAGGTGATTTGGACACACGTTGAGGAAACCATCAAACTGTGTCACAAGACAAGCATTTACTTGGAATCCTAAACGCCAAAGAAGAAGAGGAAGACCTAGGAATACATTGCGTCGGGAATTGGAAACAGACACGAAGAGAATGAACAGCACTTGGGAAGAGCTGGAAAGGAAAGCCCAGGGTAGAGTTGGTTGGAAAATGCTGGTGGGCAGCCTATGCTCTATATGGGGTAACAGGCATTGATTGATTGATTGATAGATTGCATGTTGCTGACGTGAATCATACGAAGTAAAATAAATTTATACTATTCTGCTCAAATAGTTGTAATTTTCTCCTTTTATGTTACTCAATAGACTTCAAACAGTATCTTTCTGAATTCTAAGTTATCTAGAAGTGTGAATTTCCTGGCTGAGGTGGGTGAAATAACTATAGTATACTGTTGAAATGTTTTAAGCATGAATGCGATGAAATGATGCAGTTACTCGTCATCCTTCACTAAATCGTGAGTCTTTCAATCAATAAAAATTACTTAGGATTTATATTTTCCCTGAGCTAAATTTTCATCTATCAAGGATTTCATTTCAACTACTTAGATTTTTCCTGATATTAGCTTTTTTTTCTATGCTGATGTACACTGATTCGAATTAATCCGATACACTCCTACGATTGTACTATGGTGGTATGTGAGTTATTCATTGATCCGTTTTAATTACTGAATCTTAAAGATGACTTGAATTTATAACTGGCCGGTTGGGTGATAAGCGAATAAAATTTCAAATATAGCAAATCTAGAAATAAACAAAATTATAACACATATATGTTGTCTTTCACTTACCTATCTACAGATTTAATTAATTTATTATACAACAACTCTGTTGCAAAAATTAAATTATTTTGATTATCTTCTAGATTTTCATTCGGTTGTAAAAGTCTAGGATCTACTTCATAGGACAAGTTCAACTTATTTTGAGTGAATTTTGTCATATCTTCTATTAATTCATTTGTATTAGATAATGACATTTCACTTAATTGTCGAAAATAATCATACCGTGAAATATTATCACTACCAGTGATGATATTGCCTGCTTTATTATTAGTATCGATTTTCCCACTTGGTGTTATCACCAAAGGTGGTGATGGTAGTGATGTCACTGATACATAAGCAGTCGAACTTCCAGTATCGCGTCTGACTAACTCCATAAGTACAGGACCTAATACTGATTGTAAATAGTCTCGACCAAATTGTTTGAAACAATAGTTCATAATTTTACTTGTCATTGTATTACCACGTAACGGTGCTTGCATGCTATCAGCTGATTCCAGCTAAATGTAACGCAAAAATATAACCAAGGAAAATAATGAATAAAGTTAACTGTTGAATCCAAAAAATCAAAACAGTCTTTCATTGGAACTACTTTAGAATATACTACTACTTTGAATTCAAAAGCAACTCCGCCTGGAGCCCCCACAGGGTTTCTGCCGGTCCCAAGCCCGGATAAAGGAGGAGGGTTGGGCATGGGGTTAGCAACCCCATCCCGTAAAACAACTACCATGCTAAAAAACAGCTTACGAATAAAAATCTTTACAACCATTCTAACTCTGCCCTGGAAGTTGGAAGGACTAATATGACGCTTCATGGTGAAAGCCGAGTTCCTTCGGAAGCCATGAGGCCGATGCCCCCCCTTCCGACAACCGAAGCAACAATTGATGTACTCGACCGACCTCAAACAGCTGTCCCCTGGACACTGCCGTCACACTCTCAGGTCATCACGACCTCTTCTAATCCTCTTTCTCTTTCAGGTTCCTCAAGAATGACCCTCCCACGGTGTGGGCAACCGGGAAGTGATAACCGCCCTCATACCGCTAATAGCATTCGAGTTCACCTTGTTCATGATCAAACACGTTCTCCATCTCTGGTCCCCACTTGTAACACTTCTACCACATTTTGTATGCGTGCCACTTGTACTGGTTACCCGAGTTCCCGAAATGTCATACCAGGTCTCCTGAAGCCACGCTCTAAACTTCATGTTGGAGCTTTTAATGTGCGTACGCTGTGTCAAATCGGTCAACAGGCTGCCTTATCTAAAACATTAGAATCTCTTGCAATTGATGTATGCTGTGTCTCCGAAACAAGCATACAGGATCCCAGCATGGTCATCCGTTTGACCTCACCTAGTCAATGCAATGGAACAGCACACTTCACTCTTCGTTTATCTGGAGACCCTACAGCTAGCTCACTTGGCCTTGCTGGTGTAGGTATAGCACTAAGCTTACGTGCAAAACAGGCTCTTCTCGAGTGGATTCCTGTAGACAGTCGTCTATGTGCTGTCCGTCTAAATGGCACAGTACGAACTCGGAAAGATAGGGACACACGCCGATGCCTTTTTGTCGTCTCTGCTTATGCCCCCACTGATTGCAGCACAGATGAAGTGAAAGACGACTTCTATATGAAGTTCTCTAGCCTCCTTCAGAAAGCTAAGCACTCAGAAATAGTAATTATTGCAGGAGATTTTAATGCCCAAGTAGGTAGACTAAATCAGGCTGAAAAGCACCTAGGTGGGTTACTCGGCATCCCAGCCCAGAGAACAGACAACGGAGATCGTCTGTTGCAGTTATGTTCAGACTACCGTTTATTCTTCGCTAGCACAAACTTTAAGCATAAGGCGAGACACTGTTTAACCTGGCGACCTCCAACATCTACGCAACGATGGACACAAATTGATCACATCGGCATCAGCTATCGTTGGAGAGGTTGTATAGAGGACTGCCGCTCTTTCTGGGGCACTTGCCTAGACTCTGACCATGCCCTAGTGACAGCACGTATCTCTATGCGTTTTACTGGTCGCAGAAAGGTTACATCGGGCAAACCCTTTAGATATCACTTTGAGAGTGAGAACGCTAAGATTGCATTTAGGAATGGTTTGGCTAAGCATTTACTAGCCCATGACCAACAGGTTTCCCCAGAAGTAGCTTGGAATGATTTTAAAGCAGGTGTATACGCAGCAGCGCTATCAGTATCTAACCCCAATCCAATAGTTATGAAAGACCATTGGATCTCTAGAACTTCTAGGGAACTGATGGAGGCTCGAAAACTCATTCCAGCAGGCTCGGAGTATGATGAAGAGCGACGACAACTGAAACGTAGACTGACAAAGAGTTTGCGTAAGGATCGTGAACAGTGGTGGGCAACAAAAGCAAAAGCGATAGAAGCATCAGCAGCGGCAGGCAATAGTAGACAGCTGTTCCGACTTATTAAGGACACCGGTATCAAAAAATCGGCAGTTAGTGAGATCATCTCTGAAAAAGATGGGTCGTTGATCTACTCTCAATCTAGAAGATTAGAACGATGGGCAGAACACTTTCAGGAACAGTTTAACTGGCCCCCAGCCACGCTTAGCTTATCCACAATCTCCAAGCTACCCGAATGGAAAACTGACACAGGTCCCCCAACTCTCCGTGAAGTTGAAAACGTCATAAATAAATTGAAACGAGGGAAGGCAGCAGGGCCTGATATGTTGTCTACCGATATCTTCAAGGATGGTGGTATAGTTTTAACGTGCAGGTTGACTAATATATTAGCCAAAGTCTGGGAACTAAACTCCATCCCATCTGACTGGTCTCGATCGCTGATTGTTCCAGTCTACAAAAAGAGACAGAAATCCTCTTGTGATAACCACACAGGAATCAGTTTGACTAATATAGTATCTAAAATATTAGCCACTATAATCATCCGACGTTTAACTAACACTAGGGAACAACAGACTCGAGAAAACCAGGCTGGTTTCAGACCTGGCCGAGGTTGCATTGATCACATATTCACCCTGCGCCAGGTCCTCGAACACAGACATATGTACCAACGCCCAACTATAGTTGTATTTCTTGACTTAAAAGCAGCGTTCGACTCTGTTGACCGTGAAGTCTTGTGGCAATGTTTGTCATTAAAAGGCGTACCTCAAAAGTACATTAACCTTATAAAGGCTCTCTACTCGGTCACCACTGGTCGAGTCAGAGCATATGGCGAATTGTCACGAGAAACTTCATCCTCAAGTGGAGTCCGTCAGGGTTGCCCCTTATCCCCATTTTTATTTAATTTCATCATAGACGTACTGTTAGATATCTCTCTCACTTCTTTTAAGTCCTCTGGGATTAGTCTCCTTCCAGGAGGCTCTCTTATCGACTTAGAATATGCAGATGATATAGTCATATTTGGTGAAGATGCACACAGCATTCAAGGTCTCTTGAACACGTTGAGTAACAATGCAGGCATATTTGGGATGCGCTTCTCTCCTCCCAAATGCAAAATGTTACCCCAGGACTGGTCTGCTTCTTCCCCCAAATTATTTATAGGGAGTGAAGTAATTGAATGCGTTGATCGCTTCACTTATCTCGGAAGTCTCATTACCCCTGGTGGGTCGGTGTCTGATGAAATCTCAGCGCGGATCCAGAAAGCCCGATTGGCATTTGCCAATCTACGGCACTTGTGGCGCAGACGAGATATCCGTGTCTCAACGAAAGGCCGGGTGTACTGCGCAGCAATCCGCGCCATCTTAACATATGGCTGCGAAACGTGGGCCAGGAAAACTCAAGATATGCGTCGTCTCCAGATATTTGACCATAGGAATCTTCGGAACATCGCTCGTATACCATGGAATAACCGGACTAGTAATTGTGAGGTTAGACAAAAGGTTCTTGGGAAACACGGTAAATCAGTCGAAGAGGTCATTAACCTTCATCGACTGAGATGGCTAGGACATGTATTGCGCATGCCCGACCACCGTCTACCCCGTCGCGCCATGTTAGCTATCCCTGAAGTAGGATGGAAGAAGGTTAGGGGCGGCCAAACCAAAACATGGCATCAGTCCATGAAGTCCTTGACTACTGGTCTAAGCCATGTAGGTAGATGTAGACTACCTGGTTGGGGTCCGCGTGATGATCGCAACAAATGGCTGGAGACACTAGGTGATATGGCTCAGAACCGGTCACAGTGGCGCAAGTGTATTCACTCTTTGACCTCATCTAGATCTTAAATTCTATTGTTATTTTCTGGACATCTTTACTTACTCTTCTCTCTTGTATTCTGTTTATACGTTACCTCAATATTCTCGTAGTGCTATTGTGGTATGGCAACTTGAACCTACAGGCGTTTGTGCCCGGTTCTACGTTGCTGATGATGATGATGATGATGAATTCAAAAGCGCTATTTAAGGTATTGGCCATTTACGTTGAGTAGTTAAAGATAGTTGACAAAAAACCGTGGACGCTCAGACTTAACAGAACTGATGCACACTGGGATACAAATGTCAATCATCCAGATTGACATTTTGAGATACTACAACTAAGCCATTCTAGTAAAATTAGTGCTAAAGTGGGTCTGATCATAAATTGTGTAAATACATCTACCTGATAATAATATTATCTAACTATTTCACATGCTAGCATATTCACATATTTTGTTGGTGTTATCAGAATGCACTTTTGGTGTTTGATCGAGTCTAAAGATAGTGTGGCTTATGTGATCGGGAGTTCGATGTTTAAATCAAAATTATTAAAATGGCAGAGCCAAGATCTACTGTTTTTATGTCACATAGTCATGATAGAATTACGTCCACACAGTTGATAGTGCTTTCTCTAAAATGTGAACTACACCGATACAATAAAATGCATGAAATGAAAGGTAGACTAATAGAAGGTCTATTAATGTCCACATAAGATTTGTTTAAATTGAAGATTCCATCAATACAGCATTTTGAAGTATACAAATGAGGTTTAAAGTGAATTTTTGTTACTCTTAAGTTGATATTGTAACTTTACAGATTCCCACCTGTTTATTATACAGACGACTTCACTTGAATATTTCTCAGGAAAATACACATCAGATATTGGATCTTGAAGAATAGTTTCCTACTAAGTTCTAAAAAATTTCAGTGTATACGACACTCCGACTTACCGACTGTTACATTTCCTTTAGGCATTAATACAGCCTATCATGATCCAACAAAGGAAACTAAGGAATTTGCAAGCAGACGCTGACTTAGGTAGAAGAACCAAACTTGTAATATTGGATGAATTACATTCACCACTGATAGAGGAATGAACTGAGCCTGTGGGTGGAGATTTTATTTAAATCTAAGCCAACAGAAGCTGTTGTAGAGCTGCATAAAATAGTTACTGATTTCAAAATAGCAATGGAAAACTGTTCACAGATGCACTCATCTCATTGATAAAGTGACATTTATAACCCTAACAATTGCATACATTAGTGTTGGCTTCACTAAAAGATGATATATGACAATATTTTCATCAACTAATATTTAAACATTTTGTACGTTACACATCTGAAATCATTTATTTGTTCATATGTCACTTTAATCAAAACGATTATCCACTAATATTCTAAATACAGCTATATGCAAAAAAGAATATCATGGTAGATTCAAGAGGAAACTGTGAACCCAGTTATATTATCTAGGTAGCTCGATACAATCATCCACATTTCAGCAAAAAAAACTATTTCGATAATGATACTTTACCTGGAAAAGAAATGCTAACAAGAAGGATAAGGGGTAAACCATATGTAAAATTAGAAGTCTTGTAATAATAAAAGATCCAAATTAAACTATTGTAAAGCTACTGGAATATACTTGTTGAAATATGCAGTCGCTGTAACTAAGAACTGTAATATTAGATTAAGAACTCTGTCACGCATTACGCGCAATAAACAGAGGTTCTCAAAGTGACATCCACTAGGTGATATCAGTCACTAAAAACCCTTCACATGATTATATTCCTTTTGTTTGCACTCTGCCATGTGCTAATGAAACCGTAGACGTCCGGATAAACAGTGGACTCAAATGATGTTGTTTAGTATCAGTAAATAGATTCCTAGTTTACTGTATGACTACTGAGGAATTTCACAGTCCAGTATACATAAATATTGATACATGAGATTACCTAACCGCTCACACGAATATCTTTTTCACTTGTGAACTTGGCAAAACATTAAGAAACTTGGCAGTAATATTCACTAATATTCCATAATAAAAATCGATCTACAATATCAATAGTAACAGTAACTAATTGGTAATATGTTTCAAAATGCACAAATTTATTGATCAACTGCCACTTCTTAGATCATTAGTTTCAAAGTTAATTTACATTTTTTCTGTAGATTTAATTATTTCCTTTGGATCATAGCCAATATGTCTAATTTTCTTACTACCAGTTATTCTATTTTTTTCTATTACCATAGTATTCATCAAGTAAATTTCAACTAACTACGCCGATGCGGTGTTGTAACTTCGACTGGTGATTAAACATTTCAGATCCTTCGTTACATATGATTGATTTATGAAGTAACTAGAACTAAACTACATATTTTAAATTACATCGAAAAAGTACAAATAGTGCCAAAAGGACATGGTAATAAAATGTTTGCTTTAAACTATGTTAACTTCAAAATATAATACACCGGAACGTTGATATGCTATATAACCATCGGTGGATACTTTGACATGGCAACTTAAATAGCCTTGGATACTGAAGTCATGGAAATGGAACTACTAGTATCTAGAGAACTAGAACCAGTCAATTGACTGTAGCACGTATTTCCGCAACTGCTAGTCTATATGGTATTTTAGAATTTATTAAATGTACAGCTCCACACTGAGGAGTATTTTTAGTCAAAAAAAACATTGATAGTAAAAATGCATTTGAACATCTATTTTGTTCTGCAGTTTTACTCCTCAATAATGATCATCTAGGACACTACCGTTGATGGAACTCAGCGTTTTCAGGAGTAGTGTGCTTAGCCATAAAACCACTAAGATTACATATTTAGCGTATATTTTATTCTTGTGTTGATTCCTGGTATTGGAAGAGTTATTCATCACCTAAACCAACACGTAATCATCTAAATGGAACAAATAATCAGTTGACTTTAGCATCTAGCGTATGGCATATTGTATGAATTCGCATTATTGAAAATACATTTAAAAAATTGAAACACTAACCTCTTTTGAAAACACATTACAGAACAGTTGACAAAGCAATTGTTTGGCATCAAACAGCGTTACAAGAACTCTAGCCAATTCATCCTGTAAATGAAAAATACATCATATTTCGCATATAGTTAATATTTGCAAATTCAAAAATAGAAATTATAAAGGGGGGATTAAAGAAAACAGGGATATTTATTTCCAAACAATTAAATGATTTAGTTTAACCAATTATATAAAAACCTGAAAATACTAGGTCAATAAATGAAATATTCATTGGCCACCGGTTAATTATATGACGAAAAACACTCGGATATTATTCAATCAACAAGTAAAGTAAGCTCTAAAATAAGTGTCCCTTTTTACCGGAATGGAGTCATCTTTAACTTTGCATAAACAGTTATCTTGATAAATGATATGCTTTTCGGATGGGACAATGTGTGGGTTCTTACTGATTTAGTACGGTGGACGATGCGATACAGCTAACAGATCTAGAGTAGCAGGATGACATATATGATTACATCGTTAGACGGTACGGTTGATGCGGAACTTGATCTCTGATACTTGTACTTCAATCGGATACCATGAGTTGTCCCTTCCCAAAAACCATCAGCATTTTTATTAATACAATTGTGTGTTGTAGAACAGTGACTGTATGTCATGGTACACACAAAATGAATAACTAGCAATACCATGAGCAGAAATTCAACGTGATAAAATTTTAATTCCGGTGGAATTTTATGCTGAGTTTCACATGGTAGCTTAAATAAATTTCTCTCATTTTGAGGGAATTATATAAATATATTTTTGTAATGTAAAATTAAAATTATATATCTTGTTATATGTTTGACCATGAAAATATTCTGCGCAATCAGTAATCAACCTAGTTTTCTGTATGTACATATTTCAATTTTCAAGTATAATTGTTGTCTCACACCAATATCCTCTTAAAATATTGTTTTTTTTAATCTAAAACCGGATATATAATTTGCCTCTCATTGTATTTGTAACTTATGTTATAATTAGATATTTTAATCTTCATACGTATATTATTTATATGAACAATCGTATACTGGCTATGAAAAGTTTACTCCGTTTCTTTCTGTTTCAATGTCACAAACTGATTCGATCATAAACAAGCCCGTTGCAGGTTAATCGGTATACTGCAGGGCTATTTAAATGTACTGGGAGGACAGTATGTGAATTTTAGTTCAAAAAAACTTTAATTGTATATAAATCTCTCAACATGTCAAATATCCAATGTCACGATTCTTTATAGTTATTCTAAATAAGTGTTGACCAATGTTAGTGAATCCTTAAAATGTAAGATGGATAAAACTTTTTATTTATGTTAACTGTATTTACATTTGCATAAACGAACTTGAGGTAATCTTTGGAATATAATGGCTTGTTACTTGGATTTCAAGTAGAAAAATTATCGGTTCGTTAAATTTAACTAATGAGGGTTTTAGAGTCTATTTAATCGAATTATGTAACAGCAAATGTATTTAACACACACTAATAAAATAGTTACTATATTACTTATATTTATTAAGATTAAACCAATTTCAATGCAGTAGTTGACTAAGCAAACAAAAATAAAGCAATGAATCTATATGTCGCATTATTCCAATCCCTTTCATTCAACTCTTTAAACTAATATGAACAAATGAAGAACAACTAAATTTGCTTAATAAAGTGAATTTATTCTTTTCAGTTATCTTTTCCTAACATATCCATAGTTGTCAACCTTGACTATTCTTATCATCACACCTTGCGAACTTATTCCGTCTCTTATGACTTTCGGTTCCTTATCGACACATCGATTTCAATCATATGAATTAATCTATGTAAAAGCCCACTTAATTTTAATATTTTTATTTAGTTGATATAATTAATTACATTACACAGTCTTTGACAAAATACATGACGTGATTGCAATTCTATCACATCATGTCACCTATACACATACACCAGTTATTATTTTTTTCATATCAATTGTCGTATAAACTTACAGGGGTTAAACATTACATGATGATTATTATAATTTCAACATTAACAATCGTATATTACAGATAATAACAAATTCGTATGCAGTAAACCTTTATCTTAATGATGTATTTTCCTCGAAATTGACTATTTATGTTGTGATCATTAACTTTGGACACAACTGTAGAATCTGAAGTGAATATATAAAAAGAATATTCTTCGTCCAAATACCTTTGGTTTCATATAATAAACAATAATTAAAAATCGAAATGAATGCGGAAATCTTTATTAACGTGCTAAAACAATAATTGTGTCTCGGTACAGAACTAATTTCCTAAAATTAACGATTACTACAAACATATAAGTGGTGTTGATTAGTGAGTAAGATTAGCATATAATAAAGTTGAGTTTTTACAAAAAGGTAATCAACACACCATATTATTGCAAGAAATAACTTGTGTAAGAGCCATAGCTATCGGAAGTTCCCCATTTTCACCAACCATCGTTACCAAACCAACTAAACGTTCATATCTTTCAGCTAAAGCTGTTTCTGCAAGGGTTTCAAATTCTGTGCCTTGTTGCAAAATTTTTGTTAAAACTTCCATAAACGCAGCTCGACTTTGTGGTTCTCTGTGATAACCTAAACCTAATGTGATAGTAAAAGGTGAAATTTAATAGATTATTAGAAATGATATCTAAAATAAACACTATTTCTGAAAATAGTATTTGACATCAGAAGAAGATAATAAGGAAATGCCTAATTTTTAACAAACAAAACATGTAATACTACGTACTGATTGTAGTGATATGTCGATAATGATGTTGAGCTAAATAATTATGAAATAAATGAATTATGCATAAATTAATCCAATTCTGTATATAGAGCCTAGTCGATCAGTGAAGGATTTTTCTTAAAAGCAACATAAACTCAAAATTCATGTTGTATGAAACACAATTAGATTTGATGATGATATCATTGGAAGCCAATTATAAAATCCTAGATTCCAATAATAGCTACAATACAAATTTACTAAAACAGATGTTTCCCAGTAGAAACACTGAACGGTTAATAACTTCGTATAATTTAGCGGTCTCAAAATTAGTAATATTCTGGTTTTTATCAACAACATTTAGAAGTTTGCATTTGTGAAGCATTCCAACTGAATAAGAATGTAATTCCTAGGAGCTTAATTACCAAGAAGAAAATAACATGAACAAAAGTAGTTACATCTTTTTTTCTTATTAGTATTAGTTGAAAAGCATATAAATGCACAAATCATCCAGAATCATCTTGAAAACTTAATTAAATTTCAATAATACTGGTAACAAATTATTCAATCGCTACTAGATGAATCGACTGCGAAATAGAATGATTTAAAGTCACATTCTCAAACTAGGCAGTTTGCAAAAACGGCAAAAGTCGGTAAAAAAATTATTTCTCACCTATGGCATGCACTAACCCGGACTCGATATTAGCATTTAAAAGATTTGACATTGCCTGAACGGTTACATTGCGTAGAGCTGTATGATTTTGTCTAACTTCAGCACCTTTTTCTCTATCATCTGCTACATCATTTAACAGATTCATAAAAAGTGAAAAATATCTAGCGTATCAAAATAAAGAGAAAAAAAAGAAATTGATATGAATTTACAATCGCAAGCTACCATATTTAGTATTCACGAAGTAACATCCCAAAAATCACCTTAACGTTAGTTTGGATTTGATAACCAGCTTATTTACCAAGAAAATACCTATTTGAGCCCTATATAAGACCACGTGCAAACCAAATAACTTAGTAATAATATTTCAGAGAGTGGAACTACGTGACTGTTTTCAAATCCCACATAAAACATTAGTTACACCAATATTTCAAGTACGCATTGCTGACGAGTGTCATTTAACACAAAATCCGCCCCCCCCCCCAGAGTTTTTTATTGCCTACATCTAACCACTTAATATCAAGATGAATTTATTTAGATCAAAATTAATGTGAATGTAAAGGTGTTTGAAATATAACATAATTCCGTCTGGTTGATTCATCGTTTTGTGTATCTCCTTATTCCGGTAAAAGATTGAGCTAGCATCGGGCAGACATACCGGATCCGACTAGGCACTCTCATCAGCGTTTGTCACTGTAACTTTGTGTGCACAAGGTACTGTCGATTAATTAGTCGTACACATGACTTCATAGCAGTTTTCGACATCATGACAGAAAGAGCTTCAGTAAACATCAAGAGACTAAAGTTTAGCTGTTTGTTTATCACCTTGAGGGACTTCAAAGTGTGAACACGATGCCTTGTGTCCACTGGATGTCTTGATATGGTGCTGTCCTAGATATACTGTTGACCTGGCTGAAGGAGTTTAGGAATACATTCAAAGGATCTAAAATAAGCGTTCCTTTCTTTTCGGTCAGTGTAGCTGCTTTAGGAAAGTACATGCGAATTTGTAGATACAGTTGGTAGTAACGTGAAAAAGGAATCTGTCTACCTTGGATTGAGTCAATGAGCATGTTGCTTTGCACAAAATTACTAGTTTAAAAAGCCGAATAGACTAGTGACTCATCGTACATTATTTCTATTTTTAGTCCCTTTTTCGTATTTACATGCTTATATCACTCAATGAGCTGATATAATAAATAGGTTGTTATGTATTCGTCACAGACTGATGTCGAGTAAACATCAAAGAAAATAAGGAAACATTATGCAGTTGTCCCATCCTAGTACGGAATTCAAAAACAACGAATCGAAATGTAAACCATCAGACCTCACAACAAATGCTTAAATACCAGAGAAACTGGAACGCTGTCTGATGGCAGAGTTCCTATTACAAACAGCTTGATGCAAAGTACAACGACCATCCAATAACCATCGGTGATAACTGTTTTACTGTCAGCTCGTTTGCACGCCATCAGTCATGACATTATATATATATATATATATATATATATATATATATATATATATATATATATATATATTTATATATATATATAATAATTTGTTTCTATATTAAACGTATGCCTTGTTACGTCTGCTATTATGCCATTAGTAATGATAAAAATATTAGACATTCGTGTAGAGGCCTGATAAATGACAAAAATGCAGAGCAATTATCTAACAGGGATGGTTCCGACTAGGCAAAACCGATTCCGATTTCTTTTCTTAATCACATAAATAACAAAGAAATGTTGCTTATTAAAAATATGAGTCTTTTTTAAAGTAAATGAGACCATTCGTTGTTGACTGCTTAGCTGAATCAATTATTTCTTTTAAGTACCACTTACATGAGAATGATAAAAATTATTGTTTAGAAACTAAATAATGCAAACTTACTTAGCAAACAAATGAGATTTAGCATCCATTAAGTCTGCACGGTCAATTTCTTCTGGTTGTAATGGCATACCATGCAGTAATGCAGCTACAGCCTCCATACATGCCAGATCTAATTCCCTTGTTTGAGCTGCTGTCTGTGCTGTTATACCAGCATTCGAAGAAATAGTTGGAACGTTAGAAGAGTAACTCCATCCCCCTAAAGTAGTTGATGCAGAAACTGCGATAGCTGGTACATGAGCTGAAGTAGTATTCGTCCCTGTATACAAAGGACAGTTAACACTACTTGTACCTGACAAAACATTGGCAACTGAAGACTGTGAAAGATTGAACATATTACCTACGTAAGACGTCCATACAATACTAGGGTGCTTTGTTGCATTGCTTTGTCCAACAACACCACTGAATGAAGACGAACTGGAAATGATGGACAAAGAATTACTACTAGTTGGTACGCAACACTGATATGACGTTACTGATAGGGCTGTTGACTTGGTACTTCCAGCGTTCCATAATTGTGATTGTCCAATACAGTTCAACCCATCGGTTGCATACCGATTGCTGTTTACAACATTACTACGTGAAATATTGCTCAAACTAGTCAGCTCTGTGGCATTATAATAGGGTGAAAACATACTATTAAAGGGTTGTCCATGGGTAACCAATCCTATTCCAAGACCTAGGTCAGGTGTCGTATATTCCCATACGCAATTAGAATCCACAACATCTGGTCGACTCCAAAAATGCATAGATGGTTGTCCTTGGGATGCGTAGTTTGTCAGTCCAAAATTTCCTGGAGTTAACGAGGTTTGATAGAGGACACCTAAAGAACCAGTGTTGTTTCCATGAACGCCACTGTAGTTTGTGATCATTCCACCGATTCCAGAGCTGCATACGGTATTTTGATAAATTTCTTGTGTGCTATGATTTGTCAACGAAGCATAATTATTCTGGCCTTGATTTATTGACATACTTACTCCGGATGGAAGAAAAACTGATGGACTCACTAATGACACGTTATGTATGGAAACAGTTTCATTAAATTCAGACGTAACAGAAGTTGTGGCTGAATTACTTGAAACACCAAGCACTCCAGAAACATAACTACTACCACTACTACATGTAGCAGTAGCAGCAGAAACTGTTGTGGCCATTGAAGTCCCTGTGGTACTATTAACTGAGTAGTTTGTTTGAACTGAAAGATTTAGGTGATAGCTACTGCCCATAATCCAATCACACAGGTAGTCTACTAATTTATTTCGAAACCTCATTTCCTTAATCACAAAAACGAAAAAATAAACATGACGACTGCGGTAATAAATAATAGTGAATCATTTATACGGATAATAACACTTTCGTATTCAGTAAAATTAATAAATATTTATATATTTAGAAACTCTTAAACAGCGAAAAGTTACAATTACAGAAAGTCAGTGTAATACCTAGTACCGTATGATACGTTGAATGTACAATGATATCTAACAGGTGACCCATTAAGTGTAAAATTAACGTATAGGAATGAATAGTTTTTTCTAGAATATATATCTGACAGTGTGTAGTAGCAACTCCGCCTGTAGCCCCTAGGGTTGCTGCCGGTCCCAAGCCCGGATAAAGGAGGAGGGTTGGGCATGGGGCTAGCAACCCCATCCAGTAAAACAGTAAACGTGCTAAAAAAACGCTAACCAGTAAAAACCTTTATAACCATTTTTACTCTGCCCTGGGAGTTGGAAAGTATGTTATGACGCCTCATGGTGAAAGCCGAGTTTCTTCAGAAGCCACGAGGCCGATGTCTCTTCTGACAACCAGAGCAACAATTTATATAGGTACGTGGAATGTCCGCACGCTGTGGGAAACAGGGAGGACCATGCAAATATCTGAAGAAATGAAAAGATACAACCTGAAGATACTTGGAATAAGCGAAACGCGTTGGGTGCAAGCTGGACAGCAACGGTTATCCTCAGGAAATGTGCTTTTATACTCCGGCCACGAAGAAGAAAACGCCCCCCACACACAAGGAGTAGCATTGGTGTTATCCCAAGATGCATGGAAGTCTCTTATAAGATGGGAACCTCATGGACCTAGGATCATCACAGCATCCTTCAAGACGAAGAAGGAAGGGATTGCTATGAATGTCATCCAGTGCTACGCACCCACCAATGACAGCCACGAAGACGACAAAGACCAGTTCTATGCGAGGCTGCAGTCAATCATCGAGAAATGTTCAGCCAAGGACCTGACCATTCTGATGGGCGACTTCAACGCCAAGGTCGGAGTGGATAACACCGGGTATGAAGACATCATGGGACAACATGGACTGGGAGAAAGGAATGATAACGGTGAGAGGTTTGTGAACTTATGTGCCTTCAACAAAATGATTATAGGTGGCACCATTTTCTCCCACAAACGTATACACAAAACTACATGGGTTTCACCGGACCACATTACGGAGAACCAAATCGACCACATCTGCATCAATAAGATGTTTGGAAGGACCACGGAAGATGTAATAGCAAGGAGAGGAGCTGACATAGCTTCTGATCACCTTCTGGTGGTGGCTAAATTAAAACTGAAGCTGAGGAAGCACTGGACAACTGGAGCAGCAGTATTACACAAGTTTAATACAGCCCTTCTCCAGGATACTAACAAACGCAACGAATTCAAATTAATTCTCAGCAACAAGTTCCAGGCATTTCCTGATCTACTAGAAAAAGGTGAAACTAATATGGAAGACAACTGGAAAGAGGTTAAGGGAACAATAACCTCAACATGTCAGGAGGTTTTGGGTCTCAAGAAACAACACCAAAAAGAGTGGATTTCTGTTAGCACTCTGGACAAGATCCAAGAAAGGAGGAACAGAAAGACAGCGATTAATAACAGTCGGACAAGAGCAGAGAAAGCCAAGGCACAGGCCGAATACACCGAAGTCAACAAGCAAGTGAAGAGGAGCATCAGGTTGGATAAACGAAAATTTGTTGAGGACCTAGCAATGACAGCGGAAAAAGCTGCAAGAGAAGGAAATATGAGGCTCTTATACGATACAACGAAGAAACTAGCTGGGAAATTCAATAAGCCAGAACGGCCAATCAAGAACAAGGCTGGCAAACCAATCACTGAAGTGCATGAACAACGGAACAGGTGGGTAGAGCACTTCCAAGAACTCTTGAATAGACCAGCCCCACTGAACCCACCAGTCATCGAAGCAGCAGCCACGGATCTCCCTATAAGCACAGACCCACCAACAGTCGAAGAAATCAAAGTGGCCATCAGACAGATCAAGAATGGCAAGTCAGCAGGACTAGACAACATACCAGCGGAGGCACTGAAGACAGATATAGAAACAACTTCAAAGATACTCCACATTCTCTTCAGGAAGGTTTGGGAGGAAGAACAAGTTCCAGCAGACTGGAAAGAAGGGTACCTCATCAAGATACCAAAGAAAGGCGATCTCAGCAATTGTGAGAACTACAGAGGCATTACTCTACTTTCAGTACCAGGAAAGGTCTTCAACAGAGTGTTATTGAACAGATTAAAGGACCCAGTCGACGGCCAACTCCGAGATCAACAGGCCGGATTCCGTAAAGATCGATCATGTACCAATCAAATCGCTACTCTACGGTTCATTGTTGAACAATCAATTGAATGGAATTCACCACTTTACATCAACTTCATCGACTATGAAAAAGCATTCGACAGCGTGGATAGGAGAATATTATGGAGCCTTCTACGGCATTACGGCGTACCCGAGAAGATAGTCAACATCATACGAAATTCTTACGACGGACTACATTGTAAAATCGTACATGGAGGTCAGCTCACAGATTCATTCGAAGTGAAGACCGGTGTCAGACAAGGCTGTTTACTCTCACCCTTCCTCTTCCTACTGGTCATCGACTGGATCATGAAGACTGCAACATCTGAAGGCACTCTCGGAATACAATGGACAACATCGACGAAACTAGATGACTTGGACTTTGCAGATGACCTAGCTCTTCTTTCTCACACACATCATCAAATGCAGAGGAAGACCAACAATATAGCAGCAGCCTCAGCAGCAGTAGGCCTCAACATACACAAAGGGAAAAGCAAGATCCTCCGATACAAAACAGCAAACACTAACCTAATTACACTTGACGGAGAAATTCTGGAAGACGTTGAAACCTTCACATATTTGGGCAGCATCATCGACAAACGAGGAGGGTCTGATTCGGATGTGAAGGCGCGGATTGGTAAGGCAAGGGCAGCATTTCTACAACTGAAAAACATCTGGAACTCAAACCAACTGTCAGTCAATATAAAAGTCAAAATTTTCAACACAAATGTGAAGACAGTCCTGTTGTATGGAGCTGAAACTTGGAGAACTACGAAAAGTATCCTACAGAAGATACAAGTATTTATAAACAACTGTCTGCGTAGGATTCTTCGGATCTGTTGGCCAGATACCATCAACAACAACCTGTTTTGCAGAGAACTAATCAACTTCCAGTTGAGGAAGAAATTAGGAAAAGACGCTGGAGATGGATTGGACACACACTGAGGAAACCGTCAAACTGTGTCACAAGACAAGCATTGACTTGGAATCCTAAAGGCCACAGAAACAGAGGAAGACCCAAGAACACACTGCGTCGGGAATTGGAAACAGACATGAAGAGAATGAACAGCACTTGGGAAGAGCTAGAACGGAAAGCCTAGGACAGAGTTGGCTGGAGAATGCTGGTGGGCGGTCTATGCTCCACTTGGAGTAACAGGCATTGATTGATTGATTGTGTAGTAGCAGAACCCATAAACTGCATATGGGTGTCATTTTGGGAGTAGTTCATGTTATTGTAACCATAGTTTTGTTCTTAGTAGGAATAGCACACATTTAGAATATTGAGTTACGATAACTATCTTTAGTTCAACGATTATTATTATCATTACTAATATTAAAAATGTTGTTGAATATTGAGAAACTAATTTACCGTTGTTTCTGTTGGAATACATGGTGAAATAAACCATTCAACACATTGACAAATGAGTTCTAGTACAGATTAAATCTCTTGGTTATAAATTAATTGACTATAAAATGTAGCTTAGTTCAGAAATATTGTTGCAAAATAAAATAAAACAACCCAATAATATCAAAATTTTACTCTTAGATGTCTTTTCGATTGAATGAGCAAGTACCTACAGAAGTCTTAGTGATGGATTTAATCTATCTTGCCGATTTTCAGAATCGTTTTTTAATATAACATGAAGCAAAATTAATATTTCAAAGGCCACTGCTTTGTTGAAAAAGTATGAATAGGCAAGATTTAAAGAAAATAAATATGCATATAGTAATCAGAAAATGACTGGACGACATATTTTCGCCAATTACACTAAAGGGTTTTAAAATAACAGACTGAATAGTAAATTTGTTCTCTTGTTTCTTAGGCACTTTATTTCAAGTTTAAGAAAAGCTAAATATATATCGATAAAAAAGACATTGCAAAGTTTAAAATGTTATCCAGATGACAGAGAAAATTTGTAACTGAACATAAGGACCTTATGGGTGTAGAATTCTCTGAAATAAATAGTTGAATTGTACAACCCCTATTACATTTTTATGTAGCATCAGTACGTACTTTGAACAAAGTGACTAAAAATCTCTTCAAAACTAACTAGCAGTTTGCTTGATTATTTTCTATAATTAGGTTGTCGATATTTAAATATTTAGCATGACCCAACTCTCCCGCAACTTCATCTTAGACCATACAGTCATGTTTTCATTTTCCTTTGTAGCTGATACATTCAATCGAATTCGATATGTTTGCTGATCTATCAGTAATCTGAGTGTTATTCTAGCAAAACTTCTTTAATTTTTTCTGCATTCCTGTGTTCCATCATTTGATACTTTCTCAGTGGGATTCATATTCATCATTGTTTGCATATACACTTATATTATTGAAGGTATATGTCTAATATATTCATGTAGGAACGCGTTGGTGCATAGATTTATTAAGGTTTACTATACAAATGTAACAAATATAGGGTGACCTGATTACATATTTGATGCCCACAACATTCTATACGGTCACTACGAACGCATATTACTGATCATTGCTCTTCAGATAAGATATCATGACCCCGCTCCTTCATCAACCTAAAGCTACGCCGCAAGATGAAACTTGCTGAACGTTTGTACTGAGGAGCAACGAGAGGAACAAAAGAACCATTTATTTGAGTCTATTCATTTTTATATTATTTAGTTTATAGTGATTGCTAGTTGAATGAGATCATCAAACTTCAATAACTTCTACAAAATCAACATTAATGATTCTACAAACTTGAGTACAAAAATAAATTTGAATGAATTTCTGCAATTATATGTCATACCAAATACTCTAGACAAAAACTCATGTTGGATCAACTTAATGTAATGAAAGCATATAAAAATCAATCAAGCCATTTAGCTTGATTTTCCAAATAACTGTATGTTTGGGGATTCAAGAACCTAACTACATCATGGTACTTAGAAGCTGACAAGTAGTGACTGAATTGACGACTACTTTTTCCGAAGTAGCGATTTGCACAACTCATGGAATTTATCTTTTAGATGATATTTAGCTTGCCTTTGTTGTCTCATGTTTTGCAACTACCTTTGAGAATTTGTCACTTTACGGTACTACTGGTTGTTCTTAAGAATCAAATAAAACTCAATCACATAAATGCTAAATATTACTAAATAACGTGCATTAGACGATAAGTGTATAACTGATGACGAAAATTAATTAGAAAAATACACCTGCAAGTGATTTACGATTGGTAAAAGAATGATTAGATTAATAATGAAATATATCAGTACAGTCATTTGAAACAAACCTGTCGAAATGCTAAGTCCTCACGCCTGGCCATCATTTTCTGTACTAATTGACAAACTTTGATTTTTATCTGAAGAGAGTGCACACATTCCAAGTGACGAACATACCTATAGAAAAAGGCATTGATTAAAAAATTACATACCATATTAAAACGTTATGAAAATATACTATTAAAAGTGATAATATTAACAAGAACATGTCATAAAACACATTTGTCAAGCTAATAAAGTCAGAACTTGACCTA
The DNA here is from genome assembly GCA_034768735.1 of Schistosoma mekongi. Lineage (NCBI taxonomy): Eukaryota > Metazoa > Platyhelminthes > Trematoda > Strigeidida > Schistosomatidae > Schistosoma > Schistosoma mekongi. The sequence continues at coordinate 23,800,907 of CM068309.1, read as the reverse complement.
ACGCTACTTCGAAATGAAGTATTTAACTGTAAACGTAGAAGTTTGATTGATCACCAACATCAATGCGTAAAGGTAAATATCTGTAGCCGTCTGACGTAATTTACTAATAGTGGTCATTACCTAAATCCTACACGATATCACAGCAGTTTAAATTGGTATCATTAAATTGGTGTAATGATTGAGCAATATACAATGAAATTTCGTTTATGTTTAGATACACTTTTTGTGCTCTGTGCCTTGAATGCAGTGATGACTTAAGACTATCCGCAACATGAAGCATTTCATTTGTTCATCAACTGACTAACAAAAATAGGATTACTACATTACACTTCTTCTGTGTTCAGCACTGAAAAAAGATTGAATGCATATAGTCAAATGAATTGTCAATTTTGATACCACGAATTAATGTGAATCTGTTATGACGTGAAGAAAAGAAAGGAGGAGGGGATGATTTTGGTTGGTGGACGCGAACACCAATAAGATGCGTGCCTAGTTAAGAATGTGCGATTGACCTAAGCCCATTCACCCCCATTCACCCATTCATCACCGGGAACCGGAGAACCCGAGAACGTATTATGTTTTAATCATGCCTTTGTAAACACATAAAGTCAGACCACGCAGTAAACCAATCATAATCTAACATTGATACAGAACAAAAGAAATAGTGGCAGTGAATGGGGAGAACTTGTACTCGATTAAGTAAACGTAGTTCACAGTAATAAACAATATACTAAGAGCAAATAGACGAAACGAGAGAACCGGGCAAAAGGAACGTAATAGTCATAGAAATGAAATGCCAACACTGTCTACAGTTATGGTAATTGAAATAATCTTCTAAAGCACACTTCCCGAAGATAGCCAATCTTCATTAGGTGCCCGGCATATCAGAATCAGACAACCATTGATCACCTGGAAGCACTGGACAGCTGTTTTGTCCTAGTATGGCTGTCTGATTCACATCAATTCGTGATATCAAAATTTACAATTAACTATCCCCACAAACCCCTAATTGTGTCAAATGAATTGTTTAGATAAAATTATAGCTATGAATTAGTGGCTTTTTAATGGTAGAATACATTAGCAACCGCTTCTGTGTAACTATAACTACGAAGTAATGTATATACATGCACAACAATGTGTTCTTTCCTACGGTAGGTAACAAAGCATGAGATCAGTTTATTGGCTCGCTGTGTATTTAATTCAGAAATCACACCATGTGACTGAAGATGTAACATAACTAACTGTTTCAATAAAATTAATAGGTAATAAATGGGAAGCCCGATTTTCCTCTATTGAACATTCTAACTCTCTTATTGTATATACCTGTTTGATAATGATTAAAATACCCTGTGGCTTATAAATATTAACATTTCATCCAAAAACGGCTCTAAAGACATGTCTGTATTTGTTAGGCACGTATGAAAGTTCACTATCTTGTTGTAAAATCCAAATCTGATTAGTGCACAGAATAAAATACAAAAGCAGAAGAAACGGTCTAAAATGTTAATTTTACATAATATTATAACGACTTTTTCAGTGTTTAAAATTTTATAATAAATGAATAAAGAACTCTTCAAAATAAGTAGTTTCAATTTACTACTTTGTAAGACGCTAATTATAGTATGGAGTTTTTAAGAATGCATGGCTTTTGCTGAGGAATTACAATCATCTAACTCTAGACTGCACTACAAGTTAAGGATAGTGATTAGCATACTCCCAGTCATCAGATTTCTGCACTATTATTAGTAGTATAATTGAGTAACACGTTTATAGTTGATTGATTATTATCTTTGTTTTTGTAAAATTATATAGTAATGAGGAATGAGTACCAAGGTGGCTTACGAATATGATTAAAAATAATTATTTGATAAATACCACGTATTGATTAATTCAATGAGGGAATAATTATTCACGTTTCTTTCATCTTCACACATATATACGTGATCAGTCTTATTGTCTATCAAAGAAACGGATAATGTATTATATATACATTTTTCATAACAAAAGTATAGCACCTACATCGGAAGAGTGTGAAATTAAACTATTGATGAGTTCAACAATAACTGAAAATTAAGCAATCTCATACTAGTACTTGCATTTTAGCCGAACTACAACGAAACTTGGTAAAATTTCATTCACTTCTAATGAATATTTCGGTAAATTTTAAAACTATCATTTTGTTGAAATACTCTACAAAAAGCCATCAATTTTTAATGTTAATGGACCATTTTACACAACCATAGGACTCAAAGAGCAAACATTGGGTAAACAATATTGGGTAAAACTAAACTAAGCCGATGAACTTGAGATGGCCAATGAGAACTAAGGTATTTGTTTCAAGGTCGCGCGATCATTCAATTTTCAAATACTAACATTGGATCGGCTTATTGCAATTTTCAATGAAGACGCTATTATTTCTAACCTACAAGCTCCCGGACTACTTCGTAGAGAGTTCATTTGTGATTGTGGCCTCAATATGACTCAAATACAATCCACTGGTAGGTTCTTGGAATTTACGACGGAACATTAGGAAAGGGACATTTCACATATGTCCCAAATCGAACTGCAAGGATCCTGATACCAATAATCCGAATGTATGTTTAACCAGGATCCATTATTTATACTGACGACTGGAAAGCATATCGGCCTCTTTGTAGACTTGAGTATGTTCACTATGTCGTAGTTCACCAGAGACATTTTGTGGACCCAAGTACCGGTGTTCACACACAAAACATTGAAGGATGCTGGTCACGTCTCAAGGAGTTTCTTAGACCTTATAAAGGTTCTAGAAACAACATGACTTGGAGCCATATGGATGAGTTTCTATATCGCTCATATTTTGAATTTAAACTCAATGAACCCGTCTCCAACCTCCGGAAGTTCATAAATCATGTAAAAACGGTGCATCATGTGTAATTGTTTTTAAAAATTTCGTTTTTCATAATAAATAATGATTTTATTTACCAGTGCATCCTCATTGGCTAAAAGGTGCCTCAAGGTCGTCGGTGTAGTTTAGTTTCACCCAATATTGTACAAAAACCAATAAAAGATTGAAAATTATCTTATCTTTGAACTCCCTAACGGAAAAGAAAATATATTTCACACAGGGTTCTGATTCATAATTTTCAGGCCTGTAGGGAAGATGAGTCCCCATAATTCTACTACAAAAAATTTGGGAAATGCGAATAACGTAAAAGCCGTCAATTGTTGAATAACTTAGTGGGAAATTAATTTAAAGCCTAGAGCATGATATTATATCAAATCAGTCAAGAGTGAATAATATTCAAGGAATTTTAACTTATGCACCACCAGTCCCTTAAAAATCAATTCAATGAACCGTTTGGAATCTATCAAACTAAAGTAATTTAAAGGTCATCCTTATCCTTTTTTCTTTATTTCAAGCACTAGTTGTTTTGTCGTTTTTTTTCAGAAGGTCTTGTCAACACTGGATTAAACTAAACAACGTGAGTTTATTCAACGCGGATATATTGTAAACAAACAAATAAATAAACAGAACCTACCTAACAATATTTAACATGAGGCTTTCTATACTAATTAATTCTAAATGATCAGTCAATCGATCAGCAGATTTAGTTCGTTTTTCTAATATACTACGCATAATAAAGATTACATTCTCAATAAATAGTGTATTCGTTTCTGTGACAACCACTTGCTGTTGTCCTTGTCCTGAAAAGCATGCATCTACATGACTACGTAATTGATTAAATAAAATTGGATAAATTAGAGGGTTTAATTCATTCCCAATTGATTCCTTAACATGCTTTTGTATTTGATGTCCAAACTTCTCATGTTGGCAACTAATTAGTAGTAAGAGATTACCAATAAACCTGTTGAAAAACAAAAATGAGACATTAGATTAAATGAGAGGAAAGTAGTATCTGATTGCAATTTACATGTTGAACTTCAGTCAAACAGATGCATATTGTGCATAAATGGACAGATTTAAAGTTAGCTTGTGTTTCATCAAAATACAAATTAGGTTCAAATGAACATCAATCAGTCATAAAGTAAAACTCAATTCCACGAAGATTTTTTCAACTAAGTATGAACTGAATCATATTCTTTTCAGATACCTATCAGTACCAGAACATAAAAGCAAACTGAAAAGTGTTCACTTGTCTACACAACTCATGTATTCCGACTTTGATCCACACCAAAGTAGATGGATCTAATACAAACCTACATGCTGACTAAAGTTAAGCTCTTTGACAGTTAAGGCACCACTTCATCATCAAGATAAGTTGATTGTATACGTAATTTAATTCACTAGTTAAATTTATCAATTATATTAGGAGATTAGGCTTAATAAATATGTCATGCTTTTAACTTGGTATGTATAAAATCAATAAGTTCATTCAGAACAGAAGTAATCAGAATAATTTGTGAACGATTTGTACAAATAAGCAGCCTCAAAGTAACTAATTAGTAGCTGAACGTGGATTTAAATTAGTTAATCTAACGTAACGATACATTTTGCTCTAAAATATAAAGCCATTCTACACTGAGGACTCAATCACTATAATTAGTTCGTAAAGATATATGAAAAGAAAAATAGAGTCTTCACCATCAGTAAAGCAAACACAATTAAGCCAGAATTTCCACGTTATCTAGTAGCTCTGAAAAATTTAAATTACATGCCTTAATTGACAAGACCGTTGTCAAATAAACTTTACAATCATACATCAATTATCTTCATTTTTTATGTCTACAATGAAATTTTGCTTAGGTCTTGATTCCTCTTATCACATTTGTAGCTTTCTTATGATCGTTTGATTATTTAAACTATCTACAAGTGACATTAGCAGAGGAAGAATTCATCTATTTTATCTGCTACGGATTGATTTTCAAAAAATATCCAATTCGTTAAATATGACTTGATTGCTCATGTATAAACAATTCATATCGGTAGTTCTGAATTAGTCTAGACGCATGCTGTAAATTTAGAAATTTCCAAGTACTTAAAAATCTTAGTAGTGATAATCACACAAGTTACTAGTATAAATTTAGTGATAGATAAAAATAGAATTTTGTTAAAGTTGATTAACTTCTACAACACCCATAAATAGATAATGACTTTCGGAAGAAATATATCGCTCTAAGCACGTTCTCCCTAAATATTGTATATGTGTGTATAATCAACATAGAACCTGGCACATGTGTGCATCCGTTCAAGTTGCCATACCTCCATGGCACCGCAAGATTAACACTACCATTAGTAGAAGTAAAATAATAATAGTAACAAGGAATGTGAACATATAGAATATGGTTCAGGAATCGTAGAAAGAAAGTTAAAGTTAAAGCTCATGATTCAAGGAAGGATAATAAGTGAATACATCTGCGCCATTGTGACCGATTCTGAGCCATCTCACTCAGTGTTTCTAGCCACTGGTTACAGTAATCACGAGGACTCTAAGCAAGAAGTCTCCAGCTACCGATACGACTCAAATCAGCAGTCAGTGACTTCATGATCTGATGCCATGTTTTAGTTTGGCCACCCCTAACTCTCTTCCATCCTATTCCTATATCAGCCAGCGTTGCGCGTCAATGAAGATGTGGTTGGGCATACGCAACACATGTCCCAACCACCTCAGTCGATGAAGATTTACAACCTCGTCAACTGATTTACCATATTTGCATAGCACCCATAGTCTAACCTCGTTATTACTTACTTGGTGATCCCAGATAACGCGAGCGATGTTTCGTAGACATCGATGGTCAAAAACTAATAACCTTCGAAGTGTCATCTACCCTTAATGGACACGTCACACACCCATACGGTAAGACAGAGCGAACTGTTGCGCAGTACACTCTACCTTTCGTTGAGAGACGAATATCTCGTCTACGCCATAGGTGACGTAAGTTGGAAAACACCAAACGAGCTTTTTGAATTCGTAATGAGATTTCGTCAGAGACCAAGCTATTAGGGCTAATCAGACTTCCAAGATAAGTAAAGTGGTCGACGTGCTCAACTACTTCACTCCCTATCTTTAATTCAGGGGTTGACGAAAACCAGTCCTGGAGCAATAGTTTGCATTTAGAAGGAGAGAAACGCATTCCGAAAATGCTTGCATTCGAGCTAATTGCTGTTAAAAGCTTCTGCATCGTATCAGCATCTTCGCCAAACAGGACTATATCGTCAGCATATTCTAAGTCAATAAGTGGATCTCCTGGTAGGAGATCGACTCCTGAAAGTCAGACGATGAAAGTGTAATTTCTAACAGTATGTCAACTATGAAATTAAACAAAAATGGGGTGTGTGCAGCCTTGACGGACACCACTTGAGGTTACAAGTTCAGATGACAGTTAGCCATATGCTCTGAAACGACTAATCGTGCTTGAGTAAAGAGCCTTAACAAGTTTTATGTACTTTTGGGGCACGCCTTTCAATGAAAGACACTGCCAAAGAACTTCACGGTCTACGGAGTCAAATGCTGCTTTTAAGTCAAGGAAAACCACTATTGTCGGCCGCCGAAAAGTATGTCTGTGTTCTAAGATCTGACGAACGGTGAATATCTGGTCTATACAACCGCGACCAGGTCTAAAACCAGCCTGATTTTCTCGTATTTGGAGATCACGAGTTACAATTAAGCGCCTGATAATTATAGAAGGCAGTATTTTAGACACTATATTAGTTATTAAAGGACGATTTTGACCCTTTCTTATATACTGGGACGATTAACGATCGACACCAGTCAGACGGAATTATGTCAAGTTCCCAAACCTTAGTCAAAATATCAGTCAGTCTGGTTATCAATGTGGGACCACCATCCTTAAACACCTCTGGGGATAATCCGTCTAGACCCGCTGCTTTGACTCGCCTTAGATTGGTTATCGCCTATTCGACTTCGACAAGAGTCGGGGAACCTAAGTCGACTTTTCATTCTGGTTGTCTCGAAATAGTGGGAAGTTTTAGAGTAGCGGAAGGCCAACTAAACTGTTCCTTGAAGTGTTTAGCCCACCGTTCTAAACGTCTAGACTGAGAGCTAATAAGCGTTCCATCTTTTTCAAAAATCGTCTCACTAACGCTGGATTTTTTAACTACGGTTTCTTTTATTAACTTGAAAAGTTGTCTAGTGTTACCTATCGCCGCTACCTTTTCCATTTCCTTTGCTTTCGTTACCCACCACTGCTCACGGTTGTCTCGCAAACTTTTCGTCAGTTTATACCTGATTACTCGTCGCTCATCATCATGTTCGGAGCCTGATGAGATAAGTCTTCGGGAGTCTATTAAATCAACAGAAGCCATTGAAATCCATTGATTTTTCTTGACATGTTGATTAAAGTCCTTGATAGATATCATTGTAGATGCCACAGCTGCTTGAACATCTTGCCAAGCAGTATCTAGTCAGGATGCATCTTTATAATTTCCTAAGTGATTCCTCAGTTGTTCCTGGAATTTAATCCTGGCTGTTTCATTGCTGAACTGAATTCTAAGAGGTTATCCTGTGGTTGTTTTTCTTCGCCTGGCAAGACGCAAGCAAATGCGTGCTCGCACTAGAGCGTGGTCGGAATCCAAACATGTACTCCGGAAAGATCGGCAATCTTTTATCGAGCCTCCCCAGCGGTGACTAATGAGGATATGGTCTATTTGAGCTCACCGTTGAGTAGGGCCAGGAGGTCGCCATGTTAAACGATGTCGCACCTTATGCTTAAAGTTCGTGTTGGCTAGGAATAAACAATTGTCTGAGCAAAGTTGTATCAGACGGTCGCCATTATCCGTTCTCTGAGCTGGAATACTGAAGCATCCACCTAAATATCTTTCAGATTAGTTCAAGCTACCTATTTGGGCGTTAAAATCACCAGCCAAGATTATCAAATCTGAGTGTTTGGCCCTATGAAGTAGTTCAGGAAGTTTTCTGTAGAATTCATCTTTCACTTCATCCAGGCTGCAGTCGGTGGGAGCGTAGGCAGAAGCAACGAAAAGACAACGACGTGTGTCCCTATCTTTCAGAGTTCTGTTGGCTAGGCTCAGAAAAGCCCTCGCAACAAGCTCAATCTGACATAGAAATCAGTATGATATATTGTGTCCAATCAGAGCGCAGATAGCTTTTTATCCGAAACTTCTAGACAGAGAGAAATCACTAGCTATGTCTGTGATTGGTCAATTGTCTTTGCACTACTGTGTTTAGAAGGTTACGGAATTCTCTAGAAGCTTGAAGGACACTTATGATAATATATATATATATATCCTAGTTTTCTGCACATAATCGGACTCTTGCATTAAAGTGTTTTTGCAGCATTTCCTGTCTTCTCTCTCGTGTTCCTGTTGACGAGTAGCTTCAGCCTGGGGGTCGAATTACAGCTTAGGAGTCGAAGCGTGCGGTCAACCGAGACAGATAACAATTTACGACGGAGATCTTTGCGGTTGATAAAAGACCTAAACCACGCGTCACAACAAGTTCCTCCCTACACATTAATCGTAATCAATTATGAATAAATTTATAGGTTCGGAATATAGACAGCATATAACACGGTAATAATTATAAGGCGCATTTGTTACTTCGTTATGAGACATTCAAATGTCGTAATACAATTCAAGCATACTTTATTAATATACACAAAATAAATTCTAAGAAACTTTGAACTGTAACGTGATAAAAACCTACAAGTAAAACTTACTGGGCGACGGGTGAGAACTGGTTATCTTGGTTTAAGCTGGACTGGACGAGTGAAAGATGTCTTGCAGCAGTTAATTCATTTAAACAAGAACCATGAAATAAGTGACATTTATGAGATCCGTCTGTTTGATCAACGTCACTAGTACTTTTATTAAAATTACTACGGTGAGACTGTTGAAAATAATTTGATCGTAAACAGTTAGGATCAAAATGCTGATGTACATGATCCAACAAATGCTGAGAGCAATAGTGATAATGAGGACAGCTGATTTGTTGAGATTTGAATTTGGTTTGGTCCTGAACACAAATAAATAAATTTATTTTGTTGTTATATCTTGTAGAGATTTCGTATATTTCTGGTTCTCAAATGATATCGGTTAAAGAATCATTTTGAAACTATAAACCAACGATGTTACATCCTGATCTATTATTTACTAGTATCCGTCTTTAGTCTCGCACAAATTTAAATTGATGATACTCACGTCGTATAGCACGCACGAAATCATGTAACTACTCAATTTATATTTCTTAGCTTATTTCCATTACTCTTGTTGTTCATAATTCATTTTATGATACAAATTAGTTAACATTTTATCCCAACCTAGTTATAGTTTTATAGGATGATTTGGAAGCAGTGTTGGCTATGGTAGGTTGTAATCAGTGAAATGAATTATATCAAATGACCACAAATATACAAAGTTTGTTGATATATATTCAGAAATTCAAAGTTCATAATGTTCCGAATAAACATAACTCCTTAGGAGAAATTTAAATTTATCTAGAAGTGTCACAATCTAATGTGGTGATGAGTGAGACAAACGACAAAATCTTGAAGATAACAATTTAAGCAATGTTCATAGGAAGTTTGGATTTATTAGTAATGATAACAATGAAACATTTGTTTCTCAGAACGTTCGTGAATTTTATCAACATAATGAAAAAGTATTACAAGTCCATAATAACAAGAAGACACAATATTGCTCTGTTAAATAACGACTAAACAAAAATATAAACAAACATGTATGAAAAGACAATGGATCAAAGAAAGTTCGTTTCTATTAGTTTTTCACCAAAATTATATATATATATATATATATATATATATATATATATATATATATATATATATAGTACTCCTAATCGAGTTAACGTGTATATTCATTGGATGAGGTAGTTATTGGATTACCGCTGGGTCCCCGCCTTGAAAACTTTTTCCTTGCGAAACTAAGGAAGGAATCGCTTAGGGAAGCGATCACCTGACTGTCATCTTACTAATGTTACGTTGATAATACTTTTTCAGCAATAAATAGTGAAGATTACATAGATAATCTACTTAACATATTTAGTAACGTTCGTATATCATTTAGTATCACCTCATATGAATTTCTTAATATTGTGTGCTTACGTAACTTGAATATTTGTTGGATTACATTAATGTAACGATTAAGGAAATATTAGTATACATATAAATTATCACAACCTCTCTTCTTCCAAACTTTTCAGTATTTCATGAAAACTTGTTTACTTTTTTTTTGTATGCGATCTGAAATATAATAACTATCATTACATAGCTGGCATTATTATTTGATCTCTTAACAAAAACTTTCCACCGACTCTGTTACTTGATATTATGTAATCAGTTCGTTCATTCACCTATAACTTTTGACTTCTAATGTGCGACCATCTCGTTAACTTCATTTTTTCGTTGATCAGTGAAAATCTTCATGAACCTTCTGGTACTTGTTTTATTATAATCTGTAAAACTACCACTTAATTTGCATATATTTTGTTATTGTAAATTATAGATAGATAGAATTTTGATTGAAAACTGGTTGGAAGAAAGCTTTTTCGATCAATTATCATTTCACCAAATGTTTAAGTAGGTAACAAGTATGAAAAAAACGACCATGAACTGAAGCAAAAACGACAAAAGGTAACATACACATGAGTAACCTGAAGAAGCTATTTGTGAAGAAAGCGTAGATCCTTGAGGTAGCGATATATTAAGTGCGACAGAGCCCAATGCACATAAAAATCCAGTCATATTCGCCCACTCATTTAATACATCTTCAATTTCATGATCATTTACTGGTGACTGTTGACTGATCCGACGTTTTACAGCTAAGTAACGACTCGTACCTGAGCTTATAGTGTTCCCAGAAACAAATGAACTAGTTCCAGTGGAACCACTTGACGCCGAAACTCCTCCAGCATTGTTTGTAATAGTAAGAAGCATCCCAGGTGAGCCTAAATCAAGCGAGTTATTTCAAATAAGACATAACTTAATGGATTACCTGTCACAGAAGAAAATCCATCTATATTCATTCCGGAACCCCCAGGATCTACCGAATTATTTATAGAGTCTAGACCACTAGATATTGACGGTGAGCTGCCCAAAGATGTGGATGAAAAACCATTCACTGAAGCCGTATTACTAGGAATAGCGGCTGTATCATAATATGAATCATCAGTTCCATTCGGTGGAACAGAAACTTTTGATTTAGGATAGTTTATTAAAAATTTTGTGCTTCTAAGCCAAATCATATATGTATGCTCCCAAGCCTATTTGTAAATAAGATATAATAAAACGTTACAAAAGCAGTTAAATGTGTTCAAAATAATAAAAATTTAAATATTCATACTTTGTGCTGAAATGATAAAACTACACAATGTACAAAGATAGTTCCTACTTTCGACTTGAGAGTAAACAAAACATTATACAAATTCAAAACAAAAATGACTGCTTTATTCAACCATGACGTCAAAGATTATGTGATTCCGATCACCAAATTAACATTAGTAATTAAAACGTTGCTGATCATATAATGAAGCTCAGTGGAAGGTCTCACTACTCTAAATAAACTGGAAACTTAAAACATTATTCGATGTGCAAGCACATATGATCTTTTTCCATCTATTTATAATTCATTTCCTTACATATAAACCATCGATTATTTTGTCTTGTTTGGTAAACGGATGTTTTACAAGTGGCTATAACGATTTGATACAATTATTAAAGTGACTTATGCGCTAGAGAGTTGATAACTTACTAATGAAACGGAATAGTGAAACTAAAATAAATAAATTAGAGAAGACAGAAGCATTAGCTAACAGACCTGTACAGCATCCAATTCTGTCATTCATTTACAAAATATTCATTTCGTGTAAAACGATTAGTAAAAATTCCTCAGGTTACAAAAGATCAATTAGAGACAGAAATGAATTCAAAGTAACGATAAAGTTTCAGTTGTATCTATTGTTGTGTCATTATTAACCTAATAGATATAGCAACTATAACAAATATATGTTTAAACATTTTGACAAATGTAACGGATGTTTTAGTAGAATCAGTTAATAATTCTTCGATGAGCTAAGTACTTTCAACACTGAAAACTGAACCGAGTTTGTCCACAATCTACTTTTCGTCAATTTTGCCATGAAGAAAAAGAACAAACACTAAAAGCCTTTGTGATAATGGCTTCAGATTGACGATGCCATGTGACGTCACCAGACAGTCTGTAACAACGTAGAACGTCGTACATGAGTACATCAGGTCAAGTTGACATGTTTCAATTAGCAGATAGAGACTAAATTGCCGGAACAAGCCCCAGAGTAGGGGGGGGCAGTAACAGAGTTAGTATTAATGGAAAAAAATAGAGATCAAAGACAAAGTTTACGAAAATTTGATTCAGTAAAGAGAAAATTATGATAAGTTCAGAAACTTAGGATTTGGAGGAAGACAAGGAGTGAATGCACCTGCGCCATTGCCAACGATTTTGAGACATATCACTCAAGGCTTCTGACCATTTGCTACGAGCGTCACGGGGATCCCAACCAGGCAGCCTGCACCTATTAACATAGCTCAGACTAACTGTCATTGACTTCATGGACTGGTGCCATGTCTTGATATGGCCGCCCATAACTTTCTTCCAGCCTACTCCTACACCAGACAGCATTGCCCGTCGAGGTAGGCGGTGGTCAGGGATGCGTAGCACATGTCCTAACCACCTCAGCTGATGGAGATTTACTACTTTATCAATAGACTTACCTTATCTACCTAATACTTTGTTCCTAACCCACGTATTGCTTACTCAGTCGTCCCAGCAAACACGAGCAATGTTTCAAAGATATCTATGATCGTATACCAGGAGCCTACGAATATCCTCTATCCTTAATGGCCATGTTCCACATTCATAAAGTAAAACTGATCGAACTGCTGCGCAGTAAACGTGCCCTTTAGTCAGTAGTCGGATGTCTCGCCTACTCCACAAGAGACGTAAATTCCCAAAAGCCAATCGGGCCTTATATATTCGAGCCGAGATTTCAGCAGACACCAGGCTATCAGGATTGGTGAGGCTGCCAAGATAAGTGAAGCGGTCAACACATTCAACTGCTTCACTCCCTATCACTAACTTCGGTGTCGAATCAAGCCTATCCTTAAGAAACATTCTTTATTTGGATAGGGAAATCGCATCCCAAACATCCGTACATTCATGTTTAAGGTAGTCAAAAGATTCTGCATTTTACTAGCATCTTCATCCATGAGAACTATGTCATCTGCATATTCTAAGTCAGAAAGTTTACCTCCTGGAAGGAGGTCAACCCCGCCGAAGTCAGACGATCAAAATGACAACTCTAAAAGTGTGTCAATCATAAAATAAAATAAAAATGGGGGAACAGGACAACCTTGACGAACACCACTTGAGGTAATTAGTTCTGAGGACAATCCATCATAAGCTCTGACTAGGCATTTGGTGTTCCAGTGGAGAGCTTGTGTAAGGTCAATATACTTCTCTGGTACGCCTTTCAATGACTGACATTGCCACATTACCTCACAGTCAATAGAATCAAACGCCGCCTTAAGGTCAAGAAATACAGCTTTTGTTGGGTGTCTAAAAGTGTGTTTATGTTCCAGAACCTGCCGAAGTGAAAATATTTGACCTACACAACCACGTCCAGGTCTGTAACCACCTTGGTTTTCTCGAGTTTACTCTTCACGAGCTTTATTTAAACATCAAAGTATTATTGAAGTTGTCACAAGAGGACTTCTGTCCTTTCTTATAGATTGGGACGATTAGTATTCTGGGCTAGTCAGATGGGATTATTTCCAGTTCCCTGATTCTAGCCAAGATCCCGGTTAATCTTGCTGCTAAAACTGCACCACCGTCCTATATATCTCAGGGGTTATTCCATCAGGTCCTGCTGCTCTCCTACGCTTTAGATGTCCTATAGTCTTTACAACCTCACTAAGATTTGGGGGACCAATATTAGTTTGCCATTCAGATTTCTTGAAAATGGTGGGCAACTGGGATGAGGCCAAAGGCTAGTTGAACTGTTTCTTAAATTGTTCTGCCCATCGATTCAACCTTCTGGACTGACAGTAAATAATGGTCCCATCTTTATCTAAGATAGTTTCACTTACAATAGGGTTTTTAATACCCGTTTCCTTGATAAGTGTGAACAGTTTCCTACTGTTGTGAAAAGACCAATTGGGCAAGTAATGATTTATCTGGCGAAAACAGAGTATGTCATGAAATATTACATACATTACTTCCAATCATCCTCCGCGTTCTCTGGACTGTGTCGTTTATTAGCTTGCTCCTCTTGGTTGTTCTCGATTCTCCTCTGTATTTTAATCATGCTTTACTTCTTGCCACCTCGCAACTCGCCTTGTATGCTGTTTACTGAATCTTCCTAATTTCCTTTGAAGCTCTGCTACCTACTACTTACTGATGACCTTTACTATCTCTTTAGCTTTCGCCACACACCACTACATATGGTCATTACGTAAGCTTTTAACCAGTTTGTGTTTAAGTTGCCTTCGCTCCTCATCGTGTTCAGAAACAGATGGGATGTATTGCCGGGCATCTATCAGTCCAGTAGATGCAGCTGAAATCCACTCAGTTTTCTTAACTTTATGATTTAGTTTACTAGTAGATATTACTGCTGTTTCAACAGCTTTTCAGATATCATTTCAAAATGAATCAGGATGCGTACAACTCATGTAGTTCACTAATTGGTTTTCTACTTGTTCTTGAAATGTATTCTTGATTTTTCATCATTAAGTTGAACTCTGAGGGGAATCCTTGCAGTGGATCTTTTACGTCCAGTGAGACACTGACTGGTATGCGCATGTACTAAAGCATGATCTGAGTCTAAACATGTACTCCAAAATGAGCGACAGTCTTCTATCGAGCCTCTACAACGGTGACGGATGGCTATGTGGTATATTTGAGTTCAGCGTTGTTGATTGTTTAGGTTGCCATGTCAACTAATGTATTTCTGTAGGCTTAAAGTTAGTGCTTGCGAGAAACAGATGGTTATCTGAACATAGTTATAGTAAACGTTCGTTATTATCTGTTTCTTTGAGCCTCGAAACCACAGGATCCACCCAGGTGCCTATCGCTTTGCTTAAATCACCTACTTGGACGTTAAAATCACCAGCCACAATCACTACATCAGTACGCTTAGCTCTTTAAAGGAGGTCAGGGAGCTTTCTGTAAAATTCATCT
The DNA here is from genome assembly GCA_034768735.1 of Schistosoma mekongi. Lineage (NCBI taxonomy): Eukaryota > Metazoa > Platyhelminthes > Trematoda > Strigeidida > Schistosomatidae > Schistosoma > Schistosoma mekongi. Next base: position 23,785,756 of record CM068309.1, on the reverse strand, counting down.
TTCACTTCATTTGAGCTGCAATCACTAGGAGCGTAGGCAGAGACAACAAAGAGGCAACGGCGTGTGTCCCTATTTCTCGGAGTTCTTACCGTCCCGTCTAGAAGCAGAGCGCATAAGCGACTGTCTATGGAAATCCAGTCAAGGAGAGCCCGTTCAGGTTTTAAACTTAGTGCTATACCTACACCAGAAAGGCCTCGAGTGGTAGAGGTAGGGTCTCCAGGAACACGAAGGGTGAAGCGGGCCAGTTCTTTATTTTAGAAAGGTGGGGTCAAGCGAATGATTGTACTTGGATTCTGTATACGCGATTCGGAGACGCGACAGACATCAATGGAACGGGAATCTAGAGTCATAGCTAAGGAGGCTTGTTGTCCTATTGGGTATAAGGTTCGAACGCTAAAAGTGAGGTTTCAGAAGACTAAGAATAACGCTTCGTGAACTCCAACCATTAGCATTAGAGGTGTGGGGTGATAAAGTAATGCTAGAAGAATTAATCGTAGGGATATGAGAGTTATTAAGAGTTGATTGTAGGATTTAACCTCGAACAAGATGATTTTGTGTGCAGCTAGAGGTATGAGGGCGGTTGTCACTTCCTGGCTCCCCACACAATAGAAAAATATTACTTCTTGAGGTACCTGAAAAGGAAACTGGGTTAGTACTGGTCATAGTGACGTCATAACAGTTACAGTAAAAATCAATAAACTTACAAGTTTATTTCCTTGTGTTTGGTGATTAATCTTTCTTAATAAAGCCAAAATTTGTTTTTGTAAATGAGCACGTCCTGTAGTGACAATTGAACGACTGTGATCGGCAATCTCGGCATATACATTGTAAACTGGTAGAAGATCTGGCAGACGAAAATCTGTGAAAGCCCACTGAGCTGGTAGTGACCATGAACAAGGTTTGCCTGATGAGGTAATTTTATGAAGAATAGGATTCATAATTTTGTTTGGTGTTTGAGTAGGAAAGTTAATTGTACTGTCATCGGAATATTCAGAGCAAAAGGCGGGATTACTATCTGAATTTAATGAGGTACTAAAACTAGAATGTGAGCTGGAATCATGAATGGACCGAGAAATAGTGGGAATACCGCCAACAGTTGTACACACTGGCAGATAGTTAACCGGAGTACAAAGTGGGCATCCGCAATTGCATAGAGCGATACAAGATCCAGGGACGTTTGGACGACTCCGAGAGTCAGTATCGTATGATGATGCGTTTTGGCAATGTATATATGTACTTTCAGATGGAGTACTACTAGATGAAGCTGATGAAACTGTAAGTTTATAACTAACTGTCCGTGGAGGTGATGTCCTGATCAAATAATTGTTGCAGGTATTTGCTGTTAATAATGAGTTCTCTACCCAATCTGGTGTTTCTATGTAGTTGGGACTCGATGAATAACACTGACAATCAGAACGTTGTACATGGTTACTTTCTGGAACGGTAGTGATAGTAGCCAAGGCAGCAGCACTACTCCATAGTTCAGCTTCTTGACATAACAGTCGAAAACAAGACATTGAAGTTAAGACAGCTTCCAAATCCAGTGACCATAGATAAGTAAAAAACACTGTTTCTAACTTAATAAGAGCCATTTGATTCCGTTTTGGATTAATTCCTAGTGGCCCTAGAAATGGGCTTAAACACGGAAGACTTTGAGAATTCGTTTTTGTTGTAGGAGCTGGCCCAATATATACGCCCCCATCCGTATAACTCATATCTAAATAAAATGAAAAGAGAATTTTAAGGACGTCAACTAGAACTATAAAGCACTAATGTTCTTGATTATCAAAAGAAGTAAAATAACTTTTCCAATGAGTAAACCAAAACAAAAAAATAAAATTTATTCACGTATTGAGCATTTAGTGTCAGGTATCATACCTTTTGATATTGTATGCAAGCATGTGTCACTCAGCGTAACAGTTGATAATGTAATGCCAAGTACCTAGCAATGTAATGTCACCTTTACTAATATAGGTTATCAGTAAACCTTAACATGCAACATCTCCTACGATTTGGTGTCAAAGTTAGCAATAAAACTTATTTCACATTAACAGCTTTAAGAAGGACATATCCAACTTCTCAAATGATCTCATAATACCAAATTGTTTATTGAGACCGTAAAATTGAATAAATACTGTCTGTACCTTAACTCTAATTGCATCTATTAGTTTAAATGTACGCAAAAAGTGCATACATATTATTCTACCAAGAGCATTGTTTTTGCGATATTCAAATTTACAAACCAGAAAAATTACAGGAAGAAACCTAAAGTGCATTAGCCTACAGTTTTTGTCTGTCTTAAGATAACAGATAGTCCTAAAACTCCCTGGTCAACTGGGTCAAATACTGCCTTCAGGTAAAGGAATTTGATTGTATGCCAGCGTTCTAAAACTTGCCAAAGGGTAGTGGCCTAGTTGACATATTCACAGCAATGTTCACTCACGGTAGCTAATCTTAAACTCTATTTAAGTGTCAAATTGTTATGGAGATTTATATTTGACACTGATCACTCTGTGATTATCAAAATAGTCCTTCTCTGTTGCTGATTGGGACGATCAGAAATCTAGACAGATCAGATGGATTATCTCCTAATCTCGTAGTTCTGATTAGTATTTTAGTTAATTTTGTTAACGTTAAACCCTTACACTCAAAGACACCATAAAAGTAACCCATTAGGCTCAGCTGCTCTTCTATACTTCATTTTAGTTATGGTAATTCAACCTTACTTGGAGCCCGAAGGCTACTTAAAGATTATAGACAACAAGAGGGATGTTTTATATCAGCTAAACTGTTCTTCAAAGCGTTTTATGCATTATTCCAATTGCCTAGTGTAAAACTGGATTGCAGTAGCATCAACTTCTTCTATAACTTCGCTAACAGTAAACAATTCGTACCCACCCCTTTAAGCAATTTTTTCAGACGCCTGGTTTTACCAGTCATCACCGTCTTTTCCCATCATTACTTATGTTGTTAATAGCTGAGTAGGTATACGGCCTATCTTCTTCCAAGTTTTCTTTTTTTCTCATCGTATTCGAAGTATACTGTGAGTTTTCAGGTATATGTCAATTCAGTAAAAAATCTTTAATTGTAGCCATCCGATGACGACTGGCAGCGACATAGTTGATTTGTATAAGGTGTTACACCACCAGGTCGAACAATATCTCCATTCAGGCTTAAAGTTAGTCTTTGCTATAAACAAATAGATCAACATTAGAAATCCCTGACCATGCTGCTACCTTGATGTGGTGGTCGGGCTTGCCTATCGTGATGATTCATTTGAGCTATAATGGCTAGAACAATTACTCCTCAAGGTCCTACCATGCCAGGCAGGTCAGTTGAAGAGCAGTGAGACTAAAGGTAGCAAAAATGTAAGGTCCGAGGACAGAGTCATACTGCCGCCCGTACAAGTGTGACGACAGTAAGGTGCTTTCCTCAGACAACCAGTGCAGCAACGATGCTGCCTTCCTACAAGGGAAGGGCTAAGTTAGAAAAAGTCGACCCTAAAAATGCACACCTCACCTTACTCCACGGATTTCCGTCTCCGACAGTAAGGCCTCAACAAGTAACGAGCTACAACAACAACGAAAACCTCTCTCAAAAAGGCCGTGTGTAGCCAGCCTCAAGCACTTGTTCCTTGGGCACTGCGGTCACGCTCCCAGGTCTTTCAGGCCAACCCTAACACATTTTACTTTTCAGGTACATCAAGAAGAACCTTTCCATAACGTGGGCAACTGGGAAGAAATAACCGCCCTCATACCGCTAACAACACGCAAGATCATTGCCATTTTAATCAAACTCCTTCTTCTATTCCTAATATTTATCCTGCCCCCCCACCTTCAAGCCTAAATCCTTATCTTCAAATTCCACCTGTGTCATTAGTGCTAACAATTCCGGCGCACGAAATAACGTCTCAACTATACTAAGACCACGCATCAAACTTCACATTGGTGCAGTCAATGTACGAACTCTGTGTCAAATAGGGCAACAAGCCTCCCTAGCTAGGACATTAGAATCCCGCGCCATAGATATATGTTGTGTCTCCGAAACACACCTACAGGATCCTAGCGTGGTCATTCACTTGATCTCACCTAGTCAGAGTGAACAACCTTCGCGATGCATTCTTCGTTTATCTGGCGATTCAACAGCAACTTCTCGTGGGCTCGCCGGTGCAGATATTGTGTTAAGTATGAAAGCAGAACAGGCACTTCTCGAATGAACTCCTGTCGACAGTCGCTTATGTACCGTCCGACTAAATGGTTCAGTAAGAACTCGGAAAGATAGGGACACACGTCGTTGTCTTTTCGTTGCTTCTGCCTACGCTCCCACCGACTGCAGCCTGGATGAAGTGAAAGATGAATTCTACAGAAAACTTCCTGAACTACTTCATAGGGCCAAACACTCAGATTTGATAATCTTGGCTGGTGATTTTAACGCCCAAATAGGTAGCTTGAACTAATCTGAAAGATATTTAGGTGGATGCTTCAGTATTCCAGCTCAGAGAACGGATAATGGCGACCGTCTGATACAACTTTGCTCAGACAATTGTTTATTCCTAGCCAACACGAACTTTAAGCATAAGGTGCGACATCGTTTAACATGGCGACCTCCTGGCCCTACTCAACGGTGAGCTCAAATAGACCATATCCTCATTAGTCACCGCTGGGGAGGCTCGATAAAAGATTGCCGATCTTTCTGTAGTACATGCATGGATTCTGATTACGCTCAAGTACACATGTGCCAGATTCTGTGTTGATCATACATTCATTAGAAACCAGATGTTTAGACATTAGTAGGTTATAGCTATTGTCGTATACAATGAGGATTTGTAAATGTATTTAATAATAAATATGACTCACTTGAATTTGTATTTATTTGCGTATAACTTGTTGGAGTAGTTAAGCTAGACATAGAAGTGTTTGAAGTTGTTATAGCCGTTGTAAAAGAACTAATTACATTTATCGTGGTTGTGCATGTAGTACCGCTAACATCACCACTAGATGGTAAACTAGACGTCAATAAACCCATTGTACAACACCCCGGTAGGTTTGCATAATCGCAATGTTGTTGGAGAAATTTTATACGACAAACGAGAATTTCTCTTAACCATTTTAGGACGTCACATGAATTAGGTATATTACGATTGATTAACTTTTGAGCGATACTGTAGAGAAGTTGTGGACTTGAATGTTGGTGATAAAGAATGCCAGAAAATAATATAACAAAATATAATTTAATATAAAGATCCACACACATTAAACATGCTATTCTTAAAATTCTCTCTTCACCGTACACATTATTTGTCTTTGAACGAAACCTAAAACTCACAGAAAAAATGTTCCTCCGATTTGTGAGTTCCTGTTTTGAAGAGGCATTCATAGTTTATCACTCCTTAGATCCTGAGCTTCGAAATTACATTACACCGTTTATTCCTCGAACTAACTAACTCTTATTGAATTATCACCGTACTTAATCTTTTTTCTCTATCGTTGAAACTACGGCTTCTACTGCTTCCGTATTCATCTCGATGTGTTGTGATGTTTCAAGTTAAACTGGTTCGCGTACGTGTCAATTTCTATATCGCCTTTTAACGAATTAGCTGAATTCGGTGAAGTTGCCTTAGTTTAAGTTTCCATTTCAATTCGATATATTGAAATATCAGAGCATAATATAACTGATGGATTAAAATCATTAAATGTGAATTAATTTCAATTACTTTCTGAATAAATGCGTGAATGACAACTGTTTTATAGGAGATTTATCGAAAGTATTATAAAATTGTATTCAGGTATTCAACTAGCCTAAGGAAAAGTCGATTATTCTTGTATAGATTAGAATATATACCATCACTTGTGATAACCATTGAATTTAATTCTCATTTAAATGAATTTATTATTATCTGAAAATACTTGGTATGTTGAATTGTGTGTAGTATTTATATTACATTATTTTGATTACACTGTGATAATTAAGAATAAATCAGCACATCATGTATAATGGAGTTCATTTTAATTTGTCATGATTACTTTTTTATTTAACATAATTAACTAATTTTATTTGTTAGTTTAAAACCTTTCCATCGAACATAAAATTGCATATTGCTTTACTTAAGATAGAAATCACCACTTTACGACTATTTGAAGACATTATATTGCATGAAAATATCCAGCAAGTTAAAAGCAACTTACTCAAATTATGTAATAAAACATTAAAATCTACTAAGAAATATGTATAATTACCTTATTTCCCAAAACGCTTGAGCTGGTGAATGTAAATTCCACAATCTTATATTAGCTGGTTGATGAAGGCACAGTAAAGCATCCATTGCCTCCTGTGCTAAATCAGACATAATGGATTGTTGTATTAAAGACATTAGACCATTCATCAAATCAAATGTTGCCTTCTGTGCATCTGAACTTGAACGTGTCTGTGGGCTCTAAATATTTTATAAACCCCGGAAACGTAGAATTATAAAATTATTAATAAAATGGTTAAGAATCAAATTTATTTCTTGATATATGTTAAAGGCAGAAATCAAGTAAGTACAGTAATCTACATTTCTAAAGAATAAAATTATGCTTTAAATGCGTTCATACCATCGCAAAGAATATGAGAATTAAGATTTTTTCTGTATACTTGTTAGAAATTTCTTTTCGAAGTAAAGAAATGCCATGATTATCTCAACTTTTACTTCATCAAACTTCAATTTGATCTGTTGACGATAACATCCCCTTGGGTTAAAATATTCATTAGCAAGATGTAACTCAATAACCAAGCGTAGATCCGCTTAATAGACTAACAATTTTAAAAATCCTCGCTACCACAGCAGTGAAAACTGCTACGCAGTTTTAGCTGTTTAGTTTTACTAATTTCGCTCATTATATTTTGCTTAGTTTATTTCAAAAATGTTATGGCATATGATATTTGAGAACGGTACTTTTCTAGAGTGTTACTATTAAGGAATGTAAACGGCCGATCTAATCTAAATTCACTACAAGTTTCGTTATTGTGGTGTAGCCTGCTTACACATTACAAGCATGAAAATTATTTCAAATTCATTACACGGTGATTAATTGTCAAACAACTAAACTATAACTACCAATTTGGATTATAAACTCAAATTGAAATATCAGAGCATAATATAACTGATGGATTAAAATCATTAAATGTGAATTAATTTCAATTACTTTCTGAATAAATGCGTGAATGACAACTGTTTTATAGGAGATTTATCGAAAGTATTATAAAATTGTATTCAGGTATTCAACTAGCCTAAGGAAAAGTCGATTATTCTTGTATAGATTAGAATATATACCATCACTTGTGATAACCATTGAATTTAATTCTCATTTAAATGAATTTATTATTATCTGAAAATACTTGGTATGTTGAATTGTGTGTAGTATTTATATTACATTATTTTGATTACACTGTGATAATTAAGAATAAATCAGCACATCATGTATAATGGAGTTCATTTTAATTTGTCATGATTACTTTTTTATTTAACATAATTAACTAATTTTATTTGTTAGTTTAAAACCTTTCCATCGAACATAAAATTGCATATTGCTTTACTTAAGATAGAAATCACCACTTTACGACTATTTGAAGACATTATATTGCATGAAAATATCCAGCAAGTTAAAAGCAACTTACTCAAATTATGTAATAAAACATTAAAATCTACTAAGAAATATGTATAATTACCTTATTTCCCAAAACGCTTGAGCTGGTGAATGTAAATTCCACAATCTTATATTAGCTGGTTGATGAAGGCACAGTAAAGCATCCATTGCCTCCTGTGCTAAATCAGACATAATGGATTGTTGTATTAAAGACATTAGACCATTCATCAAATCAAATGTTGCCTTCTGTGCATCTGAACTTGAACGTGTCTGTGGGCTCTAAATATTTTATAAACCCCGGAAACGTAGAATTATAAAATTATTAATAAAATGGTTAAGAATCAAATTTATTTCTTGATATATGTTAAAGGCAGAAATCAAGTAAGTACAGTAATCTACATTTCTAAAGAATAAAATTATGCTTTAAATGCGTTCATACCATCGCAAAGAATATGAGAATTAAGATTTTTTCTGTATACTTGTTAGAAATTTCTTTTCGAAGTAAAGAAATGCCATGATTATCTCAACTTTTACTTCATCAAACTTCAATTTGATCTGTTGACGATAACATCCCCTTGGGTTAAAATATTCATTAGCAAGATGTAACTCAATAACCAAGCGTAGATCCGCTTAATAGACTAACAATTTTAAAAATCCTCGCTACCACAGCAGTGAAAACTGCTACGCAGTTTTAGCTGTTTAGTTTTACTAATTTCGCTCATTATATTTTGCTTAGTTTTATTTCAAAAATGTTATGCATATGATATTTAGAACGTTACTTTTCTAGAGTGTTACTATTTAAGAATGTAAACGTCCGATCTAATCTAAATTCACTACAAGTTTCGTTATTTTTGTGTATCTGCTTACACATTACAAGCAATGAAAATTATTTCAAATTCATTACACGGTGATTAATTGTCAAACAACTAAACTATAACTACCATTTGGATTATAATACTCAAATACAATCAATATCAGCACACTAGCAACTAAGTTCAAGGGAGAGAGGTAATTACGAAGCTTTAGTAAGATGTGACGAGCTACTTTCACGCATTCCAGGTGTGTGAACGCTAAACACCAGTGGCTATAAACACGATGGTTCAATATCTCGTGAATTGACTGGATACAAAAGTATCATATCAGCCATTGGATTACTGCTTAGTTTTAAAAGATAAGAGTACACCCCGAAATTTTGGAGTCCTGATCTTGAATCCTCATTGAATCATAAGATAACTCTGCCAACGAGAAGTTGCATACTAAAAGTAAACAGTGGTTCAATACTTCCCGGTCCTTAACGATTGTCTATATCAGGTTAATTTGCGATATCCAGTCAGAATAATTTATTTTTAATTAAGCGTAGATGTATCTCAACTTTCCACGTTCTAATGTTTTCAGTTTACTTGATTACGCGATAATGTAATTTCTTATTTCAAATTGGTAAAAAACTTCTACGGTAAAAAAAATACTATATTGTTGGTCTTTACACTAAAGCGTAGAACACACTTGAGAAACATTATGACGAATATCCCGTCTGTAGGTGAAAACAAACTTATTCACCTAACGTCACCTATAGATTACCACATTATCATTTTCATAAATGTGCATTTTATTATTTTTATTGTAACAGGTATGAGAGACGTATATAAGATGAGCTGTTGTCATTACGATATAGAAAATTTAGGAGGTCGTTTTACTTTCTAAATTTATGAAAATAACTAAACCGGAAATTCATTCACTTCCTGTAATGAAAAATTTAGTAAAGGTACTTTCTAAAGTATTTGTTGCCAATCCGATAAATAGGCCTGGCTTTGGGTAAACGAAGTGTTATTAAGTCTTTCAAGTTTAACTGATATGCAACAGAACCAGGTTGACGACTCTCTTGGCTTAGTACACTTGGTTAACTTGGCAACATGTCGAATACCCTAGTCCAATCAGCAATAGATACTTGCATCATGCTTTAATTTAGACAAGCCGAAAATTTGTGTAATTTATTTAACGTGTATTATATGCCAAAAGTTGTTTTATCAAACGATATACAGCCAGACTATTAACTGCACTAGGAAAATAAAGTCTGGATTTTAGTTAAAGATAAGCCGAGTTGAATTTTATTGGCTTCACAGAACGTGAGATATGCAAAGCTAACAAAAAGCTAGGATCAAAGTAATATCTCAGATTACTTTGGGTATCTGCCATTTTGTCTAGTAATATAAGTGTAATAACATTGCATACCTATCACGGCGTCTGATTTCCAGTTCAAACGAATTCTAAGTGTATTTAAATGGCTTGCAATTATGGTTTACTTGAACTAGATTTGAGTCTCTCTCGTCTTAGCACATTTAGCGAGATAGGCAACACGCTAAATATCTAAAGATGCCGCAACGTTAAGTTTACTATAGTATCATCGTCCATAGACATAGATACATTTTCATATAAGGATATGCAAGTGTTAATATTATCCTGACTCACGTAAAGCATTAACAATGGGTTAGCATTTAGCAGACGAACCATATTCAGCAGTAAATTATATTTACTCATCAAATTATCTTCAGTTTTGTCCTTAGTTTTTAAATTCATTTTATCTCGGAATGTAAGACTCTAAATAAAAATAAACGAACAATAAACAGTGTCACAAAATGATGAAAAGTTTGCAGCGAAAATCTAAATTAAAGTTTGCTCTAGTCACTGACTAATATCAATGATAGAATCATTGAAAAAAACCATAGATTAGTGAACAACTCTTTTTTCTTAGTTCCAGAACTCTATAGGTCACTCTATTTTACCAACAATTCAGAGTGGAATTGTCCCATACATACAACACCAGTCAATTCTCAATATACCAAAAGTGTCAAACAATGTCATCAGTGTAACCTATCCAATACAAAATGTAATAAATCAATTGGCCAGTACATTCTGGTATACACTAGTACGCCTGATGATCCCAGTGTGTGATGAATACAAGGCTTCAAAGTGTAATAATAAATCCACGATATGTATGTAGAACAAGTTACATAAGCAAATTTATTGATCGCTTGAGTGACCTTTGGATGCAAATCGAATTAGTATTTACTACAATAAGAGTAACAATTAGTTACCAATGTATCATGAATATTAATTTATGGTGATCGAAATAGTGTAAGGGAAACGAGATTTGAAGTACAAACGCGGCACATTTGGTTAAAATCTGCAAATCATTCAGCAAATTTTATTGTATGCAAGGGCCTTCTATTTTCAATCTTGATATTTAAGACTGAATCAATCAATCTCTACTAAAAGTTGGTTTTTATGAAGCATGTCACAATATAGCCTAATTTTTAGCAGTTGAGTATTTCAAATAGCAATCAGTAGGTTACATTTTTATCCTTGTTTGAAATAATTAAGATGGTTGTACTTGTATCCCAGTGTTATGTTAATTGTGACTGAAAATTATTAACTAAGATTATTGGTGGATAACGTCACTCCTTCTGAGGCTATAAGTACTGGGCTTAAATCTCAATGGGACAACCAACGGTGGAATGTAGAACCACACATCAAACTAATATAAAGTAAAATGAAACTTATGTCCTGACACCTACTACTAGACAATCGATATATTAATATACATCATATTTTCAGAATAAGTGTTTGTAATGATAACTAACAACATTCGGAAGCAGCTGGATGTACAACCCCGTCACGATCTACTTGAAGAAGCAGCGTTCATGCTTGTATGAATCACTTTTTTTACTTGGCTAATGGTGTCAAGGATACTAGAATAAAAGCTGGGTAATACATATCATTTCAAACCCGTAGTTTGAAAAACCACCGATACCAACCGACAATGTTAATGGGTTATTATTTGAATGACTTAAATCCAGTCGGTAAAAGTAAGCAATTCCAGTTTGTTATTATGGTTAGTAACTTTGTGTATTGTACCAAAGCATAGATGCTGCATATATCATTTCACATTATTAACTGAAATAAGTTTTCTCCAGCTTTTCTAAAATAGGAGGGGAAGGAAATGAACTATCGATTTTTAGTTTACAAACGATAAACAATCTTATCTATTTAGCCTATTACATAATATCGTCGATAGGAAAAATTTATTATATGTTTATGTAAAAACATGAAAACATGTAGATAAAAAAATGTATACACAAAAATGGGAGAATTATGCTTTATTCTAACAGTAAAGTATGTTTTCCATGCATACATTAAGACCAAACTTAGGTGTATCTTATGACTTTATACACATGTGACTGGTGTAATAACAGGTAAGATAAAATAAACTCATAATCAATTAGTATTTTCATAAAAATACATTGTGAAGTAAATAGTAGATATTAAACATAGATTATGATAAAACGATATTATTTTCCTTACACATTTTAAGCAACTTAATTAAAACGAATATTTATTACAAATCACCGTTAAATAAAACTAACTACTGGATATAAATTCGATTTCAACGCGATTTGACATCAACTATAAAACCACTAAAAACCAGGGGATACATTATGGTTATTTCGATCTACTCTGATTCTCGTCAGCTGTGAACATACATGGTTCTACTATTATTAAAACTCAGGACCTCCAAATTTCGAGAAAAGCATATTGTTTTCACGAAACTTGGTCGCAATTTAGTGGTTTATATTTTCAACCTAATCACTTTGAGATATTGTGCAGTGAATCCCTGATTTATCATTTAAGCAATTCATATTAACCGTACTTTTTTGTAATGAATAAGTGCTTACTAATAACTGCTATCTGAAATAATCATTGAAGCTCTAATATAATGCCATGACCAGTATAGTTCAGCCATGTCAGAAATGCGGGAGATATCACTGATGGGAATCGATTATAGTTATGGCTTATTCTGAATCGAATGAGAAAAGAAATGTGGACAATTGGATTCTGTTACAAACGCCACAGTGCGCTGCGCATGCATTTTGTGAGTTGAGACTTGAATACTCTGCAAGGATACTAAGAAAGCTTACCTATGCGTTTGACTGAGAAGCTAAAAAATGAGACAAATAGCTATTCAATAAACGCTGGCTTGTTACGATTCCTCAGTATATACAGAGCCTTGATGACAATAAGTGACTATTCTAACTATTTCCACAAACTCTTATGACAATAAATGATCTTGAGTCAATCTTGACATTTCAAATACCTAAATTTAAGTTAAGAACATGTGAGGTTTAAGAAACTAAGCATAGTAAATATCTGCGTGGAGTGGTTAAGTGTGATTTGTAGTAATTTGTATATATGTATTATGGGATTGAGGTTTCTAACAAGGTAGAAAGCATAAATATTCTGACCAGTATTATTGTTATGACAGCAAATTTATTTTTAATTGGGAATTTTGAGTATCCTTAACTTCATATTAACGTCTCTAATTGATGATTCTCTCTTGAAATATATCCATATTGAGTGGATTGACTTCATACTCACTTTTTTTTAGGTCTTAGGTTGATATTTACCTTCGTTAATTCAAAGTCAACGGCCAACTTGAACTGTTAAGTTTCAACCTAATCAACTTTTTTTCAAGATTCTTACAGCTTACAAACACTTTGATGTTTATGTTGATATGACAATTCATTTGATTTAAGATAAAAAGGTATCATCCTACAGCTGTCACTTTATACTAATTGTGTAACTCTAAAGGAACTTGAATATGACTAACATCATTACTAGCATAAATAAGAAAAGAACAGAAAATGACCCTAATCGACTAAATTATATTCTTTCAAACGTCATAAATAAATCAACGTACTTGAGTTATGCGAATTGGTGGATGATGATTAACACGATTTAATGTTTCTAAGAACATTGAACGAATCTCTGTAGACTTTGAATAAAACGGACTAACATCCGGCCACCATGAGAGACGTGACTTAATTTAAAATAAAAACGTACATATTTATAAGTTATACTTAATTATGTTATATCAAAATAGCTTTACTAAGAGATACATGGAGACAGTTTACATTTGTTAAAATTGACCCAATAAATCTAATATTAATTCAACAGTAATTTAAACATAAAATAAACAATTTTTGAATACATGGATTATGGTAAGCAACGTCAAACAACGTAGATATACAGAGACCAGTGTTTAGAAACCAAGAGTTTGAGTATAGATACTATTATAATACACTAATTCATTTAATTCTCCTCAACTATGCTCTTATCATTATTTTTCAATAATTTATTTGTTCGGTTTGGCTTCCTTTGCAGTAAGTTTTTCACATACAGTGCATATTCGTATAATTACATATTGTTTTAATACGAAAGTTTGAAAAATAACATACTTAAACCTACCTGAGTAATAATACGATAAAGTCCAGATACAAGTACAGTATGATAAATAGCTGGCGATGTGGTTTGCAGGCAAACTTTAAGAAGATTTTTATTGTGTGGTGTTATGCGAAAATAAGCGACGAAAAATTCGGTAAGTAATGATTCCGTTTCAGCTAAATTTTGATTATTTCGTAGATAAGGTTTGTTTGGATTGAATAGTAAATTCTACAGGATATTTTTTGTATTCACATGGAAATATAAAACGAAATTGGAATGGCGAAAGATAATTTTTAATTAAAGAATGTAATGAAATTTGAAAAATACTACGAATGTAACATATTTCATACTTCAGCATCTGCTGCATACAAGTGAATAAGTTTAGTTGGCTCAAAATTGATAAGAAAATTCTAGTTACAGCGAAGTATTTTTATATATAAACATTTTGATAAGTAATAATAGTGACAGTCTAAAGTACAGTAACATAAGATTGTAAAATATTACTTAAAAATGTGGTGAAGTAAGAAAGACTATTTGGTTCAAACCACTGAATAATAGTAGTGATTTTGTGTAAGATGGAGATTAAATCCTAATCACTGTCATCTAGACAGTTGAAAGCTGGCCAAAAACATTTTGAATTAAAAGGTCAGGTTTTAACCTTATAATTGCTATGGCCTCCATAACTCTTAATATAACATAGTTTAACTGACTACTGATAATTCCGAATACTTTAACTGTATCCTTCTCGTGGTGGATGTTTAACGAATGGCCAGCAATCGAAATGTGAGGATTGCACTCCCTCATTCTAAGGTGAAGTGCTTTGGAAATATGTGCACCAAAACACGAAGATATCTAACAATCTATACTCCGAGTGTACCTGCTTATGTACCTACACGCAAACTAGTAAATCCGACCAGATGTAACATGGAGAGAATATTTGTCTACTTTAGTAGGTACTATTGATAATTACTATTTACAAAAACAAATTAATAATCCCCATTCCATAATAGAATTCGACCCTTCTAAACAATTACAGTAGTCTTCGACGAAATCACTTTTGAAATAACCTTTGCTAGTATTGTATACCAAACAAACCCATTCTCTTGTATGTGGCAGATGAGAAAACAAGAAATACCACGAATATCATCGTTCTTACTTTATTTAAATTTACGAAGGGAAACAACGGTATGGAAACAATCTTAAACTAGATAAAGGGACAAGTAATTGTTGAGGTTTAACTTAGGCTTCAAAAACTAGTCAATTGATCGTTTTTAAGAAAGGTATTATTAGTGAGACAGCTAAATAACTTTTCCACAATCAGGAAGGTTAAATGTCTCGAAAAGCCTTTTTGATGTTCCGTGATAAAAATTTCTATGATCCGATCCCTAATATTTACTTTTCTCTGTAATATTATAGGAAATTTCATATATCTTGCTATTCAGTTTCTCAAACTGCTATATATGATGACATATTCAACGTACAACGATTCCTAAATTCATTTTTATGTGGAATTTATATATTCGTTAAATAAATTGAATAAGCAATGTAAAACTATATTTAACAGATTTCGATTATCGTAAAGTACAATTCAACACCAATAGTCTCATAACACGTTTACTAACTAATAATACCTTACTTATTGAAATGATATTTAACCTTATCAAAACCCTTCAATATGTGACACTATAAATTATTGGATAGGATATTTGTTCTCTATGAAAATAATTATAAGATCCCACTAATGTATTTTGAAGAATTCTCATATAAAAGTTAATGTATGTTAGTTTCAACTAGTCAATAATCGAAAAGGCGTTTAACATAATTCGAATATATGATCACCTTCAAATCATGTATTGGTAAAAAGAGATTGGGAAATATCTCAACAATAATTCACCAAGAGATGTGATTTGTTTCACACTTTTACTGTCAACTAGCATCTTAACGGCACGCAAGACTCCATGCAATTACTATGTTTAATAAAATCTCAAGTGAAGTAAAATATTAAAATATGTAACCACTGTTTACATACCATTGAAACTTATGATTGTATTTAAATTACCAGAAGTGATGAGTTCATTTAGCGGTGGTCTTATGCACAATAAACGAAAACATTCAAGTAGACTTTAAACCTTGGTCATTAACAAGTTCCAGATTGTAATACGAGTTGACCAAGAGAATTCATATTACATTATCAGATCTATTATGATAATATACGAATCAATAGCAGATATGACTTAAGATGTTCTCTGCCATTTTGCAAGAAAACAGAGCCTGACATACCACTGGAAGAAATTAGTACTTTGTAAAAATATCACTCTTAAACAATCTGATATTCGAGTGATCACATAAATGAATAACCTATTGATTAGTCCGATAAAAGAATAAATTGCCAAATAAAGTTATTTGGTAAACACAGAAGGATACACTAATATATGAAGTATGGAGATTACTATTTTATCGAAAAATGACCTACGAGGATATGTCCAATTCAGTCACTTCCTACCACTTTCACACTAAGAAATGCGTAAGAAATCAGTTTATTATTAGAGCTAACTCATGTTTTAAACACAAACTTGTGAAAATTGCTACCCTTTGGTGTTTGGAGACAACAGCTAACTAACCAACGCTTAAAATCAACGAAAAATCACATACCAACCAACCTTACAATGACTTAAATATTTGAAAATTAGTCATAAGTCGTTTAATTCATTGGATGAACTATAAGACGCAATATTGTACTTTTTGATGATCTTAGTACAACTTAGAAGAATAAAAGCCTATCCCACTTACTCACAGCTGTGTTACTTCAAGCCTTTAAGGATTGTATGTAAAATAAATCATTTCTATAGTAGTTTTATTTACAATAACAAAATTATTGAATTAAATTATATACACTAAATCTTACTTGTAAATCAGCATATACTGAATGAACTAAAATGAAGAGAATATTATTTCGATCGTTAATATTAATATAAGTTGATGCTTTGCATAAATTAACTGCTGCTAATAATGCTGCTTCTAATAGAGCTGGTTTACTTCCACTACCCCCATGACCATGAGAAGCAAGAGCTTTACGAACCTAATATTCGTTGCGTTCATTGTTTTTTCATAAGAAAACAAAGAAATATAGGAGGAAAAAAGATCAATGACACGCTTATTCGGTTTTCAAGGTTGAGTCAAATTTACAAAAGTATGATGGATATCGTTGAAAAAAATTCCGAAATGATAATGTAAGTTCGACTACCAACAGCTGATAAAATAAATCAAGTGATCTAAATACTAACAAAGACTAAAATGTTTAGTGAATATTTCAGTTATAGTGTATTACCAAATGACAATTTATTTTAAATATACCAGTGAATGTATTCACAAATGAAATAAAACTGGTCACCATTCCGACTGATAATTGAAATCCTTACTTGTACTACAAGAACATTATTATTGTTTATCTCTAGAAAACAAATCAACAGAAATATCAAAGTAACCAATCAAATTCACCAATATTTATAATGATTAGTATCAGTGTATGAAAGGCATTATAAAGTATTCTTAACAATTTGTCATAGAAATACAATTTGAGGAAATATTTTATTTAATGTTCACAAAACAAGTAACGGATTGCTTAAATTCTCTAATCAGCATGGGTATTAACTGTTTCGGTATATTCAGATTGAGTCTGAATGTGGAATCAACGGTGTGCCACTCGATTTATTTGAAACTAGTCAGATGGATGTACATGTATCCCATTGTTAATGTCAACACTGAGACTCAACGTCTATATCTTTTAATACCAACGATTTGTTCGCTAACCTACTGTGTTCGGATAGCCACTGGCCTGTCAAACAGGAATGAGAATACTTCTAGCTATTATATATATATATATATATATATATATATATATATATATATATATATACAAAAACGTCTAATGAATGGTTATACTGAAACAACCTTTTTAAATGTAAATGTGCCAAAAAAACTTATCGAATGAAATCCTAAATGTCTAAATCTGGGAATTACAAACCTTTACTAATTAATTATTTCAACTTTTATCGGCCTGATAAGCGTCATCCATCGTAGATAATTGACACAATATTATTATACGTAACAAGCTGAATTTATAAACTTTGTTTAAATTACTCAACATATATGTATCTTCGAAAAGTTTTTGCATTTATTGTATGCTTTGATTGCAAATAAAATATATTTAAACTAAAAATGAAGCCTAAATCACAGACCTTAACAATATTCACCTAACTTAAAGTGTTTAAAAGTCATGTAGAGTTCATGTTTAGATTACGGTAAGTCAATATCAACAGTGAAATAACTTCGAAAAGACAAACTTTGACAACTTATGAGCTTACCGATCACATTACAAAGAAATTCACGAATCTTATCAACAAAATATTTAAAAAATAAAAATGACTGTAAATTGCAACAAAATAAGGCCAATATTTTATATAGTAGATTGACTTCATCTAGGCAATCTTTAAAAACCAGGGACCACTGGACAGTTATTTCGTTTTGGTTTGAGACCCTTATGACATGCCTACTCACGTCCTTGTCAGGGGAAGTGAAGTTTTATAGCGGACATTAAAAACTGCTTCAATTCTAACTTCAATCAAATCGAGATAATGCTCGACCATCGACTATTGCTATCAGTGATACATGTCTCATAACCAATATTGTTTAACTCTATTATATACAATAAAACATCCATACTCATTAATAAAAAAAATTCAATGATTAACAATTTATCTAGCCTTAATCTAAATTAATGGAAAGAAAAATGATTTCCAGTACACATACTTCATCCATGAATTGTTTCTTTTTTTGATGCTCGGGTGATAAAGGTGCTCCATTTTCAGCATTATTAATTTCCTCAAGAATTTTTGGGCAAAGTACTAAAAGCATCATTTGTAGAGGCCAAACAAGGATTTTCTTTCGCCCACTTTCGGCACAAAGTGAAGTAAACAAATCAAATAGACGTTCACAACAGTCTATTTAATGACGAAGAAAAAGAAAGGTAAATAGCGACATCTGAGCATAATAAGTATATGACCGACTATACAACATACAATAAATAATCACTAAATATGCATCGGAACTAGTTATGCTAAAAAACTGTTTCGAATTGAATGTAGCAATACGTAAAATCACCCTCATGATAAATATTTAGAAAAATAATAATTAATAGGTAAATTGAGTGAAGCAGATTATGAAGAATGTTTTAATGATGTCAACAGTGATGATACAGTAAAAAATAACTGAAAAATTATTTGACTAGTTCTGACTAATTTCTATGTTCGATTCATTTTTATGATGGATTACTTAAGTGTCTTATCTTAATACACAGACTCTAATCTCAATCTGGCTGGAAGATCTTCACATGTTTTAGAAGTCGTACTCTAAGGCAACCATGTAATGAGTAAATATCAGCCCCCCCCCACAATAATATTACGCATTATGCATTAAGTTATTTATTGCCCGTTTTATGTTTTCAGTCAGCGCATGGAAATTATCTAATAAAATAGTTACTTCATATTATTATTTAGTGGTTCATAAATAAACAGACAATAAATAAAACTTACCGGCCAATTCATCATTTGGTTTCTTTTGTAGCTCATCAAATTCTTGAGGATAATTTTCTAACCAATTCCAAATAGCCTTAACAAAAAAGACGAAACGACTTTACCTACTAGTATGCACAATAGGAAAAATTGTCACTAAAGTTATGTTATGACTAAATCCTAATAACGGACTGACTTTGAGTAACTCAATCGTTTCTACTTTTAAAAGTCTACAGTCTAATGTTGATCATCATGTATGTTGAAATGTTTGCTGTGATGATGTAACAACAATATATAAGATAAAACTTTGTTGTAAACATATACAATAATTTTAAAACTAGTATAAACAACGGAAATTTGAATAGCTTTTTGACTAATATTTAAAATTTAGTGTTTTAAAATATTTTTGCATGAAGAAGGTAGTGAATAAGACAATTAACTCTATTGTGTATTGAGTAAGCATTTCTCAGTAAAAATTTTAATATACCCAAACTTATGGAGTTCGATTTCTTAGATTCCGTGTTATGTTTCAGTTATAACCACTCTCCCTCTCAGTTCTTTCCTAGAAATGCTCATTTCTGTCATTCGAAAAAAAAGTTTCCGGTGGCACACTAAGTTAGACGACCATAACACGAAAAATATGTTTTATCACTTTATACTAGTAGTTTTCCGTCTTTCGACTAAATGACTAATTTATTTTGATTATTAAATTTATTGCTACTGAATTTATTCGACAGTAAATGCACTACTAGAAAATCATTTACAGTAGTAAAAGTTAGAATATTTTAATCATTGATTCTGTCCTGTATAGAATGTTAGCACAATTCCCTTAGTGTAAAATGACACAAAAATATTACAAGCTATTTTGTCGTTTCATAGGTAGCATAAGGTACATAATTTAACTCAATTCTTAATCATGTGCGAATTTAACATTTAAATGTATACCACACACTTTTTTGCAAATGGATATTCTTATCTTTATCCCCGATAGATGTTTTGTTTGCACTGTTATGACGACTAAATAACTTACTTGAGAGAGCAAAATTTTGGATATTTCCATTTTATTTCAATTTTGACTAAGAGATTATGGTAACCTTGACTTTCATTCACACGTTTTAAGTAAAGTTAGTAATATTATTAAGTTGCTCAAACCATGATAAGCTGATTGGGGTTCTAATTTCTAGTCAGGTGCTTGAAAAAATAAAAAAGGTTTCAATAAGTATCGGTTATTTTTATTGTAATTACACTGTATGTATTCGACGACTATAATGTGGTTTACTTTCCAGGTAACCTTTTTTAATATAAAACGTTTGTTGAAATACTGAGGACTAATTATATGTAAGTGGCTGTAATCACGTGATCAACCTACAAATCTCAGAAAGAATGCATTATCGTCGGATTTCCAAATCAAAAACCTAATAAGGAAGAAATAGATTGAATATCATCTTATAATATGATCTAATTCACAATTTATCATAACAGATATTCACAAACACACTGTAAATACATGTATCCATATATCAACCAAATTGTATTCCAGTAAATGTATCTCTTAGTTTTTATCTAATTGAATATTACTCACCTTTGGTATTTTAACAAAAACAACGTACTGTAATTTTACTCACCCTTTCTAAATAAACCGCAAGATGTAACCACGTTGACTTTTTCAAAGATCTGAAACGATTACATATTTCTTTGAATTGTAAATAAGGTAAAATGCATTCTACAAAATCGCAACCTACCAAGTATGAGACGTGATAATTTACGCATATCTAAATTCAAGTGTTGAATCAACTCCAATTCATTAGCTTGATCAGCATTTGATTCATCTTGTGCAGCTACAGCTAAGCTAAAACATAATATAAAGAATCACAAGAGATAAACATAGAATTAATACAGTTTGTTAATAGAAAAAATGATATATATATTACTGATAAGTACAAGTAGCCTAAAGTCAGTTAAATTAATTAACTAAAATAGACACTATATCTAAATTCAGTCACATAATAAACCATATCGCTTTAGCTCTTGAGATCTTATAGTTAAATATATCATGCATATTACTTTTCTTAGGTTTTTATTACTTTGTGCAAGTAAAGTATAGGAAAAGGTCACTATTATCCTACCTTTTAATTCTCAATAATATCATTTGTGTTTCGAATAAATAGTTTAATATAAATATTATATGATCCTTAAAATATCTTTAAGAGATAACACGGATAATTATGTGGTTATAACAAAGATTAATTAACTGGGAAGGCATAATGTGGATGATCCTGATTTATCTGACACATTTACAAACTCACTGTTCGAAAAGATAAATTAACAGAATGTTACCCCTAGTTTCAGAATGAATATAACAAATGAGTGCCACTTCTACTCGGCATCGAACAAGTTTAGAAAACAACAAATGATGAGGCTAATAATATACTTACCAATTCGGTATCCGATTAAATACAGCATTAAAGTAGTGTGTACTTAAGGCGTATAGCACTTGTGATACGAGCAACAGAAGTTGATTGTACATCTTTCCATTCTCACTAGTTAAATTCATAAACTTCATTAAATAAAGTTTATGCATAAATTTACATTAAGCACAAGATTCCGAACTCTGAACAACTCCTGAAGTAAATTTTTGACGAGGATGGTCTCATCTAGTCGGGAAGTGTCATGAGGTTGCTAAACAAAATAATGATTTCCCATCTTTGTATACATACACATGTAAGGCATTTTTCCAATGATTCCAATACAATCAGCAGTGAATCACAAAAATTTCTTTCTGCGTCTGGTCCATACACTTGCTGTTTTAACGAGTAGTAGAAAAATGAAATAAACTGAACCGAATACAACCTACCATACTGTCAATATTTTGAAGCATTTTTGTTAATCCAGATATAACTAGCGAAAATTTGTATTTGCTTACGTTCACTAAACATTCTTTATTTCTTTCCATATTTTGCGTAGTTTGGGCAGTGTGTATCCCTGTGCGTATGGGAAGCTTGTAAAACAAAATCAATAAAAACATATATATATATATATGCAGCCAGAAAGAGTTCTCTTCATAAAGTAAATTTGTTTGTAGAACTGTTGAAAACTGAAATGCACTTGACACCCGTTCTATTCATTCTAAATTTTCCAACGAAAAGTAACTGATTCAAAAGAATTGTTCTCTTAATAATAGTAAATGAGACAATAATGAAAATATTGCCGTTTCATCTTCAACATTCTGAATAATAAAACACTAAACTTAAATTAAGGTTCTAAAGGGTTAGTATTAGCTAGACTTATAGCTAAAAGTCACGTAAATTATACTGAGTTAGATTAAAAAGAATCCTTATTCGTTGAAATGCCTTTTCACTTCAACATTTTTTAAAACAGAGCTTCATATATAATGGCAGTTAGACAGCCTTATTTATTACCACATCAGCTCCTGAAAGTAACCTAGAAACATGGATATGTATCTCAAAATCGAGATGCGATAACGAATTACGCGGACAAATCGCTCCAGAAAGTTCACTGGCTTATGAGCTGGATTCATTTCAGTCATTTATTCATCAGAAGATTGAACTGATTACCTTAGGGCGTGGTTTCACAGTCATGTACTTAAGGATCATTACAATGATTTGACCAAGTACGAAAACAGTTTTAAAGACAAATACAAAAGTATGATGCTCTTGATAATTAACCCACTAAGTGTGATAATGCAAAAATTTCGGTAGCTATCATAAAAGCTCAAATAAATAAACTCAGACGTCATAATTTCATTAGCTGAAAGATTTTTCAAAGCTCTTGGTGGTTTACTTATCAAACTCTCAGTCAATGAGTTCCCTTTTCAAACATTACTTCACCTACCTGGTGCAAACAAGAAAAATCGTTCCACTTATCTTTGCACGATGAGTGTAATTCAAGTTTAACTACGTTTATCTGCACTATTCTACAAGCTTTAAAAAAACCCAAAAATATTGTAAGAAGTGAGCTCGAGTGCTAGTAGAGGTATGAGGGCGGTTATCACTTCCCAGTTGCCCACACCGTGGAAAGGTCATTTATGAGGAATCTGAAAAAGAAGGTGGATTAGGGGAGGTCTTGATGACCTAAGAGTGTGACCGCAGTGCCCAGGGGACAACTGTTTGAGGTTAATCACCTATATTAGTTGCTCCGGTTGTAAGAAGGAGCACCAGCCTCACGGCTTTCGAAGGAACTCGGCTTTCACCATTAGGCGTCATATCAGGCATTCCAACTCCCAGAGCAGAGTTAGAATGGTTATAGAGGTTTTTACTGGTAAGCGTTTTTTAGCTAGGTTGTTGTTTTACGGGATGGGTTTGCTAACCCCATGCCCAAACCTCTTCCTTTATTCGGGTTTGGGACCTGTAGCAACCCTGGGGGGTCCTGATCGAATGACCCTCATGTGGATTTAAGTCATGAGTTTGATTAGAGTTGGCTTAGAACTAAGATCTAGGCTCACCCAGCTGGAGAGTTTAAACAGACCGTAACACAAGTCCTGAATACCATTTTTCAGTCACAACACAATTATAATTAAAACTTGACAATTAAGAAACAAACATAAAGAACTCCTGCAAAGATGATGGACAATAGTCTCACATTCACACTTTCTAATTTACTTTCATGTTATTCAGAGTCTCTTAGAAGTTATTACAGATTTAGATTTGTGTGAATTAACGAATTTAGCCATTTGCTGGAATCTGCTTTTATCGTGTAGTCTACTAAATCTCAACGGAGATATTGAATGTGAACATTAAGAAGAATCATTCCTTAGATTAATCTCATTGGAATGGGACTGAACGTTATGATCAACGATACTGTTAAAAATAAACATCTAACCATTTAAATATGTAGGCTATACTAAGTAACATGTACGATTTAAATTAACTAAATAACGATGAATTCTAGTATTCTAGTAGTATATAACTATCATATGATTATTTATTTAACCAGATGTGGACTGGAAAAATTCGCAGTATCTAAAGCCATTCAAAAAACTTTTGAACAAATGTATGTGATGGCACTGACTATATAAAAGTACTCAGTGATTCAAAATTATTTCAAAATAATATAATTTAATTTCAAATATTATGCGTGGCTTTGCAGTTGACGTTCCCAACCATAGTTCCCGTTTAGAAGTCTCTGCTAATTATCCCATCAGTAAAATAAATGAAAGTAACAAACGTTTAAGTGATTACTCACCAAGCAATCTCGTCATAATGCAGCTTTGGTGAAATGGAGTCTAATAACATAATAAAGCGTAAAATGAAGTCTGCTTAATACGATTTGTAATCGTGTTTAGATTTCGTTGGTTTTTCAAAAGTGTATTAAGTCTCGAGTTCGAAGTAAGTGTAGGTCAACGCTAATCACATGCGTTGTAAATAATCTCAAGCTTAAATAGGTTAATGACCACCTACGATCTTAAGATGCAGAACAGGTATGCGTTTTTAAGGCTCAATTAAGTGCATGTTGATCCTGTTAGCTGTAATTATCAACTAGTCATTGCACACAGTGCTACACATGTTAAATCCCACTAACTATGCTTTAGCCCTTTATTTAAGTTTAATTTGCAAGAAAAGCGTAGACCATTTACCTGGGAATCGAATCGAGAAAGTAGAAGGTGTACCCATTCATTTGGTCTCTTATCAGCCATTTGTGTATTATGCACACGGAAAACTAACAAACAATCAGAGCGCCCTCAAAATCCATCAAACGAAGTTAATGGAGTTGTGATTATTTAAAATAATGTGTTTTCTCGAAAAAGTTTAAATATACATGAATGATCGTTGATCCAGTAAATTATGATCTTTCTAAAGCTTGTTTATTAGGATAAATGGAATCACATAGATTATTGAATGACTTATTATTCTAAGTTTGGCGCTACTTTATATCTTCAACGAGGCGATTTAGGATGTCTCTACTTATTTTTGTTTATTGTGGCTTTATTCAACTTTCTATCTTGTACGCCATCTGCTTCTGGTCTGACTAAATGTCTACTGTCGACAGTGTACAATCTAAAAATTAGAAAGCGTACAAGAAAGCGTTCCATAATATAACACATGATATTCCTTTCCAGAAAAGTGTCGGCGGTCTTTTCGTTCAAAATTTATAATCAAGGTGCCAATTACTGAACGTATTGGCATTTTTTTGCTTTCTGGAGTTAATGGATCCAATAAAATCCGGTGAATTCCTGTTGTTGGTGAGGAAATGGCGGTAAAAAGACGCTATTCAAACAGCGCCCTGAGACTATATATAAGCCACAAAGTTAACATCTTACATCCTTGTATAATCAGATAATTTCGACATTCTCATTCAGTGTCACACAAATTATTGATTGAATAACTCTACAGATTTTCCAACTGAATGTTATATAGTCTTTTAGATAATCATTATTTCTTCAGTTATATAATACTGCAAATGCATGCCCAAACGATGCAGTATTACGATTATTAAGTTACACTTTCTTGACGCTACCCAATCATTTTATCAACCAGTCTCTGTTACCTCATATGGATCAAAGGATGCCCACCAGCATTTTCCAACCAACTCTACCCTGGGCTTTCCTTTCCAGCTCTTCCCAAGTGCTGTTCATTCTCTTCATGTCTGTCTCCAATTCCCGACGCAATGTCTTCCTAGGTTTTTCACTTTTTCTTTGGCGGTTACGATTCCAAGTAAATGCTTGTCTTGTGACACAGTTTGATGGTTTCCTCAGTGTGTCCAATCCACCTCCAGAGTCTTTTCCTAATTTCCTCCTTGGCTGGAAGTTGACTAATTCTCTGCCATAGAAAGTTGTTGTTGATGAAATATGGCCAGAGAATTTGAAGTATCTTATGCAGAAAGTGGTTTATAAATATCTGTATCTTCTGAAGAATGCTTTTCGTAGTTCTCCTTGCAAGTTTCAGCTCCATAAAAAACAGAATTGTCTTTACATTTGTATTTAGAATTTTGATCTTAATATTGACTGGATATTGGTTTGAGTTCCAGATGTTTTTCAGTTGTAGAAATGCTGCCTTCGCCTTACCGATCCGTATCTTCACATCAGAATCAGACCCTCCTTGTTTGTCGATGATGTTGCCCAAATATGTAATGGTTTCTACATCTTCCAGAATTTTTCCGTCAAGTGTAATTGGGTTAGTGTTTGTTGTTTTGTATCGGAGGATCTTGCATTTCCATTTGTCTATGTTGAGACCTACTGCTACCGAAGCTGCTGCTATATTGTTCGTCTTCATCTGCATTTGGTTCTGTGTGTGAGACGAAAGAGCTAGGTCATCCGCAAAGTCCAAGTCGATGTTGTCCATTGTATTTCGAGAGTGTCTTCAGATTTTTTAGTCTTCATGATCCACTCGATGACCAGTAGGAAGAGGAAGGGCCAGAGTAAGCAGCCTTGTCTGACACCGGTCTTCACTTCGAATAAATCTGTAAGCTGACCTCCACACACGGTCTTATAATGTAGTCCGTCGTAAGAATTCCGTATAATGTTGACTATCTTTTCGGGTACGCCATAATGTCGTAGGAAGCTCCATAATATTCACCTATTAACTCTGTCGGATGCTTTCTCGTAATCGAGGAAGTTGATGTAAAGTGGTGAATTCCATTCAATTGATTGTTCAACAATGAACCGTAGATTAACGATTTGGTCGGTATACGATCTGTCTTCACGAAATCCGGTTTGTCGATCTCGGAGTCGGGCGTCGACTGGGTTCTTTATTCTGTTCAATAACACTCTGTCGAAGACTTCGGAGTGTTCTACCCACCTGTTCCAATGTTCATGCACTTCAGTGATTGGTTTACCAGCCTTGTTCTTGATTGGTCGTTCCGACTTACTGAATTCCCCAGCTAGCTTGTTCGTGGTATCATATAGGAGCCTCATGTCGCCTCCTCATACAGATTTTTCCGCTGATATTGCTAGGTCCCCAACATATTTCCGCTTATCTGACCTGGTGCTTCTCCTCACTCTCTTGTTGACTTCTGTGTATTCGGCCTGTGCATTGGCTTTCTCTGTTCTTGTCCGGCTGTTATTAATTGCTATTTTTCTGTTCCTCCTATCTTGGATCTTGTCCAGAAAACCAACAGAAATCCATTATTTGTGGTGATTCACTTTGAGACCAAAAACCTGACATGTTGAAATTATTGTTTCCTTTATCTTTTTACAGTTGTCTTCCATATTAGTTTCACCTGTTTCTGGTAGGTCGTAAAATGCCTCGAACTTATTATTGAGATTTATTTTAAATTCGTTGCGTTTGTTAGTATCCCAGCGAAAGTCTGTATTGAATTTTTGTAATACTGTTACTCCAGTTGTCCAGCTTCAGTTTCAATTTAGCCACCACCAGATGGTGGTCATCGGAAACTTGTAATAAAAATTTGTATTAAGATAAATACGTCTCTCGTACAGGTACAAATAAGAGTCCTATTATGGGTCCTGAAGAGCCTACAACTATGCAACAGCTATACACCAATATAATAATGGAGATGGTGTTGGCAACCAACGTGACAGCTGCTGATGCTGACATGATCCTGACCTTATTTCATCGTGCATTGCCACATTTACCGACAAGCATTGCAAGGTTCCTTAGGAATAGTGGTACTTGTAGCAGTAAACTTATTGGCAGTGGTATTTACTTTCACATCGGGTTGAAGGTGAATCTCCTTCATTACTGTGAATGTTGGCTCCACTACGCTCCTGTGCAACATGTCTACTGTTACTTAAACTATGATGGTTTGTCTGTTTCTAAGAGCTCAAGCCAGCAGCTGTGGCCTATACTAGGACGTATAGTCAGTCCTTACCTAAGCAACGTATTTATTATTGGCATATACGGTGGTTCCAACAAACCTAATGATACGGATGATATGTTTAAAGAATTGTTAACAGAGTTAGCTGACGTATGTGCCAACGGTATTTACGTCGAAAAGTTTGACCAACATGTATGCTTCACTTTGAAAGCTGTTATATGTGATGCACCGGCACGAGCAGATGTAAAGAAAACAATTGGTCACAACAGGCAAGCAGCTTGTGACAAGTGTACAGTAATCGGATATCGAGTTAACAACAGAATGGTATTCCCAAATGGAACATATACACCACGAGACGACAATGGTTTCAGAAAGCGGTTGCAGGCAATGCACCACCGTTCTGCTTCATCCTTCGAATCTTTACCAATTGATATGGTCAAGGATTTTTCCTTGGACCCGATGCATTTGGTGTATTTAGGTGTCGTCAAAAAGTTAATCAACTTGTGGCTCGAGAATGAACTTACTCCACAAAACAAGAAGCTATTAAATGATAGACTGTTAGCGTGTCAGAGCAAAACACCAATGGAGTTTCAGAGAAAGTGCCGCCCCCTGGAAGATGCTCATCGATGGAAAGCAACCGAGTGCAGACTATTCTTGCTCTACTTAGGCCCAGTCATCTTGAAAGAAGTACTACGCCCATCATTGTACTTAAATTTCCACCGACTGTCGTTAGCTGTATACTTGTTATCACATCCAAAGTATTACAGTCAATTTATATCAAGTGCGAAGATCGACCTAAATAATTTTGTTAATGAATTTGAAAAGTGCTACGGAACCGAACATCTAGTTTACAACATCCATTCCGTTCAGCATTTTTTTAGCAGATGACGTTGAACACCATGGGCCTTTAGATTCATTCTCATCATTTGCATTTGAATCATATATGAGTCAGATACGAAGGTCTGTTCACTCGTGGTTCGCTGTTGGAAAGCAGGCAGCACAAAGATATGTGGAGAAACTTTACGTTGATAAAAAGTTAAAAAGACCTCCGAAACCAACAGAATTAAACGACAACACAGTAACAGTGGATATACAAAGGGAAGTCATCAATGTCAGAGGATTTACCATAAAATCCTATGCTCCAGACAACATAATTATTGTCAACGGCAAACCGGGACTGGTATCTCAAATAGTGGACAACAAAATGTTCCGTTTCAGACCATACGCCGATCCGGTAGATTTCTTCAATCAACCGATTTCATCATCGAACATTGGAATATTTCGTTGTTCCACAATCAGTCACGAAACTTCATGGTTGGCTAGTAGTACCCAGTAGTTGGATTCTGTCTGAAAGTTTGTGTTTGTACAAGGAAATCCCAAAACACCTAATGAATAATGATTTTCCCGTTGACAGAACGTTTACCTTGCTCAAATGCAAGAAATTACATGAATGTGGTAAGTTAGAGATACTTCATTATTTTGTAGAATGTCTAGATGAGGCAACCAATGTCAAAAATAGACTGGATGCAGTTTATGGATACGTCGATGAAGACACATTACCCTTACCAAACAAACTTGCAAAACGGTAAGAATTGTTCTGTTTTTAACACATCAATACAGCCAAACAAATAAGCGCAAAGGTGACTATCTCTACACATCATCAGAGATAGAAATCGAAGATGTGCAGTCGGATTGCATTCCACCAAATTATCCGAACGTTAACATCTTTGATAGTAGTCCATTATCACCTACTGCTTGGTTTGTACACTTAAGTTGTATTTACTTACTTTTGAGCTCATCTAAACAAACGACAGTGGTTTCACCAACAACAAATACGGAACAAGGATTGCAGTCAGATATGCAGACTGTATTAAAATTGCTTGGCAACATGAACAGTAAGAAGACGTATGCTTTTAAACTCATCTCTAGATGCAATAATTGAGAATACTAAAATGCTTTCTCAAGTTGTATCATTATTGCAAATGCCGGAACGTAGTTATCAGTCGAAGACTATCTCGGCTGACAACTACCAATTTGAATTACCTCTGACGGCCGAGGATCAGTTAACGATATTTGATGAAGACTTGAAAGACGGACATTTCAGGGATGTAGTCGTAAGTGCATATTACTACCATACACCTTGTAGTGCTCTAAACTTATGACGAAAATTTCACACGACGTTAAATCTACATTGAAGTTGATGGTGCACTACTTCATAACACCTGAACTGGGAGTGTTGTATAATACTCTCGGAACAACAAAGAAGAGTGCAATTGTCAACTTTCGGTTTTACAAATTAATCAAATGTAAGTGTTCTATTGATTAATTGGACATAGTTTAGTTTTCATAGATGTATTTCATGAATACTTTTACCTATTTAACTATACCAATATAACCGGCAATTTATCTTTTTCAGACTTCACAACACCACGAAGACCAACCTGAAGACAGTTAACATAAAGTCAAATCATCCCATCATCGTGTACTTGTACATTTCATAAACTTCTGTGATAATAAACTTTCTCTGTATACATTGTTTTCTGAATTTTGCGTTATTGCAGTCGATTAATGATTTAAGTTAGTATATCCTTCCTATTAAACTGTTAGCGAGATAATACGTTCATAGAGTTGTAATAAATTACTACGAAGATGCTTAACTACATAAATTTGTCTGTAACAAGGCGGGATTGTGTTTAAAATAAAGGGGAAATTCGTCTGGAATGAGAGGGAAATAGTTGACAATAAAGGGGAAGAAGGGGGAAATTCGTCTGGAATAAGGGGGAAGAGAGGAGAAGTTGTCGACAATAAAGGGGAAGAAGGGGGAAATTCGTCTGGAATAAAGGGGAAGTTGTCGACAATAAAGAGAAGAAGGGGGAAATTCGTCTGAAATAAGGGGGAAGAAGGGGGAAATTCATCTGGAATAAGGGGAAAAATCCGCCGAGGGGGAAAAATCCGTTTAACTGTCGCAATTTCCCCTTTATTTCCCCTTTGATAACCGTTGAAATTTCCCCTTTATTTCCCCCTTCTACTTTATTTCCCCTTTTTTGTTAGTTTGGGGCAGTTTCACCTGGTTTATTCTTACATTTTTCTTCACTTTTTCTTCCCTATGCTTTCTGATATTCGTTTTTCATTTCTTTTCTAGCCCCTGTAGTTGTATACAACTTCGTATCTGACTCATATATGATTCAAATGCAAATGATGAGAATGAATCTAAAGGCCCATGGTGTTCAACGTCATCTGCTAAAAAAATGCTGAACGGAATGGATGTTGTAAACTAGATGTTCGGTTCCGTAGCACTTTTCAAATTCATTAACAAAATTATTTAGGTCGATCTTCGCACTTGATATAAATTGACTGTAATACTTTGGATGTGATAACAAGTATACAGCTAACGACAGTCGGTGGAAATTTAAGTACAATGATGGGCGTAGTACTTCTTTCAAGATGACTGGGCCTAAGTAGAGCAAGAATAGTCTGCACTCGGTTGCTTTCCATCGATGAGCATCTTCCAGGGGGCGGCACTTTCTCTGAAACTCCATTGGTGTTTTGCTCTGACACGCTAACAGTCTATCATTTAATAGCTTCTTGTTTTGTGGAGTAAGTTCATTCTCGAGCCACAAGTTGATTAACTTTTTGACGACACCTAAATACACCAAATGCATCGGGTCCAAGGAAAAATCCTTGACCATATCAATTGGTAAAGATTCGAAGGATGAAGCAGAACGGTGGTGCATTGCCTGCAACCGCTTTCTGAAACCATTGTCGTCTCGTGGTGTATATGTTCCATTTGGGAATACCATTCTGTTGTTAACTCGATATCCGATTACTGTACACTTGTCACAAGCTGCTTGCCTGTTGTGACCAATTGTTTTCTTTACATCTGCTCGTGCCGGTGCATCACATATAACAGCTTTCAAAGTGAAGCATACATGTTGGTCAAACTTTTCGACGTAAATACCGTTGGCACATACGTCAGCTAACTCTGTTAACAATTCTTTAAACATATCATCCGTATCATTAGGTTTGTTGGAACCACCGTATATGCCAATAATAAATACGTTGCTTAGGTAAGGACTGACTATACGTCCTAGTATAGGCCACAGCTGCTGGCTTGAGCTTTTAACGCCTAGGTATATCCTGATTTATCGACACAAGAATCCAGAGTCTTATGGGAATAGGTCTTTATTCAATAGCGTGGGCAGGAGACAGTGGAGCGCGGTTCTAGTCGTTCAAACAAACACATAACTCTCAACGTTCAATATAGGCTAATAGGAAATATAATCCCTATGCAAAATAAGGAAGTAAATGAATACTGGAGCCTAATTGTTTTGGCGTATGCTTAAGTTTTGAAGTGATCTTTTAACTAGTCAAGCTATGTTGCTACATTAGCTCCCTCCTAGAAGCGACTTCCGTAGGAACGTTGGTTCGATCAACATACCAAACAAAATCATCTCCGTTTTGTAGCTGTAGCTTAGTTCAGAATTACTTGGTGAACTTGATCTTCTAACAGTGACTGGAGCTTGAAAAGTAAGAGGGCAAGAAAATAAAGTAGGAATATCTGAGGAAATACCGCGAGCGGGCTACCCAACACCATGTTGGTGAGGTACGATGTTTCCATGCTCTGTCCGGCAATCAGGTGTTTACTCTCCTGCCTCTCGAGTCGCCCTCAAGTAAAAATTAAAGAAGAATCTACTTTAGAACAAAACAAAAACGATGAAAATCAACCACACCTAAAGAATTGCTCCACTGTCTGCATAAAAATTTAAAGTACAATATATATATATAGTTACAATTGATAAGTGTTCGTTTCTACGTAAGTGTTTGGTTTCCGGGACGGCTTGGCCATCTGAAAGAAAATAAACATGGTGTAGAATCTTGTGTACGCAAACGTATTTTAAAATTTTTTTTTTTGAAGAAAACAAGAATATATATATAAGTGCGTATACTTGCCAGAAGTCAGGTCAACCTTGAACATGTGACGGCCGCCTTTTATGACTGGTTCGTAACAGTTGGTACTGACAGTACCCATCGGGTTGAAAATTATAGCAAACGTGGTATCGGGTACCTGTCTGGTACTGTTTGACGATTGAGGGCTCTGTAATCCCCGCACGGTCTCCAATCGCCTTTATTTTTCTTTGGGACCATATGAAGAGGAGATGCCCATTGACTATCAGATGGACGTATTATGCCCAGCTGTAGCATGTAATCGAATTCGGCTCTAGCTAATTTGAGTTTATCGGGTGCTAGTCTCCTGGGTTTAGCGGAAGCAGGTGCCCCTTCCGTTTTGATTGCATGACATACTTTTAACTTACTTTTGGAAGGTTGAGGGTTTGGTTTCGTTAACTCAGGAAATTCTGCGAGTATATCCTGGAACTTTGCCGTTGTTACTGGCGGAGTTTGGATTAAATTTAGAGAAGTGATACGACTTTCTGTACCTTTTGTATATTTCGAAGTTTCCTTTAATGTCAAACGTCGTTTATTAGTGTCAGCTAGAAATTCATATCTCTCTAAGAAATCCATTCCTAGTATTGCCAGATCTAAATCAGCTACAGTGAAAATCCAGGGGAATTGTCTTCTAAACCCCAAATCGAGTGTCATTGTTTTCTGCCCAAACGTCGCGATTTTAGTTTTATTAGCAGCTTGAAGTGTGACTGAGGAAGTTTCTCGACCCAGCTCGGTTTTGTTATTAGGAATGATACTAAGTGCAGCACCAGTATCCACCAAGAAGTTCAAGCCTGAATTCTTATCTCTAACGTAAAATAAGCGACTGTTTAGGCACCCCTCCTCAGTCGTCGCGACCTGGGGAGGGGTTATTAGTTTCCCGTATTCTTTTGGGTCTGTTTGGGCCAGGCGCATGGTTGACTGCATTTGGTCGATTGAGCACCAAATTTCCAGTGATACCAGCAAAATTGTCCAGATTGTTTGGACCTTTGTAACCTGTTCCGTGACACGAATCTCGGTCGTTGTGGTGACCTGCTCCTGTTTTTATGACCCATCTGCAATTCGTTGACAGCCTCTGTGAGACTTTTAACATTCGCAATGAGTTGTGCTATGACTGGGTCATTTGCCGATTTTTCTTTTCTAGTATAGTGGATCATGCTTGATGCAGTTGGGGGATCCCTTTCCATTATTCTATCTGCAATACGTGCTAAGTGAGATGAAAAAGTGTCGGGATCTTGTGCATCCAAACAGTGTTGGACGTAGCGTGGGAGAGCTTGTATCCATCCTTGTTTTAGGACTGCTTCACCCACTGTGTTGTCGCCTACTAAGGCTTGGAGATGACGCAAAAATTGTGACGGTGACCTATCGCCTAATGTTTCCCCTTGGAAGAGTCTTTGGATTCTTTGCCCATCTGATAATGACAGACGATTCATTATTTCTCGTCTTAGGATGGTGTATGGTTGTGGTGTCGGCGGACTTAAAATCAAGTCGCGAACTTCTTTGGCTACTGAAGAGGGTAGGACTGAACATAATTCTTGATAGCGAACTCCTTCAGATTTAATATTGTGTCTCGTGAAATAATGCTCTAGTTGAGCAAACCACAACTCGGGGTCACTAAGATCGAATTCTGGGATTAGGATATTCGTAGTCATAACGGTGTCTATGTCTACCGATGACTTATCCTCTAGGCTTTTCGTTTGGACTAAGTCTGCCATCTTATATGAACAATATGATAACGTAATGAGGGCAGAAAAATAATGAGTGATTAAAATAAAATACTATGTATATAAAAAATATATATATACGTAATCTTAACTATTGCAAATCAGAAGGCTTATTTTTATGACTGAATATAAAAAGAAAAAGTGATATGAACAACAGCAATGAAATATTTTATTCAACATAGGGCTCACCAGTTTAACGCCTAGGTATATCCTGATTTATCGACACAAGAATCCAGAGTCTTATGGGAATAGGTCTTTATTCAATAGCGTGGGCAGGAGACAGTGGAGCGCGGTTCTAGTCGTTCAAACAAACACATAACTCTCAACGTTCAATATAGGCTAATAGGAAATATAATCCCTATGCAAAATAAGGAAGTAAATGAATACTGGAGCCTAATTGTTTTGGCGTATGCTTAAGTTTTGAAGTGATCTTTTAACTAGTCAAGCTATGTTGCTACAAGCTCTTAGAAACAGACAAACCATCATAGTTTAAGTAACAGTAGACATGTTGCACAGGAGCGTAGTGGAGCCAACATTCACAGTAATGAAGGAGATTCACCTTCAACCCGATGTGAAAGTAAATACCACTGCCAATAAGTTTACTGCTACAAGTACCACTATTCCTAAGGAACCTTGCAATGCTTGTCGGTAAATGTGGCAATGCACGATGAAATAAGGTCAGGATCATGTCAGCATCAGCAGCTGTCACGTTGGTTGCCAACACCATCTCCATTATTATATTGGTGTATAGCTGTTGCATAGTTGTAGGCTCTTCAGGACCCATAATAGGACTCTTATTTGTACCTGTACGAGAGACGTATTTATCTTAATACAAATTTTTATTACCAGTTTCCAATGGCGGCTCATAAACGGTACGTTGGTTGGCTGGAATCAGTTCGACAGTGTTTTCCTTATTAGTGTTATGTAAACCACGAGCTACTAATAAAATTTAATAATATCTTACTGCTAGTTGAGGGCTGAGTGCTTTCACATTTCAATGGAAACATATTGTTAGCAGACAAAATCGGATCAGCCAACTTTTGCTACGTCTGTAAAAGGTAGACCGATGACAACCGATGTTTAAGGCTGATAGCCTAGACGCCCTAACTCGCTTCGACTTCATATTTGAAGCTACGTTAGTAATCTTAATGATATGAAGACAGAAATGTGAAAAACTCATAATGGAACTAACCTCCATTGCTTACGCACGCAAACAGGAAAATAATGTTCGTAGCGTTCCAATGAGATAACTCAAACAAATTTGTTAATTTCATATACTTTTAGGATACACAAAATTATTGACAGTTATCTTCATTGTCTCTTAAATTTAGTAAAATCTCTTATTAAAAATTAATAAACACTGCCGTAACGCAACACCGGGTACATATCCACTTCATTTCGACCTTCCCCGACTCTTATTTCTGCTTCCCACTTATTTCCCCCCTTGTCCCCCTTATTTCCCCTTCCGAGACTACTTACTTATGTCGCACTTCTCCGCTTTATTTCCCCCTTCCTACTTTTTTTCCCCATTTTCCCCTTTATTTCCCCCCCTGAAGTCTACCTTATTTCCCCTTTATCCCGATTATTTCCCCTTTGTCCCCTTTTTGTCGCCCTTCTTCCCCTTTATTTCCCCTTTCGTTGTAGATTGGGGCCAGGGCTAAAATCCTGTAAAGCCAGATAACTATCGAAAGTAACCTGAGACCGAATCTGAGATACTCGCTATTCGAGCCCAAAGAAATCCATCGTCATACAGATATAATATATTTTCAGCTGAAATTTACCTTCCAAATTTAGAAAGAGCACGAAGAACATGTTTCTACCATTTAGACGCATATTTTAATGGACAACAGATCAGTAATAATATCAAGCAAAGTTTGAAGTTCTGTTGGTCATGCTGTTTGAACTCAAGGTCGTCGCCTTTTCTGAGTTGGCAATCGGGTTTGTTTACTCCTTCAATCTTTTTCTACTGCCATTGTTTCTAAAGTATCGTCCTGAATTATTATGGTTTAGGTAAGTGCTGCTCACCGTCTTATTCCATTCCGTACATGAACAATTTATTGAAGAAGGACCAGGTTTAACTTGTTGGAATTCCACCCATGGGTGGTGTACTGCACAGCAGTTCGCGTCGTTCTAACATATGGGTGCAAAAAATGAGCCATAAAAATAGAGGATGTCCGCAGAATCCATGTTTTTGATCATGGAAATATTTGTTGTGTCACTTGTTTATCACGGAATGAGCGAATAAGTAATAATATAGCTAGACATGTCTATGCAGAGTTCTGTGAAGACATGGTAAATCAGTCGAAGAGGTATAAAAGCCTCATTGACTGAAGTGTTTAAGGCATGTGTTGCGTATGCCTAATCACCATGTGCCTTACCTCACTTTGATTGCTAGTGTAAATGTAAGATGGAAGAAAGGGAGAGTCAGCTAAACCAAAACATGGCGACAATCTATGAAGTCTCTGACTACTGATCTAATCGTTTCTGAATATTCCGGTTCATATCCATTCGTTATATGCATATAATAATATATGTATTTAATAATTACTAGTTCCCTCCGTCTTTAGTGTAGTGCTATTTCATATATTGAGCTTAATGTTCTTGGCTTTGCTTATCGTTCTGTATGCGCTTCACTCCTGTACCTATTTAGGGCATATCAAGTATAAACTGTACATTTTTCCGGGACCCTATATTGTTTTTCTGTGTTTGATTTACCAGAAATACTTAACACAATAATCTTAAGTAATCTCATCCAACGATTTTAAATAAGTTTTAAACACAATTGTATT
Organism: Schistosoma mekongi; assembly: GCA_034768735.1. NCBI lineage: Eukaryota > Metazoa > Platyhelminthes > Trematoda > Strigeidida > Schistosomatidae > Schistosoma > Schistosoma mekongi. Next base: position 23,748,101 of record CM068309.1, on the reverse strand, counting down.
TCTGTTTGGTTTATGCCCCCTCTTTTCATTTTAGAAAAATATGTTTGAATTATATTATACCTCTCTTGGATTTGCAATACGCATTGCTAAAATTTTGATAATACTATTACACATCGTTCTTTCAGTCTCTGTGGAGGAAAATGACGAAATGGTAGTCATATGTATTTCTTAACTAATAACTCTTAGGCATATGCTATCCCTACAGAAAAAATCGAAACTGATATATTTCTGAAGTCGCATTCATCATATAATAAATATACTACTACACATAAAAATTTGAACACAACTGTTTTAGCCTATGTAACACCTGTAAGTAGCATTATTCTGTTGCAACATTTAAATGTACAGTGGAATAAATTAGGTTATGAGGTGGCAAAAATATTCGGTGCTAAATTCGACCTTATTTCTCCTGTATGGTTTGAAGTCCAAGGTGAAAAAAAAGCATACACAGTTACTGGAGTTCATGAAATTGACACTGGTTTGATTGTTTCGTTTGTTGTGTTATTTTGTTTTCTCAGAATGGATTAGTGAGATTCGCACTATGAATGCTGACATAAAGATAGTTCCTAGATTTTCCTTTAACCCATGGGAGACCAAGGATTATGCTGTAACATTAAAAGATGTTTCCAAGTCAAACAAATGTATCCAAAATGTGGTAAATATACTTAAGGTTGGTTTCTATTCATCACCACATTGTTATTTCATTTTGTTTAAAGTTCTGCCTAGTCCACTCTTCATTTTTTAGGACTTAGTGTACAATGTTTTATTCTGTCTGCATCTATAGTTCTTAAGACTTCTGGATAAAGCTGAGGGAAAATTTTGTTATTGTTAACAAACGGACTTTTCGATAACAAGTCATTTTTGATTCATTCCACGTAGGTGCATGAGGTAGATTCTGTCATAAACCTTATATTCTTACTTCAAACTCTCTCTCTCTCTCTCTCTCTCTATATATATATATATATATATATATATATATATATATATATATATATATATGTATATATATATATCCTTTGATACTAACTGTGCCTATCTGGTTCATATTTTTCAAAATAATGCTTCGATTTATTTACCTGCATATTGCATTTTATATGCTGTGTAATATCGATTACTAGGCGCTCCTCTGTTGCCATGCACACCAAAATGAGCCAACGTAATGTAGGTACAACCAGAGAAGTATAAGTTTGTTATCTACATGGTTGGGGTGACATGGTTCAGAATCGGTCACAATAGCGCAGATGTATCCACTCTTTGTCTCTTCTTAAATCGTGAGCTTAAAATTATTTCATTGCTTTCTTTCCATACGCCATTTTTTTCTTCCTGAACCATATTCTATATGCCCACCCTTTTTAGTTTTCGTTATTATTATCGCTGGGAGTGACTACTTCTACACATTCTCCTTCTCTGATTTCTACCATTTCACCTCTTCTACCACATCTATGCGTACCACTCGTACTGGTTACCCGAGTTTCCCAAATGTCATACCAGGTCTCCTGAAACCGCGTTCAAAACTTCATGTTGGAGCTTTTAATGTACGTATGCTGTGTTAAATAGGTCAACAAGCTGCCTTAGCCAAAACACTAGTCTCTTGCAATTGATGTATGCTGTGTCTCCGAAACGCGCATACAGGATCCCAATAATCTGTTTGACCTCACCTAGTCAATTCAGCGGAACAGCACAATTCACTTTTTGTTTGTCTGGAGACCCGATAGCAGGCTCACGTGGCCTTACTAGTGTAGGCATAGCACTAAGCTTACGGGCAGAACAGGCACTTCCCGAGTGGATTCCCGTAGACAGCCATTTATGTGCTGTCCGTCTAAGTGGCACAGTACGAACTCGGAAAGATAGGGACACACGCCGATGCCTTTTTGTCGTCTCCGCTTATGCCCCTACTGACTGCAGAACAGATGGAGTGAAAGACGAGTTCTATATGAAGTTCTCTAGCCTCCTTCAGAAAGCTAAGCACTCAGACATAGTAATTATAGCAGGAGATTTTAATGCCCAAGTAGGTAGACTAAATCAAGCTGAAAAGCACTTAGGTGGGTCACTCGGCATCCCAGCCCAGAGAACAGACAATGGAAATCGTCTGATGCAATTATGCTCAGACTACCGTTTGTTTTTAGCCAACAAAAACTTTATGTATAAAGAGAGATATTGCTTAACCTGGCGACCCCCAACATCTACACAACGATGGACACAAATCGATCACATCGGCATCAGCTACCGTTGAAGAGGCTGTATAGAGGACTGCCACTCTTTCTGGAGCACGTGTTTGGATTCTGATCACGCCTTAGTGAGAGCACGTACCTCTATGCGTTTTACCGGTCTCAGAAAAGTCACATCGGGCAAACCCTTTAGATACCACTTGGAGACTGAAAATCCTAAGATTGCATTTAGGAATGGCTTGGCTAAGCATCTAGTTGCCCACAACCAGCAGGTTCATCTCGAAACAGCTTGGAGTGATTTTAAAGCAGGTGTAAACGCAGAAGCGCTATCTGCATCTAACTCCAATCCAATGGTTATGAAAGACCATTGGATCTCTAGAACTTCTAGTGAACTGATGGAGGCTCGGAAACTTTCCAGCAGGCTCGGAGTATGATGAAGAGCGACGACAACTGAAACGTAGACTGACAAAGAGTCTTCGTAAGGATCGTGAACAGTGGTGGGCAACAAAAGCAAAAGCGATGGAAGCATCGGCAGCGGCGGACAATAATCGACAGCTGTTCCGACTTATCAAGAACACCGGTATTAAGAAATCGGCGGTTGGTGAAATTATCTCGGAAAATGATGGGTCTATGATTCACTCTCAGTCTAGAAGATTAGAACAATGGGCGGAGGATTTTCAGGAACAGTTCAACTGGCCCCCAGCCACTCTTTGCTTACGCACTATCCCCAAGCTACATGAATGGAAGACTGACACAGGTCCCCCAACTCTCAGTGAGGTTGAAAAGGCTATAAGTAAATTGAAACGAGGGAAAGCAGCAGGACCTGATATGTTGTCTACCGACATCTTTAAGGATGGTGGTCTAGTTTTAGCGTGCAGGTTGACTGATATATTAGCCAAAATCTGCGAACTGGACACCATCCCCTCTGATTGGTCTCGATCGCCGATCGTTCCAATCTACAGAAAGGGACAGGAATCCTCTTGTGATAACCACAGAGGAATCAGTTTGACTAACATAGTATCTAAAATATCAGCCTCTATGATCATCCGACGTTTAACCAACACTAGAGAACAGCAGACTCGAGAAAACCAGGCTGGTTTCAGACTTGGACGAGGTTGCATTGATCACATATATACCCTGTGCCAGATCCTTGAACACAGACATATGTACTAACGTCTAACTATAGTTGTATTTCTTGACTTGAAAGCAGCGTTCGACTCTGTAGACCGTGAAGTCTTGTGGCAGTGTTTGTCATTAAAAGGCGTACTTCAAAAGTGCATAAACCTTATAAAGGCTCTTTACTCGGTCACCACCGGTCGAGTCAGAGCATATGGTGAAAAGGTTCTTGGGAAACATGGTAAATCAGTCGAAGAGGTCATTAACCTTCATCGACTGAGATGGTTGGGACATGTACTGCACATAACCGACCACCGTCTACCTCGTCGTGCGACGTTGGCTGGGGTTGAAGTAGGATGGGAGAAGGTTAGGGGCGGCCAAACCAAAACATGGCATCAGTCCATGAAGTCCCTGACTATTGGTCTAAGCCATGTTGGTAGATGCAAATTTCCTGGTTGGGGTCCGCGTGATAATCGCAATAAATGGCTGGAGACACTAGGTGACATGGCTCAGAATCGGTCACAGTGGCGCAAGTGTATTCGCTCTTTAACCTCATCTAGATCTTGAATTCTATTATTTTCTGCATACCTTACTTTACTCTTCCCTCTTGTATTTTGTTATTACGTTATCTTTATAATCTCGTAGTGCTAATGTGGTATGGCAACTTGGACCTACGAGCGTATGTGCCCGTTATTTTCACCTACGACTCATTTTTTCAGAGCCAAATTTTGTCGGCATGAGATGTTCAAATATGGATTTATTTAAAAGTATTGTAAAAAGTTTGGGAAACCGAATTATTGAATCCAACCTACGTTTAAACTGAAACCAAAACAATATCTTTAGCTAGTGGTATAGATTTTTATCTAATAAAATAACATGGTCATGTCAATATAATATTAGACGAAGACAAACGTGATCAGTTGTCATTCTAATTATAAGTTATTAGAGGGCATGGACTACGTAGGTTATCGATATACCCATGTCGTTAAAATCTGTCATACTTAATAAGGTTTAACTTCCATTTCTGTGTATCCTATTCGATAGTGTGTATGCACAAGACACAATCCAATTGTTTTGAAAAATAGCCGGCAAGCTGATTTAAACGAAATCGTAATAATAAAGTGTAGATACTATTTGCATCTTTATATTGTTTGCTGTAACATCCTGAACATGATTAGCCTCCTTGTAGGCATTCAACTAGGATATTGATAGGACGTGTTTTAGGAAACAACCATTAATAAATATTAATCTATATGGATTATGAACATATTTTTCGTTTTAAAGGCTGACTTCGTCTAAAGAATCTTAGTAAAACTGATAAGATTCAATAATTATTAATTTCTAATTCATGACCCACAACTTCATATTTTATTCAACCCATTATCCATATTGTTAAGCAAATTTGTGACAGTCATCAAATATTCTTTTAGACATCCACATCACTCCCAGCCTGATTGACTGTAATGCTGTCGTTTCAAATAACTATTGGCCTTCCATGCTATAAATTAATTATTACACCAGTATATTCCTTGTTTCTTTCCATTATTTTATTCCGTAGAAACATAATTTTGATGGTGCTGTCGTAGAGATATGGGCGCAGTTTTCTGGTGTAGAACTGGAAGTAATAACAGATTTTACTATTAGACTTGCTGACAATTTACATTCAAATGGCAAACTGTTAGTATTTGTTATCCCACCTTCTGTTTACTATGAGTAATACATTTATCTAATTAATCTTGAATTATTAGCGGCATAGAAGGAAGATTTAAACGAGAGAATTTTGAACAGTTGGTCGATTACGTTGATTATTTTAGCTTAATGACTTACGATTATTCTTCACCGCATAGGTAAGTTTGTTTAGAAAACGATTCTAAATATTTTTGTTCTCCGTCAAGATGACAGGCCCCAACTATATTTTCCCCTGGAAAACGAATCTTTGTAGGTAGATATTGCTACCATTTTGACAAAATAGATAGTTTACAACTATTTCTAGGCACTAATGTTTTCGAAGCATCACTGTTGTAAAATTAGTGAGTTTGGTGTTGGATTTAACCCCCTCTCCAGTATGCAATCTGTAGAAAAGGATTCACCTCGCTGCAGCAAACGAGTTAAACGTCTACTTTTCTTTTCGGACATAGATGCACTGTAGAAATTTAAATATGAACAGGTTCTAAGCCAGTCTAGTATCCTTCAACGGATGGTGATCTTGTGATTGATTCTAGAAAAATTCTAGTCTTCGTGAACCTGCACCTACATATCTACTTCTGTTTTGCTTTTCTCAACTTGGTGAATTTGATAAATCAAGGTACGAAATGTGTTCAGTCGCTCATAATTTGAACAAAAAATGTAACTGTCTAGATCCGTTTGTCAAAATCGAACATGCTCATATTACTGATCTTTCCTCAGATATTTTAAACATTACTCATCTTCATTTTTTATGAATAAATATGTTAGCCAGTTATCAGTAACAAACATGGTAATTTGAATATTCTGTTACCAAACACAAAATATGGGTATTAATCTTGTTTCTTCCGGTTTTTATTATTAGTAGTTCAGTTACTGTTTTCACTGTTATACATGATTTGTAGCTCCGTTTAAACATTTACATGTTGGCTGTATCATATGTACATAGTATATATATATTAATAACATTAATAATGACAATAATATAGGCATTCATATATGAAATCTTCTGCTTGACTTTTAAACACTTTGTTCAAAGTTGGATAGTTAGAGGGTTTGAATCTACAGCCTCGTGGCCGACATTCAAGATTTTTGATCACTTATTAGTCATTCCTTTACCAATGTGTTAGTTATATTTGGTGTTAATAGTCTCATACCTCCATAGCATATTTAAAGCCTTCCAAATAAGAAGTTAGAAATAATGCATATAAGCAAATAATATTATTTTCAATTAGATCATCATCAGACTTTAATATACAGCAATATTTATGTAAGAATATGAAAATTATCAAACTAATTAAGGTAGTTTGTGAGTCAGTGATAAGAATGAAACAGGTGGATTACATAGTTAAACATAATAGATGAAAGATGTAAATTGGTAGTAGGATGGCATATATACAAGTAGTCATGATGATCAGGTTAATAACCACAACATGAATACATATTTCAAATAAACACGAGCAATTACAAGTTAGATGCAGATCAAAGGTGTGAAATTAGGCTTGTCAAAACAATAATACTGATAATAATCGTTCAAAACTTTGTGCAAAAATAATCTGGTCAATTAGGTAGAGATTGGACAAGAGTACAATAAGAACAATCATACGGCAAGAAATGTAAAGAATTGGGTAGGCTGTTTATTAAGTCTCGTATTAGCGGTGGATGTGATAGGAATGTTACACATTTTTTGAACACATACTCGAGCTGTTAACTCGAATCCCTATGGCTTTGGTGATGTGTAGGAGAATAAGTAGAAAAATATAACTAGTGTGGCGATGGTGTCCAACTTAGCATTACGTCCGAAGGATATATATATATATGCATAATTGTGTTATTTTACTTCATGTTATTACGGTGTACGTTCAGTAGTAGTTTTTGAATTACATACGTTTGTATATTTTTCAGTTATGCAATTACTAATGTTTTTCGTGTTTGCTAAATACTATATAACAGACCAGGGCCTAATAGTCCATTAAGTTGGGTCGAAGAATGCATTGATCGTTTAGTCCCAGAGAATTCTATGAACCAAGTAAAGCTGCGTAAGCAAATTTTAGTTGGTTTGAATTTTTATGGAGTCAATTATGTGCCAAAAAAATTAATTAGTGAACCTGTTAGAGGCAATGAGTAAGTTTATATATTGTGAAATTTTTACTTTATTTTCCTTGTAAATAATTTCTCATTTCATTGTAGTACATGATTTTGTTATTTTCTGGCCTCGAATTTCCACCATGTCTCCTAATAGTTTAAATATAATTAAGACTCAAGAGAGTTCGGACGTTGTCGACTTAGTGCATTTGAATAATTTAGAATACAGTCAATAGCAGAGTTGTACTGTAAACCAATTGTAAGTTCATAATTGGTGTAATTAGTTGTACCTCCATCATTAAAGCTTCAAATAAGAAGTTAGAAATAATGCATATAAGCAAAATATTATTTCAATTAGATCATCATCAGACTTTAATATACAGCAATATTTATGTAAGTATGAAAATTATCAAACTAATTAAGGTAGTTTGTGAGTCAGTGATAAGAAGAAACAGGTGGATTACATAGTAAACATAATAGAGGAAAGATGTAAATTTGGTAGTAGGATGGCATATATACAAGTAGTCCTGATGATCAGGTTAATAACCACAACATGAATACATATTCAAAATAAACACGAGCAATTACAAGTTAGATGCAGATCAAAGGTGTGAAATTAGGCTTGTCAAAACAATAATACTGATAATAATCGTTCAAAACTTTGTGCAAAAATAATCTGGTCAATTAGGTAGAGATTGGACAAGAGTACAATAAGAACAATCATACGGCAAGAAATGTAAAGAATTGGGTAGGCTGTTTATTAAGTCTCGTATTAGCGGTGGATGTGATAGGAATGTTACACATTTTTTGAACACATACTCGAGCTGTTAACTCGAATCCCTATGGCTTTGGTGATGTGTAGGAGAATAAGTAGAAAAATATAACTAGTGTGGCGATGGTGTCCAACTTAGCATTACGTCCGAAGGATATATATATATGCATAATTGTGTTATTTTACTTCATGTTATTACGGTGTACGTTCAGTAGTAGTTTTTGAATTACATACGTTTGTATATTTTTCAGTTATGCAATTACTAATGTTTTTCGTGTTTGCTAAATACTATATAACAGACCAGGGCCTAATAGTCCATTAAGTTGGGTCGAAGAATGCATTGATCGTTTAGTCCCAGAGAATTCTATGAACCAAGTAAAGCTGCGTAAGCAAATTTTAGTTGGTTTGAATTTTTATGGAGTCAATTATGTGCCAAAAAAATTAATTAGTGAACCTGTTAGAGGCAATGAGTAAGTTTATATATTGTGAAATTTTTACTTTATTTTCCTTGTAAATAATTTCTCATTTCATTGTAGTACATGATTTTGTTATTTTCTGGCCTCGAATTTCCACCATGTCTCCTAATAGTTTAAATATAATTAAGACTCAAGAGAGTTCGGACGTTGTCGACTTAGTGCATTTGAATAATTTAGCAATATATTAAATATGCAGAGTCCTGTCACACTGTAAATAATTCAAAGTTGAGTACACTACCTCTCAATTTATTGGTCAGTAATTTTGTTACGTTGGGCGATTAGAGGAAAACAACTAACTTTCAGAACTATGTCTTTGAAGACTATTTCAATTAATTTAGTTGCATGTAATATAAGCAATTTATTTCTGTCACCATTATGTCCCTCGTACCATATCCTCCTGTATTCTGCATTAAGTGTTACTATATCGTTTCTCATTTATGAACTACGGTTAACTGATTGTGTATACGTTGAGCCAGTTCACAGTCACTGTTACTCCTACCTTTTTATCAATGCTAGTTTATATCATTACCAAGGTTAACTTTAATAATTTCAAATAAATTGAGCATTGGATAGATTGTTTATAAAATAAGTGATATATATTTGTAAAATTCCAATGAGTAGAAATTAAATTTTCTGACGTTTCGTGGCTTAGTGCAAATCGCTTCTTCAGAGAAATGAATAACCGAGTTAAATTAAGCCAAGATTAAATAATACAATGGAAGAAATCAAAAACAAAATAAGTTCGTACAATCAAAATGCGAGTTTGATCGTGTCATGTCAAGGTGGTTGGAAATGAGACATATGAAAGTCTATGTCGGGCGGATAGAAAGGCCTTCCCTTTTGTTAAGTGAAGTTGGATTTTAAAAAATGTGAAGCGCTTCAGCTATTCGTCTTTCCTTGTAGTTGGAAAAACATCGAATTTCATTCACGTGAACATACATACAATTTTATTCTCACATATTCACATATTTTCCTTTCATATGTCTCATTTCCAACCACCTTGACATGACACGATCAAACTCGCATTTTGATTGTACGAACTTATTTTGTTTTTGATTTCTTCCATTGTATTATTTAATCTTGGCTTAATTTAACTCGGTTATTCATTTCTCTGAAGAAGCGATTTGCACTAAGCCACGAAACGTCAGAAAATTTAATTTCTACTCATTGGAATTTTACAAATATATATCACTTATTTTATTAATATTAGTTTTCTAATTGGTTGACTATGTGGTCTAGTTTTGCATATATATAAAGGAATGCCTGAAATGTAGTGCGATTCTGTTCGGTGGTCAGGTCAGTTGTCTTATCTTCTTCATTCTGGTTTGGAAGAACTAGCAAACACAAGGCAAGCGTGTGGGCGCATACTGATTGGTCATTCTCTCGCCTATCATCATAACGCCTTTTCCTGACGTCATAACAACTTCCAAGCATATATATTATTATGTGATAATTTTACCATGTCTGATTTAATAACACTCGGTACATTATACTTTTAGCACGCAACTTAATGTAACTGACGTTGTCGGATTTAGTTGTAATTGTCATACTAAGGAGTAGTTGGGTGTTTATTGCATAATTTGTAACTTGCATTTCATTGGTCAGTTATGTCCGAACTTTCTAGACATTGTTTTCTACTGGTTGGAACAGTATTTGTCTGGCCAGCCATTTTGTTTGGCATTAAATTTGAGTGCTTTGTGCATAAGGCAGATTGTTGTAACCGTTTGTTGTTGTTGCTTAATCACCTTGAATGTAAGTGACCAGTAAATTAATAATTATTTGTTGTAGAACCATATTAGATACTTATATCCGTTCCAATATAAATATTCCGAACACTGAAGACAGTCTTTTGACTTTATCGACTTCGGGTGCGTTATTCCGGTGAATTTAACTCGATGAATCCTACAGACGTAGGCTTCAGACTACTTGCACTAGTCAGCCTGACTTATTATCTATAAAATAAGTGATTGTAATGACTAAATGTAACCGAGTCTCTTATAGATTGGGATTCTAATGATTTGAACGACAGGTAATTTGTGAATGAAGAAGCTCAATATTTTTGATAAATGAAGACGCGATGATATTCTGTGGCCGAATGATAAGCGCTCAGGAGATATGATTATTGATTCAGATCGTGTGATGAATTGAAGCCAAAAGGAGAGAATCCTTTGTCTAACTAAATGACATTCTTATATACAAAATATTAAACGCAAAATAACATGACCAAATGTAATGGATGGTTGGACGGTATGTTTACTGTAGGTTACTCATCATTCAATCAATAAAAACCTACGTGTTTTACCCATCATATCAGTGTTCAAGTTCATGTATTTGGCTTTGAGCCATGTTTCGTAGTTGCTAGTAATACTACCCGAGCCGAAGTAGATGACGTGATCTAGAAGTTGTGAGTCAAATGATTTCAACAATAAGGCATTACTCTACAGATTCTTGTTATGCAGTCTCTTTGTAATTCACTACTCAATACTTTTGCAATGAATTATGTCTTTGGGTCTGAGGTTCATAGAGTTTAATATTAAAAACGTAGTTGTTTTGCCTTAGTTGCTCGTATATCATTTCATGATTACTAAATAATCACTGTATGTTGACAACTTGATTGACCATGAATATTTGGAATTTACTTATGGAAAGTATTCAGTATTTGTTTATGTCGCTGCTCTTAAGTTGAATACTTTTTTGTTGAATAGACCCATCAGTAACTATCTAATGTATCAACTAAATATCCTGTCTCATCTATCATTTTCTGACCTTCATTTTCAACGTTTATAGCCACTCTATTATATCTCCTTGTTTTGTATGTAAACTGCGGTTATACTTTAACTAGTGGCCATGTCTTCTTGCTTAGGATTTAATTCCATTGTCATTTATGTATTCTGACTCTTCAGCTTGTAATCCACTGATTGACCGTCATTTGAGTTCCTTTATAATTATTTCACTGATCATCATAACATCACTACACACCCCTTAACACGTCTAGTGTTATTTTATGCATTGTTACCCTGTTAAGATTATTCATTATTTGTAAATTGTTTCAAAGGTTTCTCTTCGTATATCGATATAGTTTATTTGATCGGCATCACTAATACTGTCGCATAAAGTGAATGCCAAATAAAAATACACGAATTGACAAATAAGTAGCGATTAATAAAGGTTGTTTTCTCGTTCTCTACACTCTCTACTTTGACTTGCATAGCCAGATAGTATCACTACCTTACGCAAAAGTATAAACCAAAGCCATTTCCATAAATCTGTACTTGATGAGTGAGTCGCATTATTATTATTATTATTGCCATTATTGTTTACTATAGTGCTTAATAACAATGTCTCGGTTCATCTTATAAGCTTCCATGTCTGTCAGCTTTTAAAATTTAGGACTACCAAATATTTTTAGATACATTTTATTGTTATGATGGGCAAATAAATCGGGATGGTAGAACTTCCAAAACAGTCGTCCGACGGGCTTATTTAGATATATTGATTATGTACTGTTTATGTTTCTTTTTAACATTATTTCTCTGTGTTTTTGTTGAAACTGTTCTTGTTATTGATTTGCTGTTTATAAACCATGGCTGTAGATATTGAACATGTTGCTAAGATATTCGAATATATTAAGTTGAAAGTGTTTGAATTCTATTGCGCATAAATTCTATTTGTAATGCAACTTATGACAACTTACTAGGTATCCTAAGCCATAAACTCCAACTGATAATTGTTATTTGTTACTTAGCTTTATATTACTTATGCCGTAGTCCAGTATTGACAATTATTTCTTAAATTTGTCGCATTGCTTTCTGACCAATTATGCATATATTCATATGAATATTCGAGTTAGTAATATAGTTTACTTATACAATTTCAACCTGTTGCGTATTATCAGCTTCTATTTGGAGGTTTTGGATATAGTAAGTGGTTTCTCTAACCAATTAGCGTTAATATTTTTTTGGTCATTGTGTCATTTAGTCACCTAAACTCTGTTGTGGTGTTAGTCAAATAGGAAGTCTAGTTATTTACTAGGAAAGTTCACTTGTACCATGTAACAATATAATCAGTAACATCATACATAATAGATAATCCTGTACTTGCTAGTGACCTGTTAAATAGTACCAAGCCGATTATCGGATAAGGATCATGAAATACCACAAATTACCTGAAATGATTTTTATCAACCATTAGATTCTAACTTAGTGGTCTATGTTATAGCTGAACGCACCGGGGCGGCCGATTATTATCGATTCTATTATCTGCCGAGCTATCGCCTATTGCTAATACCCAGCCTTGCCTTAGTCTATTGCACAGACACAAGATCCGACCGATTATCAAGAAGCCCACTTGTTACTCACACTAATATATTAAACCAATAATACACAAGATATATATACATAAAGCCTGACCAATGTCATATGTCAGACACACCATATTAGCCAATCACATGTCTCCGTCCAGACATGTCAATCTGAGGTTTTACTCGTCTCAAAACCTGCTTTCCATGTGTTTTACTCTATGTGGGGTGGCATATGACTTTTTTTGAATGGTCCAATGAACCAGGTGTCCATTTCTTCGTAGGATTCAATCAATCCTACGGCTTATAGTTGTTCATGATGGAAATTACTTCCATTAACATACTTATTAATTTCAATACGAGTAAATTATAGATCACTACGATTAGAATAAAATCAATGAAATTCGTTCTACAAATCTTAGAGATTAGCTAAATATAGTTTCGGCTAATTGCAGTGCAATTAACTTTTAAACAGACTTTGTTGAAACTAATGTCGTATTCTTTTTTTCTTATTCTCTTATTCAGGATTGTTGAGATAGTCACAAGGTACCAACCTAATTTTACATGGCATAAACAGTGGTCTGAACATAGTTTTTCTTATAGGTAAGATCATATTTCTCCCTTTCTTCAGTAATGGTGTAGTCTTCTAGTGTTATTCTTAATTACTCTCATTATTTGTATGTATAAGAGTTTGAACTGTATTTCGGTAAATTCAGATATTCTCTATACACAGGCACTTAGTGTGGATTAACTGGATACTATTAGTCTTTATACCAAGGTATTCGTGACTCCTAGTATAGATGAATAACATTGTTTTGTTACTTCGTATTATCGTATCCACAGAGTTATTAATTAAATAATCATTCAGCTTAATGATAAGATGTGATTTTCTCTGTAATATGACAGAAAGAATGCATATTAGAAGTACTTGAAATCACTATACGCCAAGTTTTGTTTGTGTAATACATCATTTATTGATAAAAACTCCAACAAAAATTAAATAATTAGGAAGAGTTTTTATCATCCCGCTAATTAGTCATAAACTGAAACTGGTCAGCCTCTGTTGCTATATGTACATCCTGAGCGGATTACCTAGATATAACTATTAGTCACAAGTAATGTTTAAGTTGGATTGTGATACTCGAACGGAATCCAGGACGCGCGTGGAGTTTGGCATGCAACGGACTGAGTTCGAATCCCAGTGTGAACATCAACATTGGGGTGCAGGTACATCCAGCCGATGATTACCATATAGGACGAAACGCGCATCCTGGATTTCACCTGCTAGTCACAATGTAACTTAAAAATTAGATACTTTTTAAAAACCTGTCTAGGACATCAACTTTAGCAGTTAGTCTCATGTGTAAGTTCTTTCGCATTTTAGGTGAATATTTAAATAGACAATAATAATAATTAAAAATCAGATTTTTCTCATCACAGGAAGTGTGCGTATGTTATTCTGTCTACTAATAAGTAGTCATATACAGTCAGCGATTTTTTTTAAAAACAACTTTTTCTTTGAAATAGTTTTGTTGACGTCATTTTTCTATTTAAAATTTCATGAAGTCTTTCAGTTTAGCTGTAAAATATTCCCGTTTAATGTATCGGTTTTAATTTCTTTTTATACGGTAGGATACATACAACTTTTCATAAGACTTCTTTTACTACTTTTGAGATTTATTAAAACCTACTTTAATTTAAATTAAAATGAAGAAGAATTTTTAAACATAGCATCCATTCATGAATTCATTTTTTACTGGTTTAAAATCATTGGGAATAGTAATTCTTCTGAGTTCCAATGAAGGGAAAAATCTATTAGTAATTAATTATATTCGACTGTGTAATATGATTTACAGTTGTTATGACGAGATGAAAGAAAGGAGGAGGGTGATGATGATTTTTGGTTGGTGGATGCGAACACCAATAAGATGCGTGCCTAGTTGAGAATGTACGACTGACCTAAGCCCATACACCCCCTCAGGCCGATAATAGGACAACCAGAATTGAGAACAGGAAGACTGAGAGAGCGAGAACCAAGAACTGGAGAGAACCGAGAACCAGACCAAGGTCGTATTATATTTTAATCATGCATTTATATATACATAAAATCAGATCACACTGTGAACCAATCAAGAATTTAACATTTGTACAGAACAAAGGGAAGAGTGGCAGTGAATGTTACAACTTGTGTACAATTAAGTAAGCGTAGTTCATAGTAAATAAACAGTATACTAAGAGCAAATATACAAAAAGAGAGAACCGGGCCAGGGGAACATAACAGTCATAGAAATAAAATGGTTACATCACTCATGAATAAAATAATTAGAATAGTTCCCCAAAATACAGTTCTGAGAGTTCGTTACTTTTGTTTAATCGCCCAGCGTAACAACAGTTGATATATATTAAAAGCTATGCAGATACGAAGTGTATGCAACTATCGTGTTTTAATTAATACTGTCTGTATTTCTGTCTAACACGTGAGTAATTCACTCTAATTTGCCTTTTTTATATTGTTTTAAAGTAGTGTAATTCCAGTTTATTTGCCATTACATGTTGCATTATATGCCAGTATGTATGATCCTGTTTTTCGTCTACTGAAAATCGTATTTTTCCTTCTTATCTAGGTTCTATTTTGTTAATTGTTTTATACTTTATTCTTTATAGAGATGCAAAATCGCAGGATCACTTGGTCTTCTATCCTACCTTAATGTCAATAGCTCAACGTCTTCAAACAATCCTATCTAAAGGCACGAGTGTTTCTATTTGGGAAATAGGACAAGGATTGCATAGTTTTTATTCTCTGCTCTAATATGAAATTTTCCATATTGTAATATCTATTAATTGTTATCTTTATATTTTAGTAGATATATTTTCTTACGTTGAATGCCATTAATTGTTACAGTATGTATATATGCTTTCGGTCGACGAGTACTGTAATTACACTTAACTTACATTTCTATCGCTTTCACCTTTTTGGTTTCGTATGTTCATTACTTCATATCTTTAAGATGCAATTTAATATCTCACCTAGGGAGAAAAATACCATTTGTATACTTATACAAAAGGTTGTGGCTTAAAAATATATACATAGGATGTCATCGGTTAGGCTAACTGTGCAATTCGTGTTTTGTGTGAGATAGTTTTGCCGGCTTCAGTGGTATGTGACTAATTTCTTTCGTTCTCACAGTGTAACACCTAACTGTTGATAACTAGGAGCAGTCACTTAGGATGCCTAATGTACAGATGGATTCGGTATTTTATTTATTTATTCAACGTAGATGTAGGGACTTGTATATATGTAGGTGAGTACTCTTGTGCTACTGACCGTTTCTAAGCCATGCCGTTCAACTTCCCCAACAAGGTGGTTTGCACCTATTGACATTTCCGCTGACTTCATAGGCAGAGGTGTAACATCTGGCTTAGTTGTCCTTGTGTTCCGGTCCACACCCACACTTGCCAGCATTAGTTCACAGCTGGCTAGTGTTGCATTCTTGAAGTCGCTTAGTATGACAGTAGATCACAGGGACGCCAAGGTTACCAATCTTATTTAACACCAGAAACAGCCGAGCAACGGTCTTATTTACGAGGCAAAAATACTGGGGTTAGTTTATCGACGGAAGTGGTTTTGGTAGTTTCGTCCCTAGCGCTGAAAATCTTTGGTGACTGTTAAACAAGTGGCACTAAAGTTTCTTGTATATTTGAGGTCTATGAGTCACCAAGGGGTTAGGTTTATAAGGAAGTGCATAGATAAAGTAATGATACGATTAAACAGTAAAGTGGTTTTCGGTAATACGGGTTACTTTTAATAATAATCACAGGCAACCCATTTTTGGAGAGAAGATATACCAGACCATAGGTGGTCTGAGTTGCTACACAAACGAATTTGAATATGATGAACGGACGTCCAGTATTACGGTTAACAGTAGTGTAGTCGGACATCTAGGCATGCGGCTGGTTGCCAAAAAGTGGAAGTTTATAAACATGTAGGTACAGTAATTGAACGTTGCAGAATATGAAATTAAAAATTGTACGAAACAGCAAAGTCGTGCACACAGGCTAGTGTGTTTTAAAGGGGGTATGATAGCTGATAGAGTTAGCCTTAATGCGGGCGAACAGTGGTTAATAAGGAGTCTCTACATGGTTGACCTTTGTCCACTGAGGTGGGGAATATGGGTTCAGGGGAAGGTCAGTTCTCAATAAAGTTGTCGGTGCAGTGTATTCTTATGTTCAAGTCAGTTGCCAGTTACATACTTAGGGATTCTAGAAATGGAAGAGATAAAAAAATGGCGAACAGCAGAGAAAACAGGATTTGTAGGGGACTAAATGAATTGATTTGGACGAATACACCATTATATGTTGAATAATTAGTAGCCGAATGTTTACTGTTAGTTATCATCCAGGACTACCAGGTAAACAATGAAGTTGAATAGGCGTAAACATAGGTATAGGGGATAGGGTGAACTAAACGGATGGGATGTTGTCAAATGTAATGTTCGGAGTTAAAGCAAAAGGTGCAGTATTAAGAAATATGGTTCTTTTAATGTACCAGGTTTTTATTGATATGTTTTAGATGCTAGTTGTTTACACACTTGTCAAGAATGTAGGAATCTATGTATACATGCCTTAGGTAGTCTTAGTATGAGTAGATAATTAATTAAGCACTGTGCCGTCCCCCCCTCATTAAATAGCTTTGCTTTATAAGATTATACGGCTTGACTATGAGACTAAATGTTAGGCAGCTATTTATTATATACAACTCTATCAGACGAACAAGTGGAACAGGGGCAGTGTTATGGAGCAATGAAATAAAGGTAAACTGAATGATTAGTGGATTGTACATTATGATGTATTGTTATTAGTGATATTAAGGAACCTAGTGTTGCTTATCGTATAAGACAGTAGAATATCACTAAGATTATAGTGGTAAGAATTCAGTTGAAGTTACACCCGGTATATGACCAAGTTACGTTGTCTATACGATATCTGTTAACTGTGTAGCGGTAAATAATCCTCAAAATAGGTTTCGACATTGATGCTGACCATGTTTGTTTTAGCGGACACTACTAAGTTGAAGGCGCTCGGTCACGCATCACGACCAGATCACGACACATCGTACCGTAACAAGCAACCCTCTCTAGTTTGCCAGCCTAGACGTTGCTAACCCATTGCCGCTCCATTCACGATCAAATATAACTTCTCTTCCATCCTTCGTTGCCTTCTGATTTGTTCTCATTCGTAAGAGTGGGTTCAATCGTTAGAAGTTGCTCTGGTAATAATCCAAACGTAACTTGGTCATATTCCAGGTGCACCTTCAATTCCATCAAGATTGCCCGTACGTCTTACTAACCGAGTGTAAAATGACTCAAAATCTAGGTACATGGATTTTCTACTGCCAACACTAAGTCGTTTTCCACAGACTTTTACGGTAAAACTTTGAACTGGAACGGCACTGATAACATTTAAGAGTAATGGTAACATTAGTTGTTTGGAAAACTTTATAGCTCTGTACAACACTCAACATATTTTGAAATATCCTTCATATCTACGTCTTCCAGATTTCAGCCTACTTTTCTGTCTCAATTACAGAACACAATGGTAGTAGCAATGATAATAGTCAGATTGTTTTTATTCCACTTTCGTAACGAGCCAAATTTTGATAAACTCCTCACATCATTATATATATAAGTGCATTTGGAATGTTTACTTAACCATTTGCTAATTTTTACCTTGTTTTTTTCTCGGATTCTTACATTGTACTCTAGACTTCCTATTAGCACATAACGTACTTTCAAGCTGGACATAAACTGTGAATGAGTGAACGTTCAATTGCATCGACCTTAAACTACCGCTCCATTCAAACTACGTCGTTACGGCGCTGTAAGTCGTGTCTCTATTAAGCTATAGATCGTGCTTTTTGTTGCTTATTACGATAGTTGTGATTTCAAGATCATTACTAGAGAATATGACGGTAAAACTAACTTTTGCCGACGAACTTGAGAAGGCCAATCAGAATTAAGATATTTGTTTCAAGATCATGCTGTCATTCAAGATAAAAATTCTTTCTTTAGATCGTTTGTTTAGATTTTTCAATAATAACGTTGTCATTATTTACAATCTACATGCTCTCGAATCACTTCGTAGAGAGTTAACTTGTGATTATGGGCCCAATATGGCTCAAGTACAATCCGCAGATAGTCGAGGTGGAGTAATCTTTCGTTGTAATGGTTGTTAGCGAAAGAAATCAATAAGAATAAGCAGTTTTTTTAACATGTCTAGACTGACACTAAAACAAAACTTCATGTTAGTTGTATTATGGGTTATGCAGTTGCCTGTTACTCTGCCATCGTCTCTTACAGATGTAAGCCAAGTATCAGCAGTGCATTGGTATCAGCAATGTAGAGACATATTCTCAGAAATCATGTTACGCTTAACTCTGTCGCTTGGAGGCGTCGGAATAATCGTTTAAGTAGATGAAACAGCCATTAGGGAGCGAAAATATAATATATGAAGATCTGTAAAAACCTGATGGGTAAGTAATACTTGCTTAAATATTACTGGTAGGTTCCTGGTATTTACGACCAAACATTAGGAAAGAGACATATCAAGTATGTCCCAAATCGAACTGCAAGTGTATAATGTGTAATTCTTTATAAGAATTTCACCGTTTTTCATTCTCGTTGACTAAAAGGCGCCTCAAGGTCGTCGGCAAAGCTTACTTTCCCCACGTGTACACGTTTCTCTCATAATCAGAGTAGGCTGCTTCATAATGAAACAAGAGTCAAGCGAATAGTATACACAGGCAGTAAAATTGGCTATGTGCCAAATGAGAAGCTAAAAATAAAATCTAATCCCATTCATTTAGTAACAAGTCCCAGATTTCCCCAACATTATATACTTGGGATGTTTTTAATTTTATTTAACATTGTACATATTTCGGAATTTCGTCCACCGGTCAGGAGGTTTTTTTGACCTAAACTGTTTTGATTGGGAATAGCTACTTTGCTCTGCAATCCTAAATCATGAGCTGATAGTGCTTGCTTTCCCCATGTCGTTCTTGCATTAGAAGTTAAGGCTTAGTGTAAAAGCCTCTGACATGACATTATATATTCAAACCACTGGGCAATAAGCCCTACTGTTTTTAAATTTTTCTCTTATTCTATTGTTATAGTGAAAACAATATTTTGTAAGCAACTGTGTTTGAACACGAAGCACCGTAAATTGGCTCCGGCCACAAAACTCTAGGTGTTAGAAACGTACTATGGAAGTGATTGTTTGGAAAAATTTGAGGATCTTATAACATAGCGTTTAATTATTGCTGTAACTTCATCTAAAAGGCCTTAGAAATGTACAACAGCCTTTGTTTTTTTATGCTACCACCAGTATCCACATAACTATTAAAATACGTGACATGGCTTTCATCCACTGGGTCGTTGGTTAACATCATACTTTGCTTACTTCTGTCTCAACAATGCAAACGTCTGCTGGATGTCATGTCTTCGTTAGGCTAGTTTGACTGCATTTTTAAGTGATTTTTATCAGTTACTCTTGACTGTTGGCTATTTATGTACTAAACATTCCATTTTTTTAACCAAACGAATATTACAGAAAAAATTTTCATACTAAATTTTGGCTTAATACTACGTACTAAAAGCTCTGAAGTTATAGGACAAAGTTAACCAATCGTGGAATCTCAATAATAAACCTTGTCTTTAGTACTGGAGAATACTCTAACATAATAATATTTAGACGACAGGATTATATCATACATGTTAATTATTAAGCCCATAGTTAAAACCCACCCATTCCTATTGAATACTTGGATAATTGGTAATGTGTATATCAACATTAAAAAATATGACGGCGATAAATTGAAGTGAATATCTGCAACATATTATTTGCTGATATAGTACCAAATTTTGTTAAGGACTCAGTCAGTTATTATGTGAATTGTATCACACAAACTCAACTGCAATATATTTCACTACCTCAATGCTTTATTTCACTTTCCACTCGTTCGGCGTGTCATTATTACAAAACCATTACTGTCGCTCAGTATCCTCACTTTAAACATTTCAGATAATATGTTTGTTAATGTTATGATATAGGAATTTTCTTAGTTTTCCGATCACTATCGAAATTTTTAATTTGTTTTAGCCTTTAATTTTACTCATAACTGTCCTTTTCATCAATGGCACCAGTCACTCTCCAAATGTATCTACAAGACGTGAGTTATCCAACATTACACGAGTTACTATTTTAGATTTCTAGTTGTGTCAGTAATAGGAACGGTAGAGGCTTGAGTGTAAGTTTTTCTAATCTAAATCTCTTATCTAATGCTCATGTAAACCAGCATTATCTTATGTGTAGCGACCCTCATGTGTACAATCCTCGTTTGTCAATACCAGACCCAGAGAGTATCGTTGTATCGTACCTTGTATCGCCATGGGATGAGATAGTTTCCGCTCATGTGAGGTAATATCAGAAAGTTATTTATTAGACTGTCTTTAACAAATCATTTTCAGATGTATATGGGCAATGCGTAACCGTGATTTTGAAGAAGCCTATGCTTGTCAAATAGTGTTGGTAAAATATCCTTTACGAATTAATTATTTTATGGGGTTTTGGCTTAACGATTTTAAAAAGTAAACTTTAGTCATATCACTATTGGCTTAAATCGTATACAGTTTTTCTCTGTCCTAATTTATGAATGGGAAACATGAGCTATTAAAATAGATATGTTTGGGTCTTTGATCGTAAAATTTTTCAAAGTATCCCCTGTATACTATGGAATGACAGACCAGGTAATGTTGGTGCTAGACACAGAATACTAGGCGGAAAATAACAAACCAGTTAAAAAGGTCGTAAATCTTCACAGATTGAGATGGTCAGGACGTGTTTTATATGCCCGACCACCACTTACCTCTTTGCGCGGCGTTGGTTGGCGTGGCAGTCGAATGGAAAAACGCTAATCCTGGCCGAACAAATCATGGCATTAGTACATGAAGTCTCTTACCGTTTGTTTGAACCATGTTAATAAATACAGATTATCTGTTTACGGTTCACGCGATATATTTATATAAATACATAAAAATTGGCACAAAATGGTACCAAAATATATACACCACATAAATACAAAAGTAACGTCATGGATAAAACAGAAAACGAGGACAATCAAGGGAAAAATGTAAAATTTTATGGAACAACAAGTGAATTACAAGGCAGGAAATGTAGTTAGACATGAAACAAATAATTGCATGTGATAACTCGTAGAAATAATTTATTGATGCTTTTTTCAACATACTGCTTTCACTTTAACTTTTGACATTAATAATATTCTGTAATCTGTTGAATTAAACGACGGTAGCAAAAGCACTTACTGAATTAAAAGATGACAATTGGATTTTACCTGTTGTACACGTAGCTGCTATTGATTTGAGGAGATTCGCTCATGGTTTAGACTCAAAATTTACACCACAGTTAGATAGTTTTCGCAATCAAGGTAGAAGAATGGAAAATGCTGCTCAGCTTATTTTAAGGCTATTCCAAATATGTGCAAGCGATAGGTAAGTCTTTTTTGGTGAAATAATTTGGGAATAAATAGGTTCTCTTTATATGCAAATTGTTGTCATATCCTCTTCTGATTGGTTTGTTTTGCTTGCTACCAATGATACTATAAATACATTAATCCGAATTTTTAAGATTAGTTTCGGATTTAATTAGACTGTAGACTAGGAAGTATGTAATTAAAAAACAGAACAGAGTGGTGATAATGCAAGACTATAAGTAAGTGGATTGCTGCAAGTTACACGAACGATGAATATGAATCGACAATGTTTTTTTACGACAGCAGTTTGTCGTCGTTAAGAAATGTTTTATTTCCCAATCATAAAGTTTTCAAAGTAGCTGTTTTAAGATTTTTTCAATATTAAATCTTGCGTCACAAACTCCCAACTTCATTAGTTAATTCTCAAGTCCAGGATTTCCTGTAGTTTGCCTTCAATTACCTAACAAATAAATTAAATGTACTTCCATGCTTATGCTTTCTTTATTCGTCGTAACACCATTTCGTCCTTTAAACTTAATTATTATTTTGAATTTTCGTTCTTTTTTGTAGTCGTACACAAATTGAAGATTCTAAAAAATTGGGCATGATGGGTCTAGCCAACCAGTTGTTTAAAATTTACTTCCAGGTATCTATGTTATTTCTTAAATATAGAAACATAATTTTAACTTTATAACTTGTTTTTTAGATTAATAAATTGAATTTGTGCAAATCCATGATTCGTGCAATCGATAATCTAAGCATGAATGATCATTTTAGTCTGGCACAACGTGTTACTTATTGTTACTATGTTGGAAGAAAAGCGATGTTCGACGGAGATTTTGTATCTGGTAAATTGTGTGTGAATTTATTTGAATTCAGTGGAACTTTAAACTTCAGTTGGTTTTAAAAGAAATCCTACCTAGGTCCTAGCTATTAGCCTAACAGGTATTATGATTATTCTTATAACCTCATTTCATACTTCTATTTGCCCTTAGAAGTATCTTTGAACTGTATTCAATGAACTACGAAACACTCAAAGACACATGTTCTGCATTTATAATTCTTTTTCAGACAAAACCAACGTCTTGCGGGATCATTTTTAGTACGTGACTTGCATATCAAGCTAAATAAGAATCATATAGGAAATTTTCAGCATCTAATCTACCATTCCAATAAGTGTATATTGAAATTTCTGACGTTTCATGATTTAGTATAAGCAGTTTTTTCGGTGGATAAATAAATAACCGATATAAATTAACACAAATTCAAGTAATAATTTCTACTCATTGAAATATTACAGATATATTGTTTGTTTCTATAAATAACCTGCCCAATACCCATTTTGTTTGAAATTATTAAATCAAACTTTTGTATTAATACTTACGAATGCAATCTGTCTATTGTAATCAACTCATACACCTTGTAGTCTAAGCAGTATAAAACAGTGATGAAGGATACTATTTATGTGATCATTTAGATCATCGTCTTTCCAAACGTCGATTTATCACCATACATTTTCCTATTTTAGACTTCTTTTAACTATTTAGTTATTTTTGTCAACCGCGTGTACATACATATAATGTTTACAAGCTGTCGAGTTTCAGAGAAATTCATAGGGTATCACTAGGTTGGTTCTTAGATTTTTTTATTATCATTTCTTTTGGAGAAACGAAAGGTGATTATTACCTTGGAATGCATCATTAAGTTGTATTCATTGATTAAAATGTGTATTCTAGGAGCAAGACTGGCGCTAAACATTTATGGATAAATATGCCTGGTAGGCGATTACCATTCACAAACACTGGTCATATTGTTTGAATTTCCACACGTTGAGTACTTGTATAGTGGGAATTTCACTACATTATTGCTTATTTTTACTGAATATTCTTTACCATAATCAAATATATGGTACGGAATAAAGCTACTGTTATTATCACTTGAGTGTAGGTATACAAACTTCTAATTTGGTTTCTATGTTGAATTACAATTAAATTTTACTGGATGATGAAACTTACTTTAATGTATTTACATTGTATCAACTCCGTGTGCATTAACATTTAATGTTAATTGTTTTATTATTGTGCGCTAATAATAATAATAATAATAATAATAATAGTAATCTTATGCAACTATTTTCTCACTTCTACTTGTGCTTTATTCTACATTTCAGCCGACAACTCACTAACTTTTGCTTTTGAACGTTGTCTAAGTACAAAATGGAATAATAAACGTTTGATACTGATTTATCTAATCCCTGTAAAAATGTTACTGGTAAGAGTAAAATACTTTTTTAATACTATCCAAATAATTTATTCTCAAGTTTACTGAAATCGCTATTTACTCTTTGGTATTGTTCAATGCTAAAATCAAAGATTTGATTAATTACTTAGTTAATTAAACTGTAAGTAATCTCTTCTTTGACTCGATTTTGTACATGAATTATATTAGGAGCTTAAAACTGAAGGATCGTATCAATTCGTATGTAAAGCAGTGGCTCAGTGGTTACATCATTCAACTTTTGACTACTAAGATAATTACTTTAAAACCCATCCAACCCACTTCGGTTTAACCATCTGGATAGTACAACTAGCCTTTATATTTAGAGTTGCTTAAAGCCAAGTACATAAATCTGTATTGAAACTGTAGTAGTCCTGTGATTAGTTTCATATGTAATAAACTAATTATTCATAGTATTATTGTTTTACCCCTTCTGTAATTAAATTACCTTAAATATTTGTTTTCTTGTTTATCTATAGGGTGTATTACCCAAAGAAAGTCTTCTATGTAGATATAATTTGAAACAATTCCAAGATATTGCTGATTCAGTGAAGTAAATTTGCATAAAAATAAACAATAGTATATTAATGTTTTATTTTATTTCTTTAAAGAACAGGAAATTTACGTAAAATGGACTCAGCTTTAGAAGAACACGAATCTTTTTTCCTATCTTGTGGTGTATACTTAATATTGGAAAAATTAAAATTATCTGTTTATCGAAGTTTATTTAAGCGAGTGTAAGTTTTTTTTCTTTTTCTCACCTTCTTCGGTACTGTCTTTCTTATTCTTACCCTTTTTTCAGCTTTTTATTAGGTTTTTTATGTCTCTAATTTTGTATTATAGTTGTTATATTATGAAAACACACCTTCTACCAATTGAAGTATTTACTGCTGCATTGCATTTAATGGGAGTAAGTTTCTTTATTATTTATGAATAATGTATTTTTGTCCATAGTTGTTTTAATGGAGGTAGAATTTATGTGACATAGTTAGTCAGTCTGTTAACAAAGGCGGCTTGACATTGGGGATTTGTAGAGTTTATTTAATGTTGTGATTTACGTCAGGTTAACTTTAGTTTTATAATCATTCTAAACTAGGAAGTATTCGACGTACCTAAACAGCATGCATCCACAATCTCGCTGCCGATCAAGCATAGGCCTCTTGAGGAGCTCTTAATCTTCAGACCACAAAGTCTGTCTCCAATTGCTTGCACTTCTAACTTAAACTAATTCTTATCAGCTAATACGATTGGTGAGTAACTACCCCACACCTTTTATGGATGATGATTACTCAAAATCTTAAACCCACTGAAATTAGAAATGTAAACCATTGAATGTCAACCCAGTGTTGTGTATGTTAAGCACTCGAAGGCCTTGGGCTTGATCCCTGATGGAGTCGTAGATATACACTGTTGATAAGTCCCATACTAGGGCGATGTAGTTTTTCAATACTTCCAGACTTTTAATACTCGTCTGACTATAATTATTTTGTTATGTAAATTAAGAGAATGAATTTCACTGATTACATGTGAACAAAAAATTAATATGTTTGATCTCTTGACTATCTTAAGTCTTATAGAGCCTCAGTACCACCAGAAGAAAAGATTTGGTTTGTGATTGAGAGGGATTATCATTTAGTTAAATTACAACAATGTATGTGGATTTCTGGTTAGTATAAAATTACAATGGAAAAGTGGTTTTGTTATGTCCTTGCCTCGGTTTATATTAAAGCTCCTTGAAAAAAAATCTGGGTCTATACGAACAACGTAGGCTAATACTTAAAACTAAGTACGTTGACATACTTGACGTCAGATACATTATCCTGAATATTGATTAAGAACTAGATAAGAAATATGCAAAGGTATGCCGACACTAATTACACAGTAGTCTCATAAGGTGAAATTCGTGAACAAGTCACATATAGAAAGAATGGAGAAATACATAAATCAGTTACTTATTCACTCAATCGTGAAATGTATCCTGTCTGTCTGTGCTATCATTGACCAGTCACTGCTCACATAAGCCGAATGTACTATAGACACTGCTATAGAATTCCTTGGTCGACGGAGTCAGTCTGCTCTCAGGTGAAAACAACATAATTGTGGGACGCTAATGAGGTGTGGCAACTATGACCGATGTATATATTTGCCAGGTTCTACGTTGTACATGACTGACTGACACCCTACAAAAGCATTTGATGAAGAACTGTTTCAAACTAGACAGTATTTGATTATGTTTTCTGGCGTGATGCTCATCAATGGTATATACTCTCTAAATTCTTTCTGAATTGAACCCACTTTTCCTCTGATATCTACAAATAAGATACATTCGGATTTAAGCTGATCGGTCATGGCACAGATCATGGCCTTAGTCTTATCTGTACTATCGTATCAGAATGACTAAATGAAACTAACAATATGAAGCACTCGAAAAATATGGTAACAATGATATAAAGACAGACAAGATATTCAGAATATAGTTTGATATGTTGGAATGAAAATCTTACTATCCATGACTACTATGAGCACTCGAAAAATATGGTAACAATGATATAAAGACAGACAAGATATTCAGAATATAGTTTGATATGTTGGAATGAAAAGGTATATATGAAAGAATATTGAAAATCTCCAATCTGTCAATTTTGTCGCAACTTTTCTGATTAAATAGGTTGAGGACATAGATCCGGACGAAACGGAATGTATTCTGGCAAATCTCATTCATGAAGTAAGTAACAATTTGATTATGATTATGAACTACTCTTGCAAATGACATTTTTATTGTTTTTTTCTATCTTCAAGGAATCGTAACTCCAATCATGAACCTGGTACATTATGATATTCATTTATAACTAATACATTTTTATATTGTAGCAACTGTGGTACTCTTGAGCTTTAATATGTTTCCGTACTACTTTTGTAGTTTATAAGTAGTTCATCAAGTTCTAATCTATTTAGCTAACCTAAGTGATCGCAAAGTGGGATGATTTTTTTCTCAACATCTAGGTTTTCAGAACTAGACAATTTAAATTATCGGACCAGACATCATCTGCTTAACTTTCTAATGGTTCCCTTAAATGGTGTTATTGACCCAGCATGCTAAGATATTTGAAGAAACGGGCTAGTATCATGAAAGCGCCAAAAAGTTGAAATACCGTAATACAAGTAATCTATCATCACATAGATTTGTGTATAAGAATTCATGATAGAACTTGGCTCTCCTAATTTCAGTAAACAGTGAAGTTCAGACCTACGACTCTATGATTAGGATCAAAGGGCTACAACCGATATGGAATAGTTTTTGCAAAATTCAAAACTCTATATGGAAATTTGTATTTCATTGTGTAAGCTATTGAAGGTTCTAGATTACAAAATATCCAGCTTTTGGCATTATCAAACACAATAATCCAACCTAATTAACATAAGTTAAGTAAATACGAGTTTATTTAGTCTAGTAATCTTCCTGTTTATGTCAAAGTAATGAAATCTCGTATTTTCTAATTTTAGGGTAAAATCAAAGGTTATCTGGCACATCAACAACAAAAATTAGTTGTTAGTAAATTGCAAGCGTTCCCTCCGCTTACAAGTAGCGTGGTTAGTAGTTTAAAATGAGATTCTTTTCATTACACTGAAACTTTGTAATTTTGAACTGTTTCCTGTTTTATACGATTTGTACATAGTTTATTGTACGTAGTTTCATAGTGTATAAATACGTTTTTCATTATGTTTTCAATCATTGTACATTACCGTCGTTTGAATTTTATTCGTTAATTTACCTCTCTGAACCAACTTCATAGTTAGCCTCTAAATAATATATGGTCTACAGCATAACAGATCAAATTTTGGGTTGATCATTATCCCACTTTTTACTTGGTTTCATTATAGATATCCTCTTAGAAGTTAGTCTTCATCTACATTTTCATGCATCGACCTCCTACCAGGTGACCCTCTTATCGATTTAAAATATTTAGACGATATAGTATTGTTCGGTAAAGATGCTGACGATATACAGAGTCCACTGAACACCATGAGTAACAATGCAAGCATATTTGGGATGCGTTTTTCCCCCTTTAAATTCAAAGTATTACTTTAAGACTGGTCTACATTATATCATAGAGAGTGTAGTAATTGAGCTCACAAACTACTCCACTCTTCACGGAAGTTTCATCAGCCCTTGTGGGTTGGTGTCTGATAAAACCTCACTCGGGATCCAGAAAGCCCACTTGGCTTTGGCCAACTTGAGCCGATTGTGACGTAAGCGAGGTATCTTTCTGTCGACGGAAGGTCGAGCGTACGCCGCAGCAGTCCGCCCAGTATTCGCCTATGTATGCGAAACATGGGCTATAGAAATAGAAAGTATGTACATTCTCCAGGTCTTTAATCGTCCAATTCTCCAAGGTACTGCTTACATACCATGAGATCACCGAATAGACAATATTAAATCCAGATATAAAGCATTAAGGAAGAATGGTAAATGAGTGGATGAGATTTTGAATCTTCGTCGATTAAGGTAGTTAGGATTTCTATTACGTATGCCCAGCCACCGCCTACATCGTTGAGGCGATGTTAGGTGGCGTAGTATTTGAATGCAAAGAAGCTAAGGGCGGGCCAACCAAAACATGGCATCAGTTCATGAAGTATTTTACTGTTGGTCTAAGCCAAGTTGGTTGACACAGACAACCCAGTTGTAGTTCGCGTGATAATCGTGGTCAGTTGCTGAAGGCACTAGGTGACAGCCTAGAATCAGTCACCGTGGCGCAAGTGTATTCACGTTACTCTCTTTACTCTTATTCACCATCTACCTGTCTAACTTAAGCATATTACGTAAAATGGCCCGCTACTGTTATAGTTTTAAGCATTTCTCTTCATTTACATTAATGCGGTCGTCTCATTTTGCTTATCATAGATGAGTAGTATCATTCCTTCTTTCACAATAATAAGTGTGTAGAGGTATAGTCCAGTGGTCGATAAACTTGATTATTAGTCAGAGAGTTACCATACAAATTGATCTTTTCTATGTTGGTTTAGACAACAATGTTGTTTATATAATCATTACATAATATATACTTGTCGAAGTAGTGTCTTAGTAGCGAAAATAATCGATTTTCGATCACCAGGTGTCAGGTTTGAGGTTCGCCCCACCTACCTCAGATTTGGCAAGTGGATAGTATCGCTAGCCGTCATACGAAGTGTAAGTCAGAGCCAAGTATATTAATCTGTACTGGTCGATACTTAATATTTGTATGTATCTGTATCCGAAATCTAACAAATCTAACACAAAAATGTATATGCTTATTAAGTGAAAAGAAGTATATTATAGGTTTTATATAAACAGAGCAATGGTAATAACAATAAATATTAACTGTACATGGAAATTCTTTAAATAATAATAAAGTTCAAGGTTGCTTTCTCTCTCTCTCTCTCTTATCCTTCAATCATGAACAAAATGAAAGGTTGTGTTCATTTGTGTGTTAGAGTAAAAGCAGAGAAATGTGCAAGGAACTAACAACGAGTAACACTGAGCACAACCATAATATAAAAAATAACGAAACATGGTCACTAGATAGGAAAGAATTATTACTATAAGATCGTGTATGTGTGTAAATATTCACAAGTGATGTTATGCGAAGGCAAAAAAGTAGCAAAGTGATGTACACATAACACTTTATTTCGTGCATGTAACTCATAAATCTCTGTATTGCAATAGAACTTTCGGTTTCCTAGATGATAACTCTGAAGATTCTAAGGATGATTGGTCTTGTTGTAATTGTTGTTCACTTTGTCGATTATGATCAGCTCCACCTATCATAGAACTGAAGAACTGTTCACGTAACAGAGCTGATGATTTGATGGAATTCAATGTTCTGTGATGATTAAATACATGGATGGATTCAGAACAATTACTAGCCATACTGTTTATATTATAATTACTGTTCGTTTTTGGCATAGAGTTTCGATTGTTTTCAGATACTGAACTTGGATTGGACCTATGAAGCAGAAAAATGAATTAAGATGATACTTTAAAAAGTTGAACCAATTTAATCTCTGTATAATAAATGATAATTGTTAGGTTTCTTGGTCCTCACTTAAGGTAAAATTCGACTAACGCTAAATATTAAACAGCATAATATTGGTTACTATTCAAAAATAACCGATCAGTAAATTCGATCTACTTTATCGAATAGCTACGGTTGACTACCTTTTGGTTACGCATTTAATAAGTCTTTACAAATATGCAGAAAAAAGTTATTTACATGCTCAATTAGTACTAAATTTCCCATCAAGACACTAAGAAAACAAGAAATGAGCGAGGAAATGTTTCTCTTTAATTAGTTTTTTATTATGTAAATTTTTTATATAACGTAGAAAGTTATGTAGAAGGCCAGAATGAATTGATAGGGTGAATAAATTTCTTATGCACGCAAAGATTAGGTTTATACAGATGTATCCTTTGACTTCTGCTGTTTGTAAAAGACATCCTGTCTCCATAGAGCAACTTATATTGGGCCCACTGTTAGGCAAATACGTCACTTCACATGACTGACAAAAAGATAAGTCAGGACTATAAGAAGCTCTATCTTTGCACACCTAATTGACATGGGTCATCGTGTGGACACAGTGAAAAGCTTCAAAGCCATATACAGAATTCCATCTAATTTGCGCTATGGATTTAGAATGCATCTTTTACGAACAACAGAAGCCCTAGGAATGCATCTTAATAAACACAATCCTTACATGCATAAGAAATTTGTTCATCGCAACTTATCCTGGTCTCCTACATAACTTCCTACGTTTCTCAAAACTTTGCTCTTACGTAATTCTAGGTTTATTTCTACTTCAATGTTAGCTTTACACAATCTGTCTTAAAAATCCGTTTTATCTTCAATTCAAGAACCTCAACCTTTGCAGAATTGCTACTCTATTGTTGTTTAACAGATGATGTAAACTCCTAATTTTGCATTCCAGTTCTGTTTCTAACTGGCTCGCCACCATTTACTTAGAATTGATTTTATATTCAATTAAGCCTTGAAGAATTAACTGAGAAGAAGTACTTTTGTTTTCTTACATCAAAATGTTAATAGCTAAGAATAAAAAAGTATGCTGCTAAATTTTTCATTCATAAACGTTTACATTTATGAGTAGCTTAACAGTGCTATCTAGAAAGAATGTAATTAAACAAAATTTGAACTAAATGTTCTACTGTCATCTGACTAATTCAGTCATATTAATGCATATACATCACTTACTCAAATGATTTTCCAGTATGTTGGATATTGAAATGCTTGGAATTATTTAATCTAGCATTATTACCAGTAGAATTATTGTCACATCCATTTAATAATAAATGACTGTTTGTTAATTGATTAGACTGACAGGTATTTGGATTATTACTGGCCATACTATTCGAAGCACGTTGTAACATTATTGGATTATTATTAAGCTTATTGTAACACAACGATGCAGATCTGAATAGAGATGGTTTCGGTGAATTTGTGTTAACAATAGATTGAGCTAAACAAGGCATGAAAGCGTAATAAGAACAGATCAAGTCATATAATTTTAAAGAAAAGAT
This sequence comes from Schistosoma mekongi, assembly GCA_034768735.1. Lineage (NCBI taxonomy): Eukaryota > Metazoa > Platyhelminthes > Trematoda > Strigeidida > Schistosomatidae > Schistosoma > Schistosoma mekongi. The sequence continues at coordinate 23,716,113 of CM068309.1, read as the reverse complement.
GAAAGAAGCGAAGAAGTGTTTCTTTTCAATCAATTTTATGTATTTCATAATCAAATGGCGTGTTAGATAAAAAACTTACGAACTCGAATGTACTTATAAAGATAATTACGAATTATTAATCAAGCGATTAAAAGGGGTAACTCCGCCTGTAGCTCTACTAGAGTTACTGCCGGTCCCAAGCCCGGCACTCAAGTCAGATATCGATCTAACAGCAAGAATACTCCACGTTCTATTTAAAAGGATCTGGGAGGAAGAACAAGTGCCGACAGACCGGAAAGAAGGACATCTTATCAAGATACCAAAGAAAAGAGATTTCAGCAAATGTGAGAACTACAGAGTAATCACACTACTGTCGGTACCAGGGGAAGTCTTCAACAGAGTATTGTTGGACAGAATGAAAGATTCAGTGGAGGCTCAACTTCGAGATCAACAAGCTGGTTTTCGTAAGGATCGGTCATGCACAGACCAACACTACGGATCATCGTTGAACAATCAATTGAGTTGAACTCGTCACGGCACATCAACCTCATTGATTATGAGAAGGCGTCTGATAGTGTAGATAGGAGGAGAACACTATGGAAACTTCTTCGACACTGTAGCGTACCAGAGAAACTCGTCAATATCTTCCGGAACTCTTATGACGGGACACAGTGCAATATTGTGCATGGAGGACAACTGACAAATGCATTCCCAGTGAGGACTGGAGTCAGAAAGGGCTGCCTACTCTCCCCTTTTCTCTTCCTCCTAGTGGTTGATTGGATCATGAAGACCTCCGCATCTGAGGGGATGCACGGAATTCAATGGACAAGTAGGAATCAACTCGATGATTTGGACTTTGCGGATGATCTAGCTCTTTTAGCACATACACACCAACAGATGCAAGCAAAAACAATCAGTGTAGCAGCAACTTCAGCATTAGTAGGCGTGAACATACATAAGGGAAAGAGCAAGATTCTTAAAATACAACACAGGGAGCACCAACCCAATTCAACTTGATGGAGACACTCTGGAGGAAGTGAATACTTTCACATATCTGGGGAGCATCATTGATGAACAAGGAGGGTCCGATGCAGATGTAAATTCAAGGATTGTAAAATCCAGGACAGCATTCCTACAGTTGAAGAACATATCGGACTCAAAACGATTGTAAACTAACCCCAAAGTCAGACTCTTCAATTCGAACGTGAAGACAGTTCTACTGTATGGAGCTGAAACTTGGAGAATTACCGCAAACATCATCAGACGGATACAAGTATTTATAAACAACTGTCTACACAAGATACTGAATGTCCGTTGTCTGGAAACCATCGGCAACAGCCTACTATGGGAGAAAACAAACGAACTTTCAGCCGAAGAGGAAATTAGGAGAAGACGTTGGAATTGGATAGAACATACATTGCGGAAACCATCAGACTGCATCACGAGACAAGCATTAACATGGAATCCTGTTGGGAAACGGAAAAGAGGAAGGCCAAAGAACACGCTGCATCGAGAATTGGATGCAGACATTAGAAAGATAAACAGCAACTGGAAAGGATGGCTCAGGATAGAGTTTAATGGAGAATCCTGGTGAGCGGCCTATGCTCCTCAGCGAGGAGTAACGGGTGTAAGTAAGTAAGTAAGATTAAAAGGGTGGATGAGGGAATTATAACACCCAAACTAATAAATAAATGAACAATCCATTACAACATTACGAAAATACAAAGTAGTTTAAAACAAACGGTGGTTTTTGTAGTTCATTTGTAAGCTGCCCAGTAAGAACTGATAGAAGTTCCATTTGATTATTCGATTGCTTCCGTTTAGTAGTATATTTACCATTTTATTTCTCTCTCTCTGCTATAAAAAGACTTCACTTTTCAACTGGATAAGTGACAAATACAAAAATAATTAAATCCGGCATTTTTACTGTTGTATGCCTCCATACTGTACCTATGGATAGTGTCTGATTTAGTTAAGACTGACAGTTTTTTATTGGCATAACTAAAAAGCAGAACAACTTACTATCTGCTACTATTCGTTTATTTATTAAAATATCAGATTCATCTGAAGTAGCTTTGATTTGTACAATTTCACTAATTTGTTTCTCACATCTTTCCGTTGATGGAAGATTTTGACCATTAATGCCACTACTGCTACTACTACATACCGAACGATCGTGTAGATCATCGTTACCTAACAAAGATTTTTAAAACCGAGAAAGAAAAACGAAACATAATAAAGTGCATATCCATGGCATATATATAAATAACAGATTTATTCTCAAGTAGCTTTTTGTACATGAGAGCATACCAGTTTACAGGCATGATCAGAATGGTAAGGGTTTATCTACATACAAAGATTTTGATAGAGTCATTGATAGGGAATCTACACTATATGAACGTATTAATTAAAAGCAAGGCTAACGACACTAAAGTTCACAGTACTTGGGTGCAAGAGGTAGCTGTTATAGTATAGTGCACTTCTGACAAGCAACCGTGCGCTTTTCGTCTCTGGCGCTACGATCCCGAGAGACGACTAGGAGCAAATAGGATGGACCATACAGCATATTCGGATACAGGATAAGGCCAACAGTACTTGGAACTTGGGTAAGGACCCCAACCAAGCACACATATGGGGGGGTTGCTTCCGTAGTGGTAGAATCTATGTGGGTTGATTTTGAACAGTGGGTTATTGATGCATTAAGTACGTTCTTAACCAGCGTCAGGAGTAAGTTGCTGTAAGGGAAACCGATTTCTTATGATCGCAGTCCATAAGCCCGGGGAGATGATATTGAAGAACATACAAAATGGAAAAAAAGTTAGCTAGTAGGCCAAAGTCTTCTTTTTTCAGTTATTTTTCCTACTACAACGTCCATAATTGCAGTGTTTAAAGGTTCAGAACCCTAATGAGCCATTACTGATTAAGTCGAGGTTAAGTGGCAAGTCGTGCAGTATTCGGTACAAATCTTTAGATGTATTATTCCAAGTGCTGCTCGGTAGTATCTAGTTTGCATACACGTGTTAAACATTGAGCGGGCCGAGTACGCCGCATGTTATGCTAGAGTTTGAATAGATCGATAGTTTATTCAGTGCATTGGAGTCACTAAATAGTTGGTTTATCGCTCGTATAGAGTGATCAAGGCTATCTAACATACGGATTTCTGCCGGCAAACTATTCTAAATGGCAGTCAATTTGTGCACGAAAAAATGAGATTATATTCTAGTCTTACAATGTTCCCAAAAGCATTGTACCTGTGTGGTTTCCGAGGCTGTAATTAGATGCTTCGATAAACCTTAATATATGGTCAGGAGAATATGCTAAACTGTGTACAACTTTGAAATAGAATGTCAGACTGAGCTTAGCTTGTCTTTTTCAAAGTGGTTCTAAGCCTAATGTATCACACCATGTAGTGTAGTTTAGTCCACAATCCGTCTCCAATGTCTTTTGTGAAGTAATGCTGTATTCCTTCAATCTTCAGCTTATCACTTATTCGGAGGCTGTTGAGTATGAGTGGGCAGTATTCACGTAGCGGGCGTACACAGGCCTTATGTAGTACCAATCTAGAAATTATGGATTATATAACCCATAAGTCTGCGTGCCTTTGAGGTGACAGTTGTTTGTTCCGTGAATGTAAGACCCGTAGCGTATCTTAAGCCTACATCTAGAACTGTTTGACATTCGGAGAATTGTTCCCCATCTACTTCAAAGTGAAGGTTTAGGTTACGACACCCAATGCTGATCCAACCACATTTCTTAGTGTTAAAGTGAAGTTGATGTTCTTTACATCAGGCAATGACTTCGTCTAACTCTTGCTGTGCGATCTTAACAGTGTTGTGTAGCTCATTTTTGTCGCATGAGTAGATAACTTTCAAGCCATCTGTGTATAAGAAGGTTTTGCCAGTGTTAAAATAGTTACTAATACTGTTGATATATAATGTAACCAAGGGAGGCCCTAGTACACTCTATTGTATAACCCCACTAGTTACTCTCTTAGGAGATGATTGGGCTGAGTTTACTTTGGTTATCTGATATCGACTAGTTAAAAATGATTTAAGACAGCTTAGCAAAGGGTTTCGAATCTCTATAAAGTATAATTTCTCACAGAGTATGCTGTGTGATACTTTGTCAAAGGCCTTAGATATATCGAAGTATAGGACTGACTATTTTGCGTAAGTCGCGGCAAGATGTAATGTAATTAAAGAAGTCAAAGTGACAGGTTAAGCACGATCGACTCCTTATGAAACCATGTTGTGATTTGGGTATTTGGCTTTGTGCTAGTAAGTATTCTAAAATGCCATTTTTTGTTATCCTCTCCATGATTCGTGAAAGAACGGGAGTAATATTTATAGACCTGTAATTACTTCTACATGCTCTATCACCGGCCTTGTGTTTGGGGATAATGTAGGATAATGTAGGTAGTTTTCCAAGTGTTTGGGTATTCTCCTGTGTCTAGCGACAAGGTGAAAAATTTAAGGAGTAGAAGTGGCATGTTCTCGTCACATCTTTTGAAGATTGATGGGAGGCCGATGGTTCCTGAATCTTTTGTGTAGACCTAAGGTTTCTTATAGCTTCATCTATGCATTTAGCACTGAAAGGTATTTTGAACAATGTACTATCTACAAGTACCACGCGCATATAATTTGTAGATAGTTTTGCCTCAAAGCTGCTAAACAAATTATTAAAAATTTCGCATATTGCTCTGGGGTCGTTGTATACCTTGCCTCCTGGAGCAAAAATGGGATATCTGTTGAGACGCATGTACGTTTACTCAGGAGTGCTGTCAGACTATTCGTTTTAGTACTGTTTCTATTACTAATATGGCTGATAGCCTAGTGATAAGAATTGCTGTTCTGAGGTCTGACATTTTGTGAAGTAACGAACACGCATTGATGAGCACAATCTTAAAAACGTCTGTGTTCATGTTAGTTAAGGTGGTATTATTAAAAGGGTTGAGATTATAATTGTTAATATAACAGACTGGATGTCAGGGGTCTCTGGCATTTACTTAGCTGAGATGTTAGCGGATATATACTCGGTGTTTGTTCCATGAGATCCGTGTTCTGAACGTCACTGTCATGTTAACCAGATATGAGACGGTAGCAACGTTTTTCCTTAGTGAACTTAAACGAACGAATTAAGTAAATAGTTCCAACTTTTTTGAGCTCCAACATTGTAATATGCATGGTAAATGAGAAAGAAAATTAATTGAGTGTTATTTCAAATGTGTGATTACTGGGAAGAATACTCTACGCACGATTATGCGTCAAAATATTACAAGTTTATTGGTAATTCAGATGGATTGAATTTTATGCTCCACCAAACAAACATGATTTATGATTGTTGAAAATTCTGATTTCAATGACTAATATACGCACACACAACCCAACACTAAAAAGAACCCAGTTCAAGTAACAGCATCTCTTTACAGAGCACAATAAAAGTAATTAAATAGACAGAAGTGAATTAGGAGTAAATGTGTACAAAGTGACAGGATATTCATAGTTTCGAAGATAAATAATTAATACCTCTGTGTAAACTGTAATCAAATCTGAACTTCATAGATCGGTCCCATATCTTTACTAGTTTTCAGGTATACATCTACTCTAGAAAACATCACAGTGAGTGGTGACTTAGTATCCATAACACATAGTTTAGATACTTCAGTTAGAATGTATGATCCATATCAATTGTCTGATTTTCTTCGTTCAGCTTAAACATTGTTGGTGATTTTATCCTATGTATTTGAAATATTAGTCTAGAGTTCATGAAGGAATAGTGGCTTTCAATATGCTGGAAATTTGAATTGTAACAACAAGCATCAACTAAATAGAAAGAATTAAATACTAAAACGTATAGAAATTACTTCAAAGCTCATAGGATTAGATCTATCTTAATGAAAAATCTTTTTAAAAACTCATTTTTCAGCTTACTCAACCATCCATTGGCATTATTTAGATTGGATTTCTTTTCATTTTCAGGTAAATTACGTAAATAACTAGGCATACTTTTATCGATAAGATGTGGAAAATGATGAGTTTGATTAGTTGTCTGTGGTTTTAAACCATTTGAACTTGAATAAGAAGATCGACCAGAGATTGGTGAATCCATGCATGTAGTAAATCTATCTGAACTTAACCTTGATTGTGGTCGTTTGTCTATACATGGACTCATTGTTAAGCCACCAGAATTTGGTCTTATAGGCAATAAGAAGTCGTGATTTCCAGATTTCTTATAATTGGAAGTTTGCGGAGGGACAGCCGAACTTGGCTGAAAGATTAAGGAATAAATTAAATATGATAAGCAAAAAGTAAAATGGATCTAGAAATTTAAAGAGCTGAATAATCAGTCATAAAGTAGAACTTGGAATATATGTGCATCAGTCCAAGTTATCACTATTAGAGGAGTGTGGATGGTTGTCACTTTCAAGCCCCCCTTACTGTGACAAGACTCTTAATCTACATAGATAGGAAACTTTATAAGTGGTGGTCTACTTGACTTACGACGGGCTACAGCGTCCAATAAACAATTGACTGAGGTCCATCACACAGCTTCTTTATAAGCTTCATACTTTCCAGAACTTACCGACGGAAATTCAAGAGATAAAGCGAAACGTACATTTTTAGGATCGAGCTTTTTTAACCCTTCTGTTATAAGAAGCCAGCGTCATTGCAAATACTTTATGTTAGAGGAAAGTTTTGTACACCGTCACGCCTCACCATAGTCGACAATACGACCCCGTCAACTGACATTAATCGACATCCCTGGCGTAGTAGGACTTAATGGAATGAATGTTTAAGCGACTATAGCTAAACCCAACTACCACACAAATGTACTAGATATGGTTGGAATATAGTAATCTATGATGGTTTAGTCGCTAACATACCAGTTCAAAATGCTAGGTTGTATTTATAGACTCTACCCCAGATGTAATAGAATGACAACCTCCCAAATCAAAACAGCTGTTCAAAACCGAGTAATTAGATTTGTACTATGTACATGCGGTGCAGTAATTATAATTAGAAACGTTTCATGAGAAAATGTTATTTGAAGAATTAATAAAAATATTGTTGTCTAGCTAAACACCTGAGATGCTGCAACAATACTTCAAACTACCCACTCATTTCGAAACCAGTCTTCAAAAAGATAAGTTTTCAAAACACCTGATAAGAAGAAAGTGCAATTTACAAAAACCATTCAAACGAAAGAAAGGACAAATACCTGTCGGTTGTAATTGCTAAATTTCAAGCAATATCATATTGACAATGTATGACATTCAAATAAGTGACAAGTACTGTAAGTTTAATTCACAGATAAGTTAGAAAACACTGATTACTTATCATGAAAAATTAAATAATAACCATATAGTGTTGTTCTTTTTCTGAGATCTTTATTGCAACGAATCCTTTACTATATCATATGATACACAGTCCTATATATTATATCTGGTGCTCAGCCAAATATCATAGTTTGAGAAGCACAGTTCGAACGCTCGATTGAGAGCCAGATATAAATACAATAAGTGTACATCAATACAAAGCGTGGAGCAGTAAGAAGTGAAAACAATAGCGGGATGGAATATTCAGTATAAACTAATATATATATATATATATATATATATATATATATATATATATATATATATATATATATATATATAATTGTGTCTATCGCCTATTATTGACTAATCATAGCTTGATTTATGTGTAAAGACCAGTATTTAACTAAAATTTATCTCTGATGAGGACTGTCGTTAAGATTATCCCATTTACAGAGATATTTAGAAACAGTTCTGCCAAACTTTATTTCGAAATCGATGTTTATTATTGAAGGTGTTGTCAATGTAAATCGACATTGGAACAGTTACGTCATATCCAATCTATGTAAGACTTAAATGGATTTTTTTCTAATTCACAATAAGCCTTATGTAACGTTGCAAGGCCTGTCATGATACTGCGAAACGACGATCATGAATATTTTGTAAAACAGCATCATTTGAGAATAGTTTTCGTCAACAATTATAACAACTAGGGAAACACAAATTAACAATGAACTTCCCAGTCCTAAAATTAAAGATTCTACAAAACATGATACCAATAAAAAGCGCATGCATGTTGAGTAATACAACAGGGATTGATAAAGTGTTATACACTTATTATTCATTCATATTGACTTTTCAAAAGACTATAACAGCAGTGTCTGTGTGAACAGAACTTAATATTATTCAATTTTTAACCAGAGAAAATATTACTAAGTCCCATTTAGGCCAAAAATCCTACTTTTTGTGCACACATAATTAATCTACGAAGTCTTAGATTTAAATTAGCTACCTCAGTCAACCAATTAACTAATAACAAACAATGCTAGTTGAACTTTAAGACTGTTGGGTCTCAGGGATGAGAAAGGTGTCAACGGATGACATAGGATGGTTGTCATTCTAATTATCAACTAACTGTTACTTAAATTTTTTACATCAACTAGACAGCTTGTAGGAACCAGGAAGCCTTAAACAGCTGTATGGTACTTTTTAGCGATGCGTATTCATGATCCTAAAAAAGGTCGAACTAACGCCAAACGATTTGTACTTGCTGCAAAATCTTGAGATTTGGATACACACTGCTGATAAGTTCCTTATAGCAATAAAAATGCTATTCTGTGTCTTCCCGTTTTATAACAGTTCGTCGTCTAAAGTCGATCGATGTGCCAAGCATTTAAACAATGCAACTAATCTCCACGACCAACTAACAAATCAAGTAGTTTTGTTTAGTTATTCAACAATCGCCACAATAAAAAACTATGTAAGAAAACTATGTATAAACAACTAACTCGTGCATCTGTTCTTCTCGAATCGTCTAAATATTTCAAAAATTGTTTTAAAGCTTCATGATTCTGTTCATCCGGATCACGATCATAGATAGAAACTGAACCAGGCACAAGACGTTTATCATAACGATGCAATGTTGATGACGTTAACCCAATAGTTGGTATTGAACTATAACTATCATCCAACCAAGAAGACTGAGAATGTAAAGTAGAAATTGTATTGTATCCTGAATGGAAAAAAATAGAAGAATAAAATATCCCTAGAATGAAATCATTAAAAACTATTAAGCACTATTTCTATACAATCTATTGAAAACAAAAAAAAACACTCCAGAGTCTTTGTTTTAGAAGTGTGATACTAATGAAACAAAATCGTTGAAGACTCCAAATGCATTAAATAAGTTTTTCATACTCCCGTTTAATCCTATAAACTTAGGGTATATATATACGCATAATATTTCCATGAAGGTGATTTTTAAAACGAAGTGACATCAGTATTGAGAAATCAATCCAAGTAAGAAGCAGACGAAGTTGAAATCGAGAGTTTAGGTCAGTGAAGTAGTAAACTGTAATTATCATCAATCAACAGAAAAGCATTATAAATGAAATAGAATTTTAACACTAAATTATAATACTATTATAAAAAATATCGAACGAATGAGTCTAGATTGTTAGATATGCTTACCTGAATTACTTTTAGTGTATTCAGAATTCTGTGGATGATGCTAGGGAAACATTTGAAGAAAGCAAAGAAAGAAACACTTGATTATTATCGTTATAAAAATAAACTTAATACCTTTTTATTTTAGAAAAATAGTAATGCGATGAAACCAGCGTTCAATCTTATACTTTTGATAAGCTGGGAGCTAGACATATCATGGCTATTGCAAGGCTTTGGTTTGCCTAGTCATTTCTAGATCTTAATGGAGGTGAGGAACTATGAAAGAAATGTCATATGCTCCTACCAAAGTCAATGTGGAAAAATATATAACTACCCACAATATGTGTAGATTATTAAAATTTAGTTTGGCTAGGAAAGATTGCTAGTCAATTATAGTCACCTTACTTGCACAGTAACCGAGTTAACCATAAGAAGCATGTATCGTAATTAAATCAGACGCGAAAATCAAAATATTTCTCACTGTTGCTGATATGATGAAAAAAGCTAAGGAATAATTAGTAGTTCATGATATTCGTGTGTTATCTGATGAGCAATAAGAAGTTTCATTATTTAACCGAATTTTAGTGATGCATTTATTTAGTCAATCAGTTGTTCGGCTTTTAGAGTCTATTCCGTCGAAAATTCGAAACTTGGTTCTATTAGCAGATTACCCGTTCCGTTATTTCAGTGATCTCAAAGGGTAGTCTAGGCAGTTTGTAGCATTATAACATAGCTCGTGAGCAAACACATGATACGAACCTCAACGTTTATATTTTGTAGCTAGCATGTTACATCATCAACTGGCCAGTAAGCTAAAATTTGGTGATCACCACTGCCAACTTCAATCATTTTTAAATATAGATTAACCATGCTAAGTAACTGAACTATTCTGACCTAAGTTGACTCTACACTAATACTTTGTGAAACCTATCTTAATAGTAGCCCCTAATATTAATGATTTATGGTTTACATGAGTTATTGAGATTTATGTCACTTAAATTTAATTTTCATCAAGCATTGATACTAACTAGCTTCAAAGGGTGCTGTAGCTGGTAGTCAGTGATTTTCAAAATATTCAGATAACATTATATCTCTATAATATTCCAATATGTGGTCCAGTTACATCCACTTACCTTATTCAATGCTGCTCGAGCTCTTTGAATAAGTGTTAAACGTCGATGACTTCTAGAAACGAATCCGAAAAAAGAAATCGAAAAAAGCGAAACAATAAAGTAAATTAATTTGATGTGTGATATGGTTCGAATTCATTGACGATATTTGTTAGATTAAAATACAAAATATACACTTAGTCGTTTTTGTTATAATGTGTGATATATATACATATATATTCTTGGTGTCCCTCAGGATCGCGATTAAGGTGCAATTATACCAGTATATCTTTAATTGTAACCTGTATTAAGTATTTATATGATGTCATATACATGAAACCAAGAATGACCTTAGAGTATTTATGCATCACAGATAGGTCTGTGCATATGTTGGTATGAAATCCAACGAGTCACATTGGTTTATTGTTAGAGTACAGATCCGCCGGTATATCATATTTTGTATTGCAGATTATAAAAATCCGATTGCCTATACTTAAATTATTTAAACAAACAAGTGTATTTTTGAATAAAAATTTATTAAGTTGCTGAAAGGATGATAAATATTTTGTAAAGTAGTATAAAACAGATTCTGAAATAAAATTAATAGATGAATTAGATAACATACTAGTTCAAGTGACTATACTCTTTAAAACAATTAATTATTTCAGCATGAAAGTGTCGGTTCATGTACATTACTTTAAGCTACAGAATTGTTTGAAAGCTAGCGGTACTGCTTAGTTGAACACACCGAAGTCAATGTAGATGAGTTCGGACCTATTATCTACTACCTAAAAACCAAGTATCCACAAACAAACAGCGATATATATATATATATATATATATATATATATATATATATATATATGCTACAAGATGCAAGAAAAATATGAATATTCAACTAATGACATGCGTAGCTTTTCAACGACTATTATATAAAACTATACGATCAAACAAGTTAACAGAAAACATTAAAATAATAGAATCATACATGCAAACAATAAATACAGACAATTTTATTTTATTTAGAAAGTAGATATTTACGTTAATAACTTTGGAAATTATTGTATAACATACATTTGAGTTTAAGTAGAAAGTTTCAGAAACAAAAAGTCATTAAAAAAGAAAAACGACTTTAATATTCAATGTACCAACTTAAAAAATATGAGATTGAAATTCAAAAGTCTTAAGAACTGACACCATGCTCAGCTATTTGTCGTTTGAATAACTGATTAGTTATCAGTTGTAATATTTGAAATTTGATTAATGTTTGTTTCTATGAATAATCTACTTATTCAAACATTACAACTGATGACTAATTTAGTTACTCAAACAACAAGTAGCTGAGTATGATGTCAGTTCTTAAGACATTTGAATTCCAATCACCAAGTCTTAGGCTCTGACCTCGCGCCACCTGCCTCAGTTTTGGAAACCATGTAGTAATGCCATTCCTCATAAAGTGCTTGGCGTGAAGTCAATTATACTGGTAAATGGGCTGATGGGAGGGCTGGACAATAACATTTAACTGACAAATGAGTATATCCTGGTTGATAAAGATCATATAGTTAAATTCTTAACTTTTGGATGCAATTGCAGTATATTGAAATTGTGTGGAGTTCAAGTTTAACATGAACTACAACTTAAAGTAGCAGACAGGAAATAGGTATTGACTGATTGTGCAGTGATGACTAAAATGTTCAATTTTCAGTTACTGCTGATGTTTACAGTTTAAACTTCTCGCCGACTTCGGTGTATTAACATGAACTTGCTTACCGACTTATATATATATGTATATTTCATAAGTTAGTCTGAATATACTAGGTAGCCTACTTCAAGTTTCATTATAAAAATTACGATAGTTTTTTAAGAATAAGCAAATTCCATGTATAAAACAATAATTGTGCATATTAGGTGTATTTTTACAGAAATAGTGCACTCCAGCACAAGCAAGCTGTGCATGTTCATGAAGCAAAACAAGCAGAATACAGTTTAGATATATGTGTTTTTTAATCGACCTTATTACTTACTCCAAAATAAGTTGATTAGTCAGGTCACTAAAGGGAATAAAATATAATATGTAATAGTTGATAATTTAAAACAAATCAACTCCAAAGCAGACTGATGGTTTAGAGAACTGCTAGTTAAAATCAAGGAAGTGCACTGCTAATGAAGACGAAGCAGCTGCCCAATCCTTCTTAGTTTCCAGTCGTTGTCCAGCCCTAGGATTAATACTATACAATTTAATAATCTCAAAAACCTACTGTGTCAAAGTCACAACGCACTGATTTTGATAGGTAATCGATGGAGTTTTAAAGGGCGGCCATTTGTAATATAATCCAACCATATCAAAAGTCAAACAAACATTACTAATAATAATAGATGACAGTCACTCAATATACTTAATTGACCAAATTTAGAAACGCAAACTAACATAATATGTGATGAAAATTATGATATACAAATTATCCACAGGTTGTGAAAAACAATAAATGAAAACTAATCAAATTGGATTACCTTTTAGATGACGAACCATTACGATATTGTTCCATAACCTTTTCTTCAAGTTGTTGTTTTTGTCTATGCATAGATAACAAACGTTCTCTAGAAAAATAAAAAAACGAATTCTTTAAATTCTACGAAGTTGCTGATAGATACGAAACAGATCTGTAAGTCAATATAATATGTAGAAAATCTTGAAGAGTTGTAAAACACAACATAGAATATTGTACAGTGGTTTAATTTGTTTACCAAGTGTAAGTTTGTCAATTCGAATTGAGGACAGTGTTATAATCTGGCTCCCTAATTAACAGTACATGGATACAAACCTGTGGCCTAGTAGTTAAAAGTCTAGTACTGAAACAATTAAGTCACAACATTGTACAATATACTATGACGACTAGGTTTCCAAAATTTCATAGCAACGACAGCATTGTTGAAGGAACTCAGAGAATAAAATAAAAAAAACTAAACTGTATAAATAAACAGGAACCCAAAATAAACAAGAAAAGTTATTACATACTTGCGGAATAGAAAGTATATACACCCTTTAAAACTTGGTACACATTTGTGTTGGGTCCCATACTCATAACTAACCAGATAAATGAAAGCTTGTATTCAATAAATCTTAAATTTCCACTATTAGGCGTTACATTTTATGCATATATGATGGTTCCCTAATAAAACATTATAATCCGAATTACAAATGCGATTATATTTACATACTCCAGTTTACAACTGTCTTTCAAAAGACTAGTTGTCGGTTGATACCTTTGTTTCATATTCCTTGTGGAGAAAAGTGAATCAGCGATGTGGATCAGGAAGGAGTGTTACATAATTACTTACTAGTGAAAAGTCACGAAAGTCTGAATCTAGACGAAGATTCAACAAATTCATAGGCTGTTATATCTGACCGCCTTCTAAATTTATTCACTACAAATTATCAGCAACCAAACTGTCGCATATAAAGGTCACATTTGTTTACGCAGTGTTAATAGTCGTGAAAATAAGACATAGAGTGCCTTTTTATTACGTCTGTATCTGCTGCTTTGATGACTACATCACTCAAATTTGCAGCAGAACCAGAGATACATCAGAGGATTTTACCCACGACTCGTTGTGAAAAAAATCAATATAAATAATCCCATACGACACTACAATGAATTGATTGCAAATTGATTAGGAAGCGATATTTTATATTGTACATCCATTGTTCGAATGTCTAAGATGAGTGCCAAACTATAAAAGAAATTAAAGTAATTAAACAAAAAACTGACCTCATATACTATGTTCATTAATTTCAAAATTTCACAAGCAATTTTAAGTTGTTTGAAGTTAATTTATAGACGTTCATATTGTAATTACTTTAGTTCAGTTAACAATATAATTAACAAATTGTTCACAATAATGCAGTTAATTAAATCAAGAAGGATTATGTTTACCAACAGTTTCATGAGGAATAATTATTTACGCATACAAGTCTTTCTACATTCATATGCTATTGTAAGATATTGCGATTTCACAACAGAAATCAAGTGACTGAGGTCTCCAGTTACATACAATATCGTTTGAATCTGAACCAACAAAATAAACAGTACCAGTCAGATTAAATCAACGGTCTAAAATCTTGTTGATTATTGAAAAATCTCTACATAATACATCAAAGTAGATTTCACGTAATTAGTTCACCTGTACTATACTGTACACCATTCGGTAACAGGTTATGCCATAGTAAAAAATTAAAATGTTTATAACAAGAAACAACAAAATCAAGTACCTGAGTACACCTTCTTGATTGACGTGATTTTCACAATTTCTTAATGTTGATGCTAGAATCTCCTGATTTTGATTTAATAAATTTTGTAATTGATTAAGTAACGACTTATTTTCTTTCTCATACTTTGAACTGAGTTCTGTTAACATCTAAGATAACAGAAAAAAATCAAAACCACTGTATATATATATGGTCAGAGTGAAAAAACTGATTTGATACATAATAGAATACAAAAATGAGTATTAAGAAATTACGGTTGCTATCATCATGCGACGTGTTCAACAGAAGTAACATGGCTAAGTCAACTTGATGCATAACGGGAGATTAATCAAGCAACAAAATGGAAATAGTAGAACAATTCATGATACTTCGAGCTTGCCTGTTAAAACAGATATATGGAAAACTTAATATGTAGTGATGTGTTTGGTGATAAAATTCATTCAGTCGTGAGGTGAAAATTGTACACACTATCCTGATGCGACATAATTTAAATTATGTTGTTTGATATGCTGACTGATAGACTAAGATTATTTTGGGAACCGAAAGCAACTAATCTAAATCTTTCAATTTGTAACAGACGAACGGTAAATGGCTTCATGAGTTAATCTTATATCTTAGTCTGGTCAACATTACGACAAATTGTTTAATTACAAACTTGGTGATTTTGACTCAAAGTTATCTATAACTAGATACTACTGAAATACACTGAAGGTTCGAAATTTATGTTTAAGAGCCATACAGTAACACAATGTGGACTGCTGTACAATACACTCAACCTCTCGAATAACACATGATTAATTAGTTTCTGATAACTATTAATACATTCTGACATCCCCGAAAAAATTCATGCATTACAAGTTTTAATTTGACTTTTTCATTGTTTCATGTGATATATATATATAACCATTAGTTTTTCTTTAAATAATAATATACAATATCAATTTCTGTTTACTTGTAATCGCGTTTTCAGACTTTCTATCTCATTATGTAGTATTTGTTCCAATTTTTGATACTTTTGTAATTCATTAGTTAATTGTTCTGTTCTATGTTCACTGTCTTGTAATTGACGACGAATTTCACGAATACGTTCTAATGTATTTGTTTTTTCATGTCTTTCCCGAGTTAATATTACATTTAAAGAATTTACTTCCGATTGCAAACGTGCATTTTCTTCTCTTAATTGGACAATTTGTTTAACTTCACCTGTAAATTAAATTTTTAATCATACTGTCATGATAGTACTAACATCTATATAAGTAAGTTAATTCGAAAATAAGAATTCATTCTAAAATAGGACAATGATTCATACTGGATTCGAATGATAGACACAATCCAATTTTATTAAAAGGTATTGTCGAATTAACCCTTGCTGGATACGCATATGCCAACAGAGATTGGTCAAATCTAAACCTCAGTATCAACGACGAGAAAACTTGAACACTATGCAACTTGCTGATAAACCAACCGAAATTAAGGTAGCTATTGTATGATTTTTCAGTGAAATTAAAATCAAAATAATGGATAGTTTGTACCTTATTTGGAGCCAAATAAAACCTACTAATATTTAATCTATAAAATTCATCAGCAGATCGATTGTCCAATCATGTGGTGAATATAACATGGTATAGTAATGAAGTTACAGGGAACACCTACGACTGACGCTAATCGTAGCCGAAATGATAGTTACAGGTAAAGAGTACTTTACACGGATCATAGTCATTAATGTTTGTGGGGTTTTGCTATGCTCACCTTCCCACCATATCATGCTATCCCCGATACCGAAAACCAGCTTTCATCTTTTAGTATTTTACCTTTTGATAATAAATTATTCATTCTAACCTCTTAATTAACTGGGTAGAATCTATCAGAATTGTCAGTAAAATATGCTCTCACGATAGTGTTTCTAGAAAATGGTGTGTTCTCATAATGCTTTGGCAATTCAATTATGAATCTTAACATAAAACAAAAAACCACTACTAATAACATGCATTTCAAAAAACTTACATTTCATTTTAATATTATCTCACCTTTTAAACTACCTCTTTCTTGTTCTAACGCATTTTTTAACCGTTGAACCTCATTTGCCTCTGTTTGTAGTTTATTAACTTGTTCATTAGTCGCTTGTATTTCTGATTTCAATTGACGCTGTGATTCTTTAGAAGTTTTCAATGTTTCAGTTAATTGTTCATAATCATGAGTTAATTTATCGTGTAAACATTGTAATTGTTCATAATCTGTTGTTAATTGAGATTTTGATGTATGCATTGTATCAAGTACATTTGACAAATGATGAATTTCAGCTAGATGTAAAGAAAACATTAATCAATTAAATCGGTTGTAGGAAAGAGGTTGAAACAAAACGTTGAAAAATTGATAATTAACGTTATTATAGGGGCTAACTGTAAACGCTACAGTATTAGAATGAGAAATGAAATTTACAGTAAACGTACATCTGAAATAATAATTGCTTTATTCCATAATACAAATTGTTACTAAAAAGAATTCTCAAAACCAATTGAGTAATATTTTAAACGCATTTGCCTATTTGACACACACATTCAATCGACGTATAACTATTGAAAAAGTATTTTATAAAGACTTTTAATTTTTAAAATCTACCGTCCATCTCCGATCACGATGGTTTACTACCAATTCAACTGCTATAACTACTTATTTCATCCATCATATATAAGATTCATGAATTATGATATAGTAGTATTGTATTTTTTCAACAGACAGACAACAGTTGGATTGTTTTCGTTGAGTTTCCAATACTTAATATAATGATAATTTGTAATCGTTTTTTGAGCTTAGTATATAAACAGTTAGTATACATAAGTATTCCGTTTAAACAAGTGTAAAACGGGATGTTTAATTGCAGTACATCCACGCAAACGTTTACTTAGGCCGCCATAAACATTTTTTTAGTATTAACTAATAGAGCTTACGTTAAAACATTCGACAAATTTGACTTCCTAATTATTGTTGAATTATGAAGTCAGCTGATGTAACGTGCGTCCTAGACTCAAAGTGCTAGCTAAATTTCCAACCATACATGCCAGTTAGAGTTTCATTTATATAATTGCGTAACTACTTATTTCAAGCTCCCTAATCGTTTAGTTCCACCTCTCCAAATTCAACAACCTTCTAAAACACTCTTGTGAATATAATCAACTAATTACATGTAATAATTCCATGTCACTAGAGCATCTTAACGAATCCTATAATACTTATATGAACCGATGGTAAGCTCATGGTTCAAAAATCTAAAATGGTGATTATTAGAAAAGGTCACTACCTCGATTTTCCAGTAAAATTTCAGTGAAATAATTCACTTGTTAACAAGTTCAATCATCGTTCTCAACGTAGCATATAGAAACTTATAGCATGAAAAAAATAGTTTTAAGATTAACATTGAAAGTTATATTTAATAACTTTTATGTGAATGCGGTAAAATAGGCATCAGATCACTCACATTCAAGTTCGCTAATACGTCTAGAGAGATTAGAGTTCTGACCTTGAAAACTATCTAACTGACTGTGTAATGTAGTATTCTCAACTTGCAAACGAGCATTTGTACCAATTAATTCAGCTAATTGTCGTTGCACTGAAACGGATTGTTCTTGGAAGCTATTTATACGCAAATCTAAATTTTGATTATTTGCTTTAAGATTTTCATTTAGTTCAGTTTCATTTTGTAATGATTCATTAAGTCGTGCATTCTATGACAGTAAATATAATAATAAGGAATTATGAACATGTTTTAATAGAAGCAAATGCATGCATATTATCATTTACGAAGTCAGCTTTTAATATAGATTAACATCACTTGGAGATTGATTGCAAACTACAGTAGGATATTGACTGTTTCAACCTACGTTACGCTAGTGAAGCAGTGCTCACCCATGGTTTATCGGTGAATATGTCACTTTTAGATCACTTACTCATATTTTCATACTTGACGAGTATCCAACACTGTATGCTAAGAAAAGATTATCACTTCCATTCAACAAATAATTTTAAGAGAATATGGAAAATATATTTACACCTTCTTTCGACTTTACAATAATCTAAAATGTCAATAACAAGGGTAGATAACTAATATTTAACAAGTGGGAAAAAATAGAAATTTGAATTATTTAGTCCATTCTTCTGAGGAACCATTGATAAACAATCAGTAACTTTAGAAAAATTCCAAATGATATCAAAACTGAAGACACAATGCAGATTACGGTTTTATAAATTCTTCAAACCATCATTCTTCTCAAGAATTCAGCTCATAAAAGATTGTGGGTTTCTAAGCACTATATGAATACAGAATTATGTATTCAGTTTCAAATCAAATAGGTTGTGTGGAAGCTAGTGATATTGCTAAAGTGCTAATTCGGAAAAAGGCGGAACAGTGTAAATATTTGTAACATACCGGTTGACAGTTTACTGTTCTGGCCACTAAGCCATAGAGCTGTAAATATAAATGACGTCATTGATCACACAATATTTAGTCAACTATTTTACAGTACTACTACATACAAATGGTTTACAGTAAATTTTGTTACTGGGATCAAGAAAAACTAAATGAGTCATTTGTCAATACATTTAAGATAAACATGCTGTAAATTTATTCATATGTATCATTTCAAACAAAAATTAACATTCAATATACACTAACTTCACGTTCAAGTTCAATAACACGATCTTTTAACTGTACTAAAATTAAGGTATTTTCTTTCATTGAAGCCTCAGTAATATTAGTATTAGCATCGTTATTAGCCTGTAATTTTTCATATTCTTCTAGTGCCTGATTTTTCATTCTTAATTGATTCATTAATTCAGAATTTTTCAGTTGAAGTCCATTCACTTGTTGTTTAAGAGAATCAAATTCTTCACTTTTAATATTTATATCTTTAGTTAACTGACTAATAAAACTTTCCATAAATGAATTCACTAGTTTTGTTTGTCTAGAAAAGAGTGTGAAATAAATTATAAAAAATAAAGTTGATTGATGTTACACATCAAAATCATTAGATAGTAATTCAGTGATCTGAATGTTAAATGGTCTACTCAAGGATTCAATGTTTAGAGTTTGATCTTCGGTTGAGTTATGAACATTCAGTGATGCCAAAATAAAAAGCTTTCGAGTGGTTCCTAATTTTCAATCGTTTTCTAACAAGTCAGCCCATGATATGAAACTTGAAATCCAACAATCTTCGCAATGATAATATGCTCAGTTCATTTATTGTATGACTAATCATATGAGCATACGAAATCCTCAGATAATTGACCACCTTACCTCAAAAATTACCTTTACAAGTAGGTTGTTAAAGTGAAATTCGGAAAACGTTCGCAATATTATCAAACGTTAACAACTTTTAGAATGACCACATAGCTATTATGACTTTTATGGGCCAATGACTATGCATGTTGATCAAATTGGTAAAATATTGCTAAAGACCTAAATAAACGTGAATGTATACATAATGTATGAATTCTTAATGGTTCATAGTTGAATTTTTAGTCGTCAGAATAATGTTAGTCGAAGAATTTTAAACATGTGAGTGGAAAATAGCCTCTTGGGTTGGATCATATGTGAAGTCAGTAAGTCCTAGACGACTCTACACAAATGCCCCATTTTCGTATGCCTAAACATTAAACAGACAATATAGCGGCGTTGGTGAACACCAATTTGACGATCATATCCAAATCTAAACAACTATGTACGATATTTATTTGATGCACAGCATGATTAGCCTGAAATTTCGCTTTCAACAAAAGTAAAAGATACAGTACCATCAAAAATTACTTCGAAAACTAACATCAGCAACCTCTAGATTGTTGACATCAAACCACAAAATACAATACACCATGATGCTTAGATAGAGCTCAAATTAGTCACATTACATCTGTTGATATTTATATTGGCATCAGTGACTTCTTCATTCATCTATAGAACCTATCATCCATCTAAATAAAGTTGACGCTCGATTACACAGACTGTTTACAGTTTGATCGAATATAAATGTAATCAACTATAAGAAAACACGGACTCACTCTATGTTATTCTCGTTTGAATTCAATTCAACTAACCGATCTTTTCGTAGTCCGTACTTCTCTAAACAGACTTCAATACATTTCAATTCAGAATTACGTTTTTGAAGTTGAATTTTTTCCATAATTAATTCATTACGTAAAGCCGATACTGTTTTTTGTTCAATATTTATCTACAACGAATAGGACGAGAAATCAGTAAATGAAATCTTGTCTGATATAGAGACACTTTGGAATCAAAGTTTGTCTGTAATGTTTTCAGTGTTAATTAATCACTTGGGATCTAACACTTTCAATTACTTTTTCGTCCAGCTTAGGGGGTTAGTGCTGTATGCTACAATGTAATTTCATTAAAATTTTCATTCTTTAACCTAAATTTTATTGTACTAATCTCAGTCTTTTAATCGTAATTCGACGAAAGCTTTGATCAAATTTTAGCTCCGTTTAAGGAACTATTGTAAGTTGAATTTGAGTTTCGAGAACTGTTACATCTTAGATCTATTGGGTTCAACATTACTTAATAGTCATAATTCATATGACTGTACAACACAACACATTTAATAACCAACATATTTTACACAAAGTCATGAGTAAGAATTCAATGTTGAAATTCCAACTTTAAGCTATTTTTCCTTGAACTAATGATTTACTAAGCCTCAGTTACTTTTAGGAAGTGGTACTCTAGTTACAAGGATTAAACAGTCTACCTTAAATGAACAAAGTAAACTTTTTTAAGAAAGGCATTCAATAAAAATCAAAAGCATCTATAAAGATTTGAGTCTCCCAATTGTCACCATTAAGGACCGTATTTGATCACTCTCTATCAGTAGACTGGATAGAATACCTCAATATTGCACTTAGTTACAAATTTCTACTGTAATTGAATTGTATCTGACAGTGAAATAAAAAATTTGCATCTCGTCCTATTTGAGGCCTATCATCTGCATGTACGTGTATCTCAATGTTGATTGCCACACCCAGTAACTATCGCTACAGATGACAACGCGTTATCCATTAAAGCTACTGAATGCGGATAGCTACTAATTTGTTCAATAGGTTTGAGTTTTACTGTTATATACATATACATGCATAAAAGTAATTGGAAGAATACAAACCACTTCAAAACTGACGAAACGATAAAATACCTGGAAAAATTTTCACCACAAAGTAGCGAAAGTTGCATAATTTGATTAAACTTGGATCCCACTTGATAGCCACAATACCGCTTTAACCAAACTTGCGAGCTACCTCGCTGTCGAGGTGGTTCGCTCAGAATGCACACACGGCAACCGGGACTGATTAGTTTCACTTCTCAACAAGAGCAGCGGAAAGATGCAAAACACTTAAATTACAAACTGCATGGTTGTTTCTTTCTAGTTTACAACTCTTAACAAGTAAGTACCAGTAACCTAATTAAAGATCGAAATCAAAACGTTACCTAAATTCAGCCAGTCATTGATGAAGTGACAGTAATTTAATGTCCGCGATTATTTCTGCTCTACTTTAGTATGGCTGAACTTCACTGATCGTAGACGGATACTACTTAAGTCACATAATAGGATAAATTAGGTGTTGAGTGTTACTTTCCTTTCGGAAACTGTATTAGTTAGTTACAGATGAAAATAATCTTCAAACCGAAATAATCATCTATGCAAAATATATGATTAAGCGATACAACTTCGTTGTAAAACTTAGAAAAAGAAGAAACTAGGTGTTTGATCAGAAATAATATTTTCAAAATTACGATTATCATAACCCATTTACCAGATGGAGAAAATACATCTTTTAAAACAGATGTACTTATAAACTGAATAATAACTTAGTAATAAACTTTAAAAAGCTGTGTTCCTAAGTTTCTTAACAAACAATCTGCATTTTTCTCAATTTCTAGATGATAGACATAAACTATTATAGAACTTGAAACATTCTCATATATTAAATTAAGAAGAATAGAGATCATAATGGATGCGACTAAGTCTAGGATTAAAAATTAACCGTGGCGTTTATTAGGTTGTACACTCTGGATGCCGAGTAGTTCTGCAAAATCATGTACATTAACTAACAATCAGAATACGATAAACGAAATTCCTTAATCATGTTGAATTGGCCAGTTAGCACTACCTGACATGATAATCTAAAATAATACTAGGTATTAAACAATGCTATCGACTAAAACCACTTATTTCAGTTTCACCGTTAACACAAGTCATGAATTGATAAAATTGTCAAATTTGACAATAAAGCATAACCGTTTAATTCAATTTTGATATCACGAATTGATCTAAATCAGACAACCATTGATCACCTGGAAGCACTGGACAGCTGTTTCGTCCTAGTATGGAATTCCTCAGCAGTGCGCATCCACGACCCCGTCGGGGATCGAACCCAGGACCTTTTGGCTCCGCGGCGAACGCTTTACCATTGGACCACTGAGTCGGCTCCCATCGGTTGATATTTCTAATTCAGCCAATTCGTGATACATTGCGCGACCTCCTCTATGCCATTGGTGAGTTACTGCCTCACATCAAAATTGAATTAAACAGTTAACTATCTCTACAAACTCCCCTAATTGTAATTAACATGAGCTCACTAGTGACTAGCTCCTTGAGGTAATTCCTGGAGTTCTAGTGTGAAGACGTGACCAGTAGAGTTCAACCGTGTCGGGTGTGAGGCAGTAACTCACCAATGGCATAGAGGAGGTCGCGCAATGTATCACGAATTGGCTGAATTGGAAATATCAACCGTTTGGAGCCGACTCAGTGGTTCAATGGTAAAGCGTTCGCCGCGGAGCCAAAAGGTCCTGGGTTCGATCCCCGACGGGGTCGTGGATGCGCACTGCTGAGGAATTCCATACTAGGACGAAACAGCTGTCCAGTGCTTCCAGGTGATCAATAGTTGTCTGATTCAGATCAATTCGTGATATCAAAATTGAATTAAACAGTTAACTATCTCTACAAACTCCCCTAATTGTAATAAAGCATAAAACAATATACAATAAATAATAATAACAATATACTGAATGTAATGAACACGTTCTAACAGGATGTGTTCAAACGTAGAAATTGTAGAGCAGGATAACATGTGAATTAAGATAAATAAGTAAGGTTACTACATGGAGGGAGATTTTAGAAGGACAGAAACCAGTCGTTAAATCCCCCTTCGTTACCATGGTTTTAGGTTCTTCAATAATCTCCAGCCATGTAATAATCGTATTCTATTTATTTATTTTTATCACACCTTTAATTCACATGTCATCCTGCTCTACAATAAAATAATCTCTCCACTTTAAAAAAATTCCTTTCAAATGAACAGGATTGTCAATTACCTGTTGACGTAATTCACATTGCTTCTGTTCACTATCTTGTAATTGTGCTTCACTTTGTTTAATTGCAGCATTCAACTTTAGGATTTGCGATTCCAATTGTTTTATTTTATCTAAGGCATCAGATAAATGTTGATCTGTTTCAACATCTCTTAACTCTCTGCGTAATTTTCGTGTTTCTTGATCTGACAGTCGAAGTGATGCTTTCAAATGGCTTATTTCTGATTCCAATTGGTTAATTTGTTGTCGGGATTTTTCATCTGATTCTTTCAGAGAAAATCTGATTGATATAGAGAAATTCGGAATGCATTTAAGAAATAATTTAGCCTTAAAACGTTATGCTATTCATGAATGGCTAAAAATTAATCAATAAAACACACCCAACAAAATGCCTTGAATGGTTTGTTACATTAATTACGAGACAATCAATAGGGAACTACTACTACCATTACCAAAATCCGGTTACTTATGATTTTTAAACACACCAAACGGGAAAAAACCCAGAAGTTTGGTGAAAATTGCACAAATATTTGCAAATATGTATCTGAAAGTATATACGATAGTTCAAAAGGTAAATAGAACTTAAAAACTGCTGGTTTTAAACATTCGTGAAAGTTTTCTAACTGGTGAAATCAGCATACTAATATGTAATTTATCAAAACACGTTACATTGAAGCATTATTATAGAAAGTGAAAATATGTGGATTTGAGATTTATTTTCCTTGGCATTAATAAGTCATATCAATTGGTGACCTTTCAGTGATTAGTCCTAACTTCTCCAATTGTAATTACAGATGTTTTAAGAAAATGTATCAATAATATTTACTAGTGAACTACTTACATAGAAGTCAATGTAATTACATACGGAATTCCATAAGCACTAAGTTCTAATGAATTTATCAGTAGCTACTTTGAGTGTTAACTCTCATTAAAAACGTATCACTAACTTGTGTTGTCTTATTTAAATATATTTCCATGTCCTATTTGATTTCTGTATAAAATGTTTCCCCTACTTCCATGAAGCCAAGTGATCTCCACCGCATACTTATCTTCGGCAAAATGATGAGTTGCCAAGATATTCAAAGGTGTTCGGATGATAATACCCACCATTTCAATTACTGAGAAATATAATAAATATCTAGACTTTTCAGTTGCTAAACGAAACGAACAGAAAACTGTGACATAGAAGCAAGTTAACACAAGGGCCAATCATCCTTAAAGTCCCTAGGAAAAGAGTCTATACTATATTTAAAATGATAGTACAAAGACAAATTAGTTTACAGAGTCAGACATGATAAATTTTTGGGTATCGAAGATTGTGTAAACCGTTGTATTTTGTAGACTGGCACCAGAGCGATCCATGTTAGACAACCACTGAAAACAAGAATAAAATGTTTCATACTCAAGTGGGATTCCTAAGTAGCAAGTAATCAAAACCCCACAAAAGATCAAAACCAGGACCGATACGCCTCGTAGTATAAGACTAAAAGTATGACAATTAAACAATTTTGTTTAAAAAGTCATACCCAAGTTACAATCTTGTAATGGAAGTTAGGTAAAACAAGTAATTCTACAGTAGTAATGGCAAATAATGACCTTGATAACAAATATTTTTGCTAAGATAAACTTACACATGAGCTGACTCTTCACTCGTTAATTTAGCTTTAATCTCTTCCAAGCTTTTACGTAACATGTCCCTTTCTGCTTCTAGACGTTTGATTTCCGAATCCATTCTACCAAGTTCTGTTTCATAACTAATATAACCACTTCTACGTCGTCGGTCACGATGACGAGAATTAGGTGTTATGCTTATAGTTTTTTTGCGCAATTTTGATATTCCTAAACATTCAGGTGATGTTTCTTCTGTCGAATCACCAGTTTTATTCCCACTATCAACTTCATCATCATGTAGATTAATCAATTCACCTTCTTCGTCATCAGCCTCATCATTTTCTGAATCTGATAACCTTTGAGAATGAAGATTTTGTTTCAGTGTGATTAAACGTGTTGATAAATTATCCCGTTCTATTTCAACCTAATTCATTATGCAACAAAAAAAACAATGATTCATGCATGATTCATGATTCATACAGATTTATAAAGTAACAACACAAAAGTCGATGATGAAACAGTAAACAAATGTAAGCAATGTTGTTATTTGAAATGGACTTTCCGAAATACAGTAGGTTCAAGTTTTTACAAGTTGAAATACTTGGAACTTTAAAGCTCTTACAAACATAAGATGAACACCCAGTTAGAGAAAACAGATTGATACAACTAACTAGAAATATTTGAATGTTTACCAATAAGAAAGCACCATTATACTAAACAGGCACTAACAAATTAAGTGTTTTCAAATGGGGCTTTACAATGACCTAACTTCTGATTTACATAAGTGAGTTTGTGAACGTAAAAATGTGGGAATATTAAAGGTGGGTAAAATACTATCCAGTACCAACAAAACCGAATCAATGACGTTGTGATGGTTTTTTCAAATAAAAGGTATAGACTATCTTATGACTAATTCATTTCTTCATTGTCTTTGTACTCTTATTATCATGACTACTATACGCCGTTGTCCATGTAAGTCACTATACATATGATTGTGTGTATGTTTGCCCACCTATTTCTCTTATCATATTGATCTTATATACTAATATATCCATTCGGCTTTCACTTGTCATTGGTTCTCCTCCATAATCACTTCCTAAATCTATCTATATTTAAAACGATTATATTAAGACAAAGACTGATAATATTATTGATGTGCCTATGTGACTATTTATGTTTCTATTGCTAATTCATGAAATACAATTTCAGTGCTGCTGATAGTGTTTTTACTGTGTTAATTCGTGACTGTTATTCGAACCACTCATTATTCAAAATACTGTAGATGTCTTTCACTTCTCACTGAAGCTCATAGTGATGAATTCTAGCTTAATAATTTACTGGTCAAAAGCCACTATTAAGAGATAAGCTGGGTATTTTTTATTAAATACTTCACTTACTTCAGCTGTCTTTTGTATTGCAGTAAGTAATGCATTTTGTAACTGTTCACACTTATTTTCGATTTGCCTTAATCTGACCAATTCATTTTCCATATTTGTTGAATTTTCACATGTCGCACGGATAGCTGACAGCTGTGTTTGAAGACGGGCACAATTGCCTTCAGCTGAAACAAGTGCTATTTCTAAATCTGTTTGCCTAAAAGATAAATAAGTAATTAACAGGAAATATATAATTTATAGTTAAAATAGTATGCAGAAAAATACAGAAATGAAAGTAAATAAATAAGTTAAGCGTTCGGCAGCAGATCATATATGACACGAAGTTCTAGCGAGAATCCATGACTAGTGAAGTTCACATAAGCCGAGAGAGTGACAGTCATCACCAACAACACTGAATAATCATAGTACTATATCACAAATTGATTGAAGCAAAAGACCTATCACTGGACACCGGCCAATAGGAGCTGATGGCTCAGCACTCTCCTAGAGACCTGGATTTTCCAGGTCCAATCACTGATGAGGTTGTTGATGTGCACTAACGAGTCCCAAATTAAAGCGAGACAGTTGCCCAGTGCTTTCTGGTTTATAAAGGTGCATAACCAGAACCAATCTGTGACTAACATAAACAATGAATTAAAACCAATCTTCACAGAAACCACCTCACTTCACTAATGACTACCTTTGTACTAAAAAGTAAATTTCATTAAATTATGCCACATGATGAAATAACTAATTCAGTGGGTATAAAATAATATGTACAAAAATAATAGCAAAAAACATCATGAGGTAAGTCGAGCTAAGTGAGGAATTCGAAACTTTAATAAAGAAATCTAAATTCTCATGCTAATCATCAACATTTCTTTATATAGAAACAAAAACAAGAGTTAAAATTTGGGATATCATCACATGGTAACGTTTTTTTACAAATAAATGACTAGATAATTACGAAAATATGGTCCAGATATGGTTAACACATTTACAGACTGACATTAAATAGTTGGAGGTAGTCGATGGAAAACATTTCATAAGCCAAGCTTCGTGCTAACAGGAACTTTCCAGTATGGCCCTACCTGTAACCTTTAAGGTACATACACAACCTAAGAGTAATCGGATCCACATCACACAGCTTCACAATGAAACTAATATATCTGGCCTACACGAATTGTAGTTGATTGATGAGAGCGTAGGCAAATAGGCGGTAAATCACAATAGAGTGAATAGATAATTGTAACTTGTATATTCACCTTCTTACATTGTGTTATGACGCAAAGATGTGGTTGATTTATCGAACGCCAGCTGGGTGTGTCTAGTTAATAAATGTTCGTCTGCCCTATGCCTACTGAGTCCCAAGCCAGAGACAGAAGAACAGGACGACAGACCAACCAGACAGAATCAGAATTGTATTATATTCTCAAACATTCCTTAATACATATACAAAACTAGATCCCACTGTTAACCAATTAGGAGACTAACATTAATGCGAAATAGCAGCAATAGTGAATGTGAACTGAAGTACGTATATACACCTGATTAATCATAGTTCATTAATGAGAAATGATATACTAACAGTCAATGTGTCAAATAGGAGGATAGGACAAGGGGAACTGAATGATAATGGAAACAAATTATTC
The DNA here is from genome assembly GCA_034768735.1 of Schistosoma mekongi. Classification (NCBI taxonomy): domain Eukaryota; kingdom Metazoa; phylum Platyhelminthes; class Trematoda; order Strigeidida; family Schistosomatidae; genus Schistosoma; species Schistosoma mekongi. Next base: position 23,687,271 of record CM068309.1, on the reverse strand, counting down.
ATCTTGAATATAATCAAAAATACTGAAATAGTCTACAAAAAAACAGATCTCAAACATAGTCAATATTCTTTAGGTGCCTGGCATACCACACTGTTGTGTGATTCCTCATTTAGCATTGCTTATAGTACATGTGTCATGTCTAATTCATCTGGTAACTGCTCAATCAATCGGATTTGTGTCTGTGTAAAAGACAAGGGCTTGGACGTAAGCTGTCGTACTGCGTATAGTGCAGCAACTAAAATAACTCATCAGTCTTAGCATACACAACAAAGACATTATCACTGAGATATTAAGGCCGCAAGTAAACTTCTGTAAGAATGATATTCAGTCACTTGATCGATAAAATTCTACCAGTATTAAGGAATAAGCAAATATGACATCAGTTACTACTAAGCCACCAACTACGTAGTGCGATTATGTAATACAGCAAGATTGGTAATTATTTACACTTCATATATGCATCTTAATTAAGTTCTAGCAAAGATGACTAAGACTATAATTAGCTGATGGAATAACATATCACCTAGTTAATTTTCATTAACTTGAATTATTCGATGCATAGAGTACATGGTTAAATCTAAGCATCATAAAATGACATGGAAATAAGTATTTAGCAGAAGTCAGTAAACAACAGATAGGCTTATCGATACTGTATTCACCAGTGATTAGAAATATTTTCACCTAAATTCATATACTACTCAAAATTTGCACCATTACATAAATTGTAGGACGACGAAAATCTCCATCCTCTTGCAGATCAGACATTAAAACAGATGCTATCATTATCAACTAATTTAACATATTTTTTTAAAAAAGCTGGGTGCCTCTAAAAAAAAGTAATCAAAATGTTTTGCCCTAAAAACAACTTCAGGAGAATTTAGACAATTCCGATTTATTTTCGAGTGATTCGAGTAAATTTACGAAACACTTAACTAAATTCCGATTTTACTAGTTTACAACAAAGAGGTAAAAGTGTTTCGTAGCTTCCATCAGTCAATAGCGATTCGCAACATGATTTATAAAAAACCATTTAGCTAATAAATAAAAAAAAGATTAACCAACTTTGAACATGCTTCTTTCAAAGCAGTAATTTCACGTTTAGCTGCTCCTAATTCAGCACTTAGCTGATTACGTTCTTCCGTTAATGAATCTAAACATTTGCATAATTCGTCTGCTTTCGTTAGACGATGACGTAGTTGACTGATTTCTAATTCAGCACGTGCTAAAGATGTTACATTAGTTTGAACCGATTCACCAAGTACACTATTTTCTTTTTCTAAACGTGCGATTCTTTCATCAGATGAAATATCATTTATATTTCTACCTCTTAAATTCTAGAAATATAAAAAGAACTTCAGTAAACTACCAATATATATATATATATATATATATATATATATATATATATATAGTCTGTCTAATAAATATACGAACTGAATCAGTTCTATCTTCGGTTTAAGTCTGTTACAACATATCGAGGCCAATTTATTAAATTGCATTGACAAAAGCAACTATTGGAGTATAGACCAAACATTTTATTGTTAACAATGAAGATAATTTTCTACCATTTAAATAAATGTTCTCAGCTGATAAAGTGATATGCACTTGGCCACTTTTAATGTTCTTTATAATCAAATTGAACTTTCAGGATCTCATCTTTTTACACATGACCTGGTCTAAAGGTCAGAATCCTATTGATGGATCTGATTAGGCTGAAAAGTTTATTTTATACAACAATTTATTTTACCCTTTGTGTGCCCTTAACAAAATTTCAGAAAAATGCAAAACGTGTCATATATTCAACCACATTGAAAGTGAAGCAGTTAACTCAGACGATAATGGATGACAATCGCGCCATTGAATTCAAAAATGTGGACTATTGAGTTCTAACACACTAGTCTGAAGGTGACGTTATGATATGAAGGTCTTAAATGAAACCACAAACTAAAAAGTATTGTTCACGAGTCCAAAAATAGGAGGGGGGTAGACACCAATTCTAAACGGAAATCGTCTTCATTCTGAAAATAATTATTTAATACAAAGATTATGTGGATAGAACTATAAAAAAACTAATAATTTATCTAAATAAATATAGAGACAATCAAAAATAGTGACAGTTAATAACTCACCTTTATAGTCTCAGTCAAGTAGTCATTTTCACGTGACAACTCTTTAATATGTCTTTCTGAAGTTTCTTTAAACGTATTTAGTGATTCTTTTGTCTTTCTAGCATCTGTTTCGAAACTCAATCGTTCCAAATCTAATTGACATAAACGTTCAGCTTGGGCTGAAAAAGCTGTTTCAAGTCGTTCAATCTTAAGCATTTAATGATTAGGGATGACGGAAAAAAGACAATATATTACATGACAAAAATAGAAACTATTACAACTCATTACTAAGAGAAAAGTTTAAACAAAACCAAAATGAACTTAGCACTTAATGATGAATGTTAGATTAATATGAATTTGGTATCAAAGAGACAGTCTAGGATACTGGACAATTGGGAAATTTATCCGAGTTAGTACCTATGAATGATTAGATACAAAATAAGACGGTATCTTTGTCAAATAATGTGACGAAAAACAGTTACACGTGTGTCACCGGGAGTAGTTTTGAGTCGATTGTCAATACCAATTCTCTTTGTAACTATTAAAAGGAGATATATCATGGATAGTAGATCCCGGTACAGCTTTCAAGTAATAAATAGGTAGAATAACTGCAGACTTTGACACTGTGCAACAGCAGCTACTCATTGTCTCAATTCTACCGAATGTCCATAAAAATAATACCGTAATTTAAAAAAAGTCCGTCTTTTGATTTAGACATTTAATGCACTAGTGGATTGTGGGGTTATTATCATTATCTGTTGTGAAAAAAACTATACAGGGTGTACGACCAGACAACTAATTAACTAGTTAACGAACATCTCCCTTTGTTTCTTGAGAAGGGTTTAAATAAATCAATACTCAGGTCTATACTATCGCATCTAACTGATATTGAGCAATCGTGGTAACAATAATGTTAAGAAATTTCCACTTCCATAATTTAATCTCTTAGATTTGGAAGAATATATTCTCTATAAAACTCTGCATTACGAACAACCAAACACCGAAATCATATTTCTTACCGACATTCATTACATACCTTATTCGTTAACAATTGATTTTCGCGTTTAACTTCAGCTAGAGATGCTTCCGTTTCAATACTGTCTTCATTGATAGATTGAGCTTTAACTAGTAAACTCTTAGTTATTTCAAGCTCTTTATTTAAGCGTTGATTTACTTCTTCTAAATGATTTAAACGATTTGTCACTGATTCAGACAACTGATCAGACAAACTAGAATTCAATCCATTTGATTGCGATAGTGGTTCAAGTTGATGATGGCTACTGATTAAGATCTCTGTATTGATTAGACTTTCATCTGTTGCATCAAATGAAATCCGATATTGTTGATGTGGTATAGTTTGTTTATTATTCTCGCTATTTTCATTATGAGCTGTTGCCTCGTTTGAACTAATTAAATTATTTGTTGAATTCATAAACTTATTGTGTGTATAATGCTCTAATTTGAGTTTACCTAATTCTTCATGAAGATTTTTAATCAAGTCCAAATCTGAATTTCGAGCCTTTAAAAGCAAGAAAACAGAAAGAAGTTTACTGCAGAAGAGAATTCAAAATTACGAAGTAAATAATAAGTAAATTTCATATTTCTATAAAAAAAAGTCAATAGTTCCAACAGATATTACCAATGATTCGCCGCTTCCTATTTATCCAAATAATTCCATTATATTATCATATCACTATATTTAAAAAGTAAACCAGTGAAATCATCTATTTCAACTACGACTATTTTACAACATACTTCAAAAAAACCTAATGTAATTATTTAGTGAATAATAGCATAGTTTAAAATAATAAGCTTAACAGAATCTCAAGTGTTATTTATTCACACTATTAACAAGACATTTTTAAGAACTTAGCTTTCGGTAAACGTTGTAATAGATGATACCCTATAAAGCTCCCCATAGTCCACTAAAAAGCCAAATAAAGGTTCCCAAGAAAGAATATTATATTACCATGCGAATGAATATCCTTAAAGGACATTTTTTAAATTTAATACATAAGAAACGATAAGCATTATAGAAAATACGTTAACCATGTGGAAACATTGTATACTTTGCATTATCATTAATTCACATTCAATACTTGCTGACTAGCTAAAAAGGGCAAAACTTCTATCTCTGTTAATCAAGCTTGATATCATAATTAAATTTAACCAACCAATAGTTATTTTAACAGTCAGCAATAGTGCATTGATTTTAATGCATACATAGTGAATGTTACGAGTCCAATTATACAGAATTGAACTAAGAATAAAACTACCTATTTGGGTTAAGCATGAAAACTGTGATGCGCGCCTGAAGTAATTGAATGATGTGGTTCAAATAGTGTAGATGCATCCACTTTATGTTCTTCTTAAATAATCAGTTCTAAAAGTATTTCATGCATTTTATTACGCTAATTAATACATTCTTTCTTAGGCATTTACTCTCTGTCTAATCTTTTTACTACCACTCAAATTATTACTACTTCCACTACTATGGTATTTATCTTGGTAAATCCAGATCTCTGTGTTGACGTGATATGTCAACCTGATCCGATTCACATTTGTATAGATTTTACGATGCTTATGATTACAAAATTAATTGAAGGGTTTGTCAAGTTAAAAGTATACTGATAAACACTGGTAGATAGAATAAATTTTGAGATAACAAAGAAGATTTGTAGCTTAAGAGGATAGTTTTGGTTATAATACATTCACTGACGACGTAAGCTCCGTAACCAAACCACCCAGATCAGAGAACGGAATATAACTAAAAGATAGAATGTATTGCCATCATGAATCAATTAAGTGAAAATCAGTCAACAATGTATTGTTTGGAGAAATTAAAGCTATAAAGAGCCCATATCTACGATTATTGTCATAATAAAATGCCTATTATCTAAAAACTACTTCACAAATACTAAAACTAAATAATGATAGTTTAAACATAAAAATACATTGTAAAAACACACATTTTCTGTTTCTGCTAATTGACATCGTGTTTTATTCAATTCTTTCTCTAAATCTGTGATTTTATGATGATATTCATGGCCGATTTCAGCCTTATCTGCCCATTGTGAATGTTCATTTGACAAAATTTCTAAATCTTCGGTAAGTTGCTGACATCGAGCCTATGAATAATAAGACAAAATATAATTAAAATCAATTTACTTAATTAATTATGATCTCACTTTCTCCACTCATAGCTTAACACCTCACATAACAAAATATTATAAGTGAATAAAGAGCAGAAACTCAAACTGACTTATGGTATACATCATGAAATCATCCAGCGTTGATAAGAAGTTAGTAGCTCCATCTAAAGAGAACTAAGAACATCTCAATAACGATAGTTACCGAACTTGAGGTAACCATTCATCGAAAACTGACATAAATGAAGAAATCATTGAGAACCAGGGAACACCAGATATGTGTTTCGTCCTGATTTAAAACTGTTAAGATTTGCACCGTCATGTCTTAACCAGGGATCGGACCCAAGAAATTTATGACGTTAGTTGATTGTCAGTAAATAACTTCGGACTGAACAACGTCTATAATCTTTCCACATTAATGTTTTTAACGAGTTGTGAACGCCATACTTATGATAGAAATCATATTATCACGATTTATATTTGACAGGCTCAATGATCGAGCACAAACCGAAAAGATCAAAAAGTTAGTGGTGGCATAATTAACAGTAGTTATTTTAAGCACTTCACATGTGTATCCAGGTACATTCAACAATTAGTCGTAGATCCACTACAGTGACAACTGCCCGAAATAATAAAAGATATGTTTGTCAACAAAACAAATTGAAGTTTGCCTCAATGAGCCGATGAGATAAATGAGGTTACAACATACTTAATTGACTGGATTGAATACACTAGCTATAACTTATAGAGTTCTAACAAGTCAATAGTTATGTAAACAATATGCTACGCCGGGCAATTAAAAAGAAGTAACCAACTTTCAGAACTGTATTTTGGAGGACTATTCTCATTATTTTATTCATGAGTAATGCAATCATTTTATTTCTATGACTGTTACGTTCCCCTTGCCCGGTTCTCTCGTTTAGTGTATTTACTCTATGTATATTGTTTATTACTATGCACTACGGTTGCTTTGTTGTGTACAAGTTCTCCCCATTCACTGCCACTATTTCTTTTGTTCTGTATCAATGTTAGATTTATGATTGGTTTACCGTGTGGTCTGATTTTATGTATATATAAACGCATGATTAAAATACAATACGTTCTCTCGGCTCTCTCCGTCTTCCGGTTGTTCTATTGTCGGCCTGGAGGGTGAGTGGGCTAAGGTCAATCAAGCATTGTCAACTAAGCACACATCACATTGGTGTTCGCGTCCACCAACCTAATCATCCTCTCTTTCTTTCTCACGTCATAACACAATATCGCCCGTACGCTACTTTCCTAAAACGGTTTATTTTATACAGAATTTGTAATGTGGTCGTTAAACTAATTAAACTAACACCTCAACGCATAGAGCTTCGTAGTCAAGTGTAACTGTTCTTACCTTTTTACAAATGAACATTTATCAATCAAATATCACTTAAAAGTGACACATTTTCTTTTCATCAAGGCTTTCAGATATTACTTAGCTATTGTACATTGAAGTATAACAATTGATATAAACAAATTCACTGCATACCGTATAAATGTTGGACTTATCAACTCAAAAAATGTAGATCTGTTTAACTGTAGTAATTAACAAAACGAATCTAATTCTTAGTGTCAACTGAAGCCTATCACTTATTATTTATGATGACAGTTTAAGAGTATTCATCAACTATAGTTTCTTTCATGCACTTAAGAACAGAAACAAAATAAAAGATTCATAATTATTTTATGATCTAGTTAATTGTGAATGCAAAATAACACAAATCAACCAAAAAACTTAACGTTATCATATAATAAATTATTGATTTTGTTCACGAAGAACTGTTTTATGTGTTTGCATGGTTGTACGGTCAGACTAATCTAATGAATTTCGTAAAGAAATAAATAAATAAACACCTACAAGACAATCGCTGGTAGCCAAAGCATTCATGGATAATGAGAATACAGTGGACATTTATCTCGAAGTAAATAATTCAACACAGTGATGAATGTAGCATTTACTAAAAACGCACTGATTATTCTTCTATATTTAACACATATAGTAAGTTATATGTTGAATGACAGTTATTTTAAGTTATCTGGTATAAGTAACAGATAACACTAATCATTCATACTGTTCAGATACAACTAGTTATTTTATTCAAAATTAACTTTGATTCTATGTATTAATGTAGAAGATAAAAGAATTTGTAATGTACGGTTTATAGTCACCTCTTCACAGCCGAGGGTTTGCCTCAAGCATTTACAAAACCCTATAACCTATACAGCAGATAAGGGCTAATATAAACATCTTAGTTAATAGGAAACTCTGTATTTGGGTTTTTGGGTAATTAACACTTATCAAAAAGCATATGTGCAACCACGAGTAAACTGATATTCTGTGTGGGACTCGAGCCCGAATCACCCAGTTCCATAATCCAAGGTAACTTAGAAATTCGTTCCAACGGACAGAAGTTTATCAGAACTAAGAAGTAGAAAAACAAAACACTAGTCACTAATTAGTGACCAACATCAATGCACTCATTCTAAGTTTCTATGAGACTACATTCAAGTTAACTGTAGAACATTATACACTTATTTTCAACAAGCAAGATTAAAAGCATCTACATAATGGCTGCAATCAACATTATATATTACTAAAATGAATTTAAAAAATCATTGTCTATAAGCAGTTTACTTTATAATAATCAATTTCATGTAGTCTTTCTTTAAGTTTTTCATTTTCAACTTCCAAATTGACCACACGTTCTGCAGTTTGCTTTAATGCATCCACTTCATCTTGCCAATGTCTTGCAGTACATGCGGCATCAGCTAAGCGCGCACGTTCCTCTTTTACTTGACTTAGCTCACGACGTGTCTCAAATAAATAATCTTGTAGTTCAATTAACTGATCAGATTGATCTTCACTACATAACACAGAGAAGAAACAATAAAATACTTATTCATGATATGACTGAAGTTTTCAATACAAATTCTGAGACAGTTACTCAATTGTATCGTGAGCGAAGCAAAACCTAAAAAGTCCCAAAATAAAGTGAAAACGCTGTTTTTGGTTACTAACCGTTCACCAATTAGTGTCGGTTCATGATGAAAACTATTTGGAAACTGAAAGATTCTCTACAAACTTCCAAGCTTAGTCATTTTTTGAGTGTTGAAAAACAACTAACGATATTTTTGAGTGTTGAGTTCTTTCAAGTAACACTGAATCTTGAGTGCAATACTCCTCCAGATAAATATTCTTAAGAATCTCTTTATTTCGAACCATATTTGCAATGTACAATCTTTCCCATTTTTGTTGCAACAACTATTATTTCAACTCCTCTAATATTCATCTTACTACGTTGAGATGGCACGGAAAATCGGGTTAAAGCATATCTATGACAGCTGCTTACGTTAAATCTAGACGGAGTGATTTTAATAAAGATCCCATTAAAACTTATAAATGTAGGATCCAAATTTGTTAGTTTCCGCACTAATACACTGTAACTTTAACCACTAAAACAAAACATGCTCTATACAGCTAAGAGATCATATCTGAGGCTGACGTACGAAATGGCATGAATTCTCTTACATTACAATATAGCTACCAAATAAACAAGTAATGAATATGCTGTATTGTAACAATCTGAAATCTCAGTATAATGAATAGTTTTGATTATCTTAGACAATGAGACATTTTACAAATACTTATGTCATTGTAGTGAATCAGCAGTAAGTGGCTTAAGTGATTTGACAGAAGTAAGTCAGTTTCATTAAACACTTAAATAGCGTTCAGTAATAGGTAGAGACGACAAGCAAATGACCTTAGGTACCCGTTCCTTCAGAACATTACCACTGAGATATATAAGCCACAACTGCAGAAACAAATCGAAATGAGGTCGTGGTCAATATTTCGCAGTCTTGTCAACTAACAATACTAGTTTATCATAAAAAGAAATAATTGAATGTAGACTAAACATTATATGAACGTACATTTCAATATGCGCCCGACGTAATTTAGCTTTGGTTTCAGCCAACTCAACAGTTAAATGATGCTTATCCATATCCATTACAAGAATTTCAGGTGTTAAATTATCAGTTGCTTGATACAAAGAATGAATGGAATCTAATTCCACTGTTTCCACTTCTAGACCGGAATCCATCCGACCAATTTCTGATAAATCACTTGTATTACTAATATTATTGTTAGTAATAATGTTTTGATTCATTTTACTATCATTTACAATAACTTCATCAGCAATCTGTTCGTTAGTCTGTGTGAATGATTCATTTAAATCATTGATCTCCGTTTTTTTACGAAGTAAGGATGTTTGTTCATGGAGTTTGGGTGTAGATATAGCAAAATGACTATTGCTACTACACTGTACATTTTCAATACCGAGTGACATCGTAGATACTGATCGTTCTTTTAATCCAACCAATCCTAAAGTTCTAGATCTAGAAGCTAATTGATATCTTGCTTGTAATGTGATAAATTTGTTTTGTAATGATGTTAATTCATCTAATAACTGAACTATTTCCTAAATTTATGCAAAAAGATTGGGAAATAAAAATTTATTCGTGACATCATTGATACATTTTCAGGATGTAAAAATGGGATTTACTGAATTATGTTACTAAAAGTAGGTACAATTATTTAATTAAATTGACTACGTCACTAATCATATCATAATGAAATATTCTAGTTTCTACTTGTGATCAAAACGGAATTTCATATATATGCATACCATAACTTCTCGGTTATTTCAAGGAAATAAACAATGATCCTGTATTAGTGTTTATTCAACCATCCTTTAAAAGCCGATTTACTGAAAAAATACATCACTGCCTCATGAAATCGACAAGAGTGGAAATTTGAGTCGTGTGACGCACTGTTATTATAAGGAACAAGCTCTTAACGATAATACGAACTACTTATATCGGCCAACTAAATTTATAATATTTAAAATCAATGATAGGTGTATAGGTTTGCTCGTACATTGTTTTAATGTGAATGCTACAGATGTTATTGTTCAAAACCGACTTATTCCTCCTCCACTTATACACATATCTCGTCTCATTCCATCCAATTAGTTCATTTCTGTAATTAATGTCAGGCTTCGCATTACTGTATTCAAATGCAAACCTTGTAACTGATAGGATCCAGAATAGCATTCAGCTCAGACTATTTTGATCTGGGTAACAAAGTTGTGCCACACATAAAGTACGGACCAAAACTGAGTACATAAATCTGAACTGTGTGCATGGATAAATCAGTCAATAAAATGGGACAGTCTGATATCATGAACATTAAATACAATGACAGAGTATAACTGCCAGTTGGTTAATTTTCAATAGTTATTACAAGAATTCTGTATAATGGAACATCTTTTGCATAATTCTTTGTGACATACCTCTATATAAATATCTTCAAGTTGATTGACCACAGATCGAAATACGCGTAAAATATCAGTATCGGAAGATCGAAGTTTATCAAAACTAACAATACTTGATGAACGTTCAGTAACCTGTAAAGTACAAAATACAATTAGAATAAGCTTGTATCTTCGCGTCGATTTGTAATGAACTGAAACTGGTCAGCCTCTGTTGCCATATGTGCATCCTGAGCGGATTGCCTCGATATAGCGATAGTACACAAGTAATATTAACAGTCAAAATTCAACTTCAAATACAAAATACAATATTAAATGGTCAATTTTTGAACCCAATTATAGGAACTCAAATACATAATGAGTCATTTCGATAAAACTTAGGAAGAAGCAAAATTTAAAATTCATTGTAGGACTTTATTCACTTTTGTGTATAATATTTAACTTTGTATTATTCCATTGTAACCTTTCATTCATATAAATCCAGCATCAATTTCGTTAGTCAATAATCAATCCGAATGAATTTGCAAAACCGAAAATACAGACAGTCTGATCAACAGCTGCTCTGAATAATGTAATAAAACTAGAGGCTCCTTCTATGAGATCCACGTTATAAAAGGCAGTGACATGGTTAAAAATCACTTAAAATAAACTAAATAGATTTCGCATTTATAGTAAGAATAAAGTATAATTTTAGCAACACTCAATGAAAATCAATTTTCCCAAGGCTTGGTCTTATTCCGAACTACTAACTAGTAGTATAAATCTGCACTACAAAATAACCAACACCTAGATGAATCTAAGTTTAATTGAGGTGGATTCGTTGAGATAGGTATTAAGCTTAGTTGGTTGTATTTTCCGCAGATTGGTGTAGGTTGGGTACCAGCAAAAACATACAGTACTGGACAACTGTTTTGCCCTAGTATGAGACTTATCAGTAGTCAGCACCCTTGATTCCACCAGAGGATCAATCCATGTCTAACTGAGAACGCTTAACCATTTACATCACCGGACCAGAATCAAGTTGTACATAAATATTACGAAAAACAGGATGTGTAGTCACAACAAGTGATGAAACTAGGCAATTCGAACAAAAATTCATAATCAGATCAAACCTACGTCCTAACAACACAACACAGTCTAGATGGTCGGTCAAACGATGATATTTACTGCATTTTATAAGTATGGTCACTGATCCTGCCAAACAGTTTCTTAAAGAATATAACATTTAGATGTGATTCTACTATATGTTGATATGATTTGATAATTTAAAATGCAATTACATTCATACATCACATTATCTACTCTCCTAAGTGAACTGAACTCTGTCAATAAAGCCTTTATTTAAGTAATAAAATTTTTAATTAAAAACTTAAGAAATGCATGGCTACAAGTTTCCAAAAGTTATATATACAGCCTTCGGAATGAGCACCATCTTACATAAGAGATGGGTAAATGAAATATTCTTAATTCATCATTGAATAGTAAATGATGAATGGAAAAAATAAATCCTGTCAGAAATATACCACTTACATTTTTAATACACGTCATTATACCAGTTTGAACATCTGGATTTAAATTTTCCATAATTTGACGAATGAAATAATCGCGCCGATCGCATCGCACAGCTGCACATAATAGGAAAAGTAGGATCTTTTCTAATTCTTGATCTGATTGAGCTATAAATAACAGAAACACGAATCAAATATACTTTTCACAAACTTAAAAAGTCCAGCTTAATTCACAAAATAATTCGATGAGAATAAAGAGATTCCTGGAAGAAAAATTAATAAAATACCTTGAACCAAAGAAGAAAAATTACAGAATGAATTTGTAATTTATTTAATCTAGAATAATGTGTCAGTAAGTAAAAGTGGCGCCATTTCGAGTCCAAACCAGGTATAATCAACTTAAAGTCTGAGACAAATATTTGTCAGCCCAAGTTAATATATCATATCAACACGACAAAATGAAGTCAACAAAGTGAATATTAATTACTAACTACTTACTTACGCCCGTTACTCCTCGCTGAGGAGCATAGGCCGCTCACCAGGATTTTCCATTGAACTCTGTCCTGAGTCATCCTTTCCAGCTGTTTTCAGTTGCTGTTTATCTTTCTAATGTCTTCATCTTTTTAGTGCTTCTAATTCTCGACACAGCGTGTTCTTTGACCTTCCTCTTTTCCGTTTCTCAACAGGATTCCATGTTAATGCTTGTCTCGTGATGCAGTCTGATGGTTTCCGCAATGTATGTCCTATCCATTTCCAACGTCTTTTCCTAATTTCCACTTCCGTGCATCCTCTCAGATGTGGAGGTCTTCATGATCCAATCAACCACTAGGAAGAAGAAAAAAGGAGAGAGTAGGCAGCCCTTTCTGACTCCAGTCCTCACTGGGAATGCATTTGTCAGTTGTCCTCCATGCACAATTTTGCACTGTGTCCCGTCATAAGAGTTCCGGAAGATATTGACGAGTTTCTCTGGTACGCTACAGTGTCGAAGAAGTTTCCATAGTGTTCTCCTCCTATCTACACTATCAGACGCCTTCTCATAATCAATGAGGTTGATGTGCCGTGACGAGTTCCACTTAATTGATTGTTCAACGATGATCCGTAGTGTTGCGATTTGGTCTGTGCACGACCGATCCTTGCGGAAACCAGCTTGTTGATCTCGAAGTTGAGCATCCATTGAATCTTTCATTCTGTTCAACAATACTCTGTTGAAGACTTCCCCTGGTACCGACAGTAGTGTGATTACTCTGTAGTTCTCACATTTGCTGAAATCTCTTTTCTTTGGTATCTTGATAAGATGTCCTTCTTCCCGGTCTGTCGGCACTTGTTCTTCTTCCCAGATCCTTTTGAATAAAACGTGGAGTATCCTTGCTGTTAGATCGATATCTGACTTTAGTGCCTCAGCTGGTATATTGTCAGGTCCGATTGCTTTCCCACTTTTGATTTGTCTGATGGCCATCATGATTTCTTATATCGTTGGTGGTGTAACATCTACTGAAAGATCTGTGGGTGCTGCTTCGATGTCTGGTGGGTTCAGTGGAGCTGGCTTACTCAAGAGTTCCTTGAAGTATTCTACCCACCTGTTCGTTTGTTCTTGAATCTCAGTGAGTATCTTACCTTCTTTGTTCTTGACCGGTAGCTCTGGTTTACCATGTTTACCTGCCAGTTTCTTCGTTGTGTCGTATAGTTGTTTCATATTTCCTTCTCTTGCGGCTTTCTCTGCTGTCGTTGCAAGGCCGGCAGTAACCTTAGGAGAGCTACAGGCGGAGTTTGGATATCAATGGGTTCGAAATAATCTTAGCAACATTGAGAAAATAATTTCAGAAGAGGGAATAAAAAGGTATGTATGAAGGAAAAAAAGAGGCTTAAAATTTAGGGTAAGATAAAAAAAGTGAGAGTAGATTGTTTATAAACCATGTCACTCAATTTTACAAATCTAGGTTTCTGGTATTTCTTTAACTATACATATGGCAAAGGTGAAAGTACAAGAATCAATACTATTTCTCAGACTATCAGGTACTAATTATTTTCTTATTATGAAGAAAGTGGAAAATAACGTCCACAACAAAAACAAGCACACCAAGTAACCGTAATCGTCGTTTTTTTTAAAAATAAATCATCTCAAAAGTTTAATTATATAAAAAATACACTATGACCACCTAGCGTAAACAAAATGAAAGAACAAATGTTTCTTTGTCATTATTCAGAAATCTTATAGAAAATAATACTCAGTTAGAGGAAAACATCTTATTTCCTTTTTTCTGGTAGTGAAATGACATCAACAGTCATCGCCCTAACTAAATCCCTGAGACATCGACTTTTATGATTATTTTAAGAGCGTTTTGAAGGCGGAAATTATGAACCAATAGGACAAAATGAGCAAATTTAAGTGTTAATCGAAAGGTTGAAATAATAGGCAAATGATATGACTGATAAACAAGAATTCTTAGGAGAAACATCATCTGTATACAATGATTATAACGAAATATGAAGAACAGAGGAAGTAAACTATGATGAAAAGGTCATAGAAAAAAAGGTAGCAATTAAAAGATGGCTAGTGCTTCCATATCTGCTACCAAGACACTAAGTTGATCTTTATTTAACTAAAAATACTAAACAATGAATGGGCATTCCGATCATTATTAGTGTCTTCTAAAATATTATAAGTGAAAAAGACGCATAAAATGACCATTTTTACATATGGTGCTCCAAGTCGTCGTCAATGAAAAAAATGATAGAAGTATATATAAATCATTCAAAATTCTTATTTTTTAGTCAAAAAAGGCGTCATGATAGTAGACACGAAAAACACCTAATTCTTCTTTTAACTTACACTGTGAAGAAAGTGAGAAAAAAACATCTAACAAATCATTATCGTAAAAACATCTCGGGTTTTAAGATGTAGTTAATCAAAACTTATGAAACAAGAAGAGCATGAGGAAATGATGATTGACTTGTTCTTTCAACAGTGAATTCACAACTGCCGTCATAAGAAAGATCTACATTAAACAATTCTCTGCTGTTTGCTAATACAACATATACTTATCACGTAATTTGAACGATTTGATTTAATTTAACGTTCAGTCACTTTACATATACATCCCTAACTTTAGGACTATTAGTATCAAAATTAGGTTGTAATCTGTATTACATTATAACATAGATTAACATAGGTTATAAATAGAATGTAATAAATAGTGTAATCTTCTGTAATTTCAACTACTATTATTATTCCAAACTGTAATTAATGTAGAAAGCGAAAGTAATCGAATTAGTATTTTCACTACATAAATGATCCATTCAATTAAATTGCATAAAGAAGAAACTAATACATATTGCGTTATAATGTAATAGTCAACGAAGTAGTTTCTCTTTAATAGATTAGCTAATTCTGAAATGTTGTTTTACCGAGAATTATATGATAACATGATCAATGTAAACAATATATTTATAAGCCATTGAAGTAATAATTAGTGTCAAAGATAATAGTAATGATTCGCAAACCGTAATGGATAATATTTTTCATCCAAATATATAGCTCAGAATTTGCAATAATCAAGTTCGAGATAATTTTATTTTTGTAATGATTTGTAGTGCAATCAAGTTGTAAAAATTGATAAGGATGGAAAAGTGTCTCGAATAAACAAGTCGAGTGTCTTCAGATACAAATCTTCTGCGATGTAAATAATTAATACTCATTAAACCAAATCGCTTAATAGTATAAGATGTTGGGACTAAAAACTTTTGTGGTTCTACATGACGAACTTACATTAGTCTGACACCTACTGAAAACCAGGAAGCATTACAAAACTGTTTCATCCTAACGAGGAAATCCTTAGGGGGAAGAATCCATACTCTCTCTCCCCTACATTATAAAAATATAAGTTTTATCATGATGAATAATTATAATTCAATGCTAATGAACAGATTTATGGTGGAGTGAATTCAGTATCATTTCTCTCAAAGACTATTGGATTCTTCTAAAAAGTCCTTACAGCATTTCATATAAGTTGTAATGTAATAAATGTTAACTAACAAGAATTCTAGACACATACAGTTTCCTCTGACTATTTAACAAATATCTAGTGAATACATCATTCAAATCTAACAATTTTCAACAGTGATAAAATAAGACAATTACTAGTAATATTTTAGAGAAAATAAATAACCAATTAAAGTTAATTGATTGAATACGTCACAGATTGATGTTGGCAGGGTACGATTGAAAGCCACGGAGCATTGGACAGCTGTCCCGTTCTAGTGTGGAACTCCTAGGCAGTGCGCACCCCAGATTCTGCTCCAGGGCCTTCAGGTTGGTGAACACCTAACCCTTTGCACTACTGGGCCGGTTTAAATAAATACCCAAAGACTAAAATCATAACAAAGAAAAATTTGAATACTATCAAATTAAAATAAAACACGTTAATAATGAACATTAGTTGACTAAAAGTTCACTCAGAAACTTATTATTATCAAAACTGAAATTGATGCAGACCGTTTTGATAATTTTGACCTTAGATTAAAAGCGTAAAATAGTAATAATTACAAAGGGGTGAGAGCTATGCAATAAATCAAACTTATAGAAACAAAAGATCAATTAACTTTGGTGCCAGTACCGAAATAAGGCAAAAATTACTTACGTTGTTTTAAGCTTATTACTGTTTAGTAAAACACAAGGAACTGATATTCACCTAAAAATTATTTATTTTCACTTAATTTAATCAGTTTAAAATTGAACTGAATTTAGAAGAAGTGAGTGGAATCATCAATAACTTCAGGGGCAAAATACTTTGAAATTAAGATATTATTGGATGAAGTTGTTTATGAAAAACAATTATTGATTTAAACGATACAGATACATTCCGTACCCAGGCTAAAAAGAAACGGGAAATAAAAGGGACAAATTGGAAATCACAGGGAAGCAGTAGAAGCAAAAGTTAGGATGTTTCGACCTTCGGCAGTGTCATAACCTAGAAGTGTGTTGGTGTTGGCACGTAAACATGTTTAATAAATGAAGAACGATAAACAACTATTAACAGTTAATTTTAAGTAACTGGATAAGTAGTAAAAATAGAATAAGCTACATATTCTTTACCCTAACGGAAGTATGTTTGTTTAAGTGTTCGCATGAGCTCCATATTGACATTATTCTATTAACGGGCGAGTGCTATGAAGATAAGTTTCGAGTGGTGTTTGATTCTACATATTACTGACTACATGTTAATAATATTATTAACTAAGCATCAAATAGCATGAAAAAACGAGTATGGACATCAAAAATAAATTCAAACATCTTAGATCCAGTGGAAGGGAAATAGAAAGGAAAAGTAGACGAGAGGAAAATACTGCTTAATTGTCGCGATCTCCCTTTTATTTCTCCTTCTTAAACAATGAAATCCCCGATTGTTTGCTAAATCCGCCCCCTTTATCGGAGATTTGGATATTATTTAGAAAATGACATAGCAACCCATTAATGGAAGATTAATACACATAAACAATATCGACTATTTTAAATTTACTGTGTCAGTGAAATATACTACTGCGTAACAACTTTTTGCACCTCTCACACTGGTGATCTGTAGAAACAAATTTAATAAAGTAATGGGACCGATAAAACCTCAAAGAGATTTATATTGCTTCACAATACTAAGAAGCTGTGAAAACCACTTAGGTGTTATCGCTCATCTAATGGGAAAAAATAGTAGTGTGAAAAAAGAATTAAAAAATTATCCAAAAGTCATAGATTACATAGATTATAATAAAACAGGTGTTTAGCATCCTCTCTTTGACATTTTATGATAGGGTGATGAACATTAGGTTAGCGATTTTTTTAGCAAGGTTGTTTTCTTACGGGATGGGGTTTCTAACCCTATGCCCATTCCTCCTTCTTTATCCGGGCTAGGGACCGCCATCAACCCTTGGGGGATTCCAGGCGGATGTAACTAGACGACTTGGACTCTGCAGATGACCAACCTAGCTCTCCTATCCCACACACAGTAACGAATGCAGATGAAGACGGACAGTGTAGCAGCAGCCTCAGAAACAGTAGGCTTCAACATACACAAAAAGAAAAGTAAGATACTTCGATACAAATCAACGACCAGTAACTCAATCACCCCTGACATAGAACCTCTGGAAGATGTAAAAACCTTTACATGCATGGGGAGCATCATCGATAAACAAGGAGGGTGTGATGCAAATGTGAAGGCGAAGATTGGCAAGACAAGGGCAGCATTTCTACAACTGAAAACCACCCGGAACACAAACCAACTGTCAGCCAACATTGAGGTCAAAATTTTCATTACAAACGTAGAGTTGAAACTTGGAGAACTACGAAAAGCATCATCCAAAAGATATAAGTCATCATCATCATCAACAACGTAGGACCGGATACATACACCCATAGGTTCAACTTGCCATACCATATTAGCACTATGTGATTACAGAGGTAACAAAATAACAGAATACAAGGGGGGGAGAGTAAAGTAAAGGTGTGCAGAAAATAATAACAGAATTTAAGATCTGAATGAAGTTAAAGAGTGAATACACTTGTGCCACTATGACCGATCCCGAGCCATGTCGTCAGGTGTCTCCAACCATTTATTGAGACTATCATGCGTACCCCAACCGGGTAACTTACATTTACCAACATGGCTTAGACCAACAGTCAAAGACTCTATAGATTGATGCCATGTTTTAGTTTGGCCACCCCTACCCTTCTATCATCCTAATTCAACCCTAGCCAACATCCCGCGATGAGGTAGACGGTAGTCTGGTATGCGCAATACATGTCCCAGTCATCTCAGTCGATGAAAGTTAATAACCTCTTCGACTGATTTACCATATCTCTCAAGAACCTTTTGTCTAGCTTCAATATTACTAACTCGACTGTTCTATGATATACGAGCGATGCTACGAAGATTCCTGTGGTCAAATACCTGAAGTCGACGCATATCCTGAGTTTTCATGGCCCACGTTTCGCAGCCATATATTAAAACGGCGCGGACTGCTGCGCGGTACACCCGGCCTTTCGTTGAGTCGGATATCTCGCCTGCGCCACAAGTGACGTAAATTGGCGAATGCCAATCGGCATTTCTGAATCCGTGTTGAGATTTCATCAGACACCGACCCACCAGGAGTGATGTAACTTCCGAGATAAGTGAAGCGGTCATCGTATTCAATTACTTCACTCCCTATATCTACTTTAGGAGAAGAAGCAGGCCAGTCCTGGAGTAACATTTTGAATTTAGAAGAGGAGAAGCGCATCCTGAATATGCTTGAATTGTTACTCAAGGTGCTCAGGAGACTCTGCTTATTGTCAGAGTCTTTACCAAATAGGACTATGTGTATTCTAAGTCGACTACAGGACCTGTTGAAAGGAGATTAATTCCTGAGGAGTTAAAAGATACAAGTATTAATAAACAACGGTCTGCATAAGATACTTCGGATCCGTTGGCCAGACACCATCAACAACAACCTTCTGTTGCAGAGAACAAACCAATAAATATCAAGCCAAGAAGAAAATTAGGAAAAGATACTGGAGGTGGATAGGACACAATGAGGAAATCGTCAAACTACGTTACAAGACAAGTACTAACTTGGAATCCTAAATGTCAAAGGAAAAGAAGAAAACGAAAGAATACATTTCACCTGGAATCAGAGGCAGACATGAAAAGAATCAAGAGCATTTAGAAAGAAGTGGAAATGAAAGCCCAGGGAAGAGTTGGTTGGGGAATGCTGGTTGGCGGTCTGTGCTCCACGTGGGGTAACAGGTATTGATTGATTGACTGATGATGAGCATCAAAATCTCCCAGAAAACACACTGTTGTCCACATACTACTCCCGTTTTTATTTCAGTCACTTGAAGTAAAATCAATTCTTCGTAGTGTGTTCAAATTACTAGTATTGTGTACATCGTTAATATGGATTTAACAAATAAAGCAAAGTTCAGTAGAACTTTCCACTAGAAAAGGTCACGACCTGACAATTGAAAGTTGAAACTTCCAAACCATATTGATTAATAAAGTCTGGTAATGATAGTTAGGCAGACAGACAAATAGATAGGTACGAAAGTAGATAGAAATACAAACAATATTTGTCTTAAATACAAATTAGTAGAAATACATTCTAATTTTATTTTTTTACCTTGATTAATAGAAAAGGGAAATAAATGTAAGCTAATGAAATGTTAAGGTGTAGAATAAAAGAGAATATGCTATTAAATACAGAATATAAAGATACCACACCCAATTATAAGAATTGTTGATTCATCCATTTGTTTCACAGAACGGTATTCATGGGAAGGAGAATTTACAATTAAGATAAGCAGTTAAGTAATGCTTAGTTTCTTTCAGAATTTATGCTTAAAAGCCATTTTTTGTAAAGAACTGACATTGAATTCATAACTATTGGAAATAAGAAAGAAATAGTTCTAATTCTGGACTATAAGGCTAGTATGAGTTTGAACCCCGGTGAAGTTAGTCTTACACCAAACATGACGAATATTTAAACCACAAAACCTACAAATAATAAAACAAGATCCTAGCACATGGTTACTAATGAATTAGTCACCCATTAGAGACAATAAGATCAACAAATTGCACTTTCCGACCTTAGTAAAGAGTATTTGTTACCTTTGATTAAGTCGTCACTAGTACTAAATTATATTATGTATATTAACTCATTCACATGGTACTGAATCACGTACACGGCTTCGAGGCTTCGAGGTGAGAGGATTAGTGATACGATCTAGTTTCTCTAAGCGAGGTGGGTGAAGCGGGGTCCAGACACAGGATATTTAGTAGCTGTAAGTCAAACGTCATAGACAATGAACCACGACTTCACAAACACTACCACCCAGAAACACACGGGACATATCTATTAAAGCTAACAATTCTAAATTTTAAGTTTACAATACAATTCCTTCAATATCTTCATAATAATAAGTCGTAATGAATAAATGTTTTCATCAGCGATTCAAAATGTCTGGAAGAAGCTGCTTGAGACGAATGAATACTTCATAATTTTTTGAGTTATAAATGACAATTTTAGGTGTATAGTCTTGCTGGATTAAAGTTAATCAATCGATGGGGGTAGTGTAGCCACAATAACTGAAAATGACTTAAGAATATGTGAATATGTTTCATTTATTAATAAGAAAAAAAGTGAGATAATATGCAGATAAAGTTGAAAATGATTATAACAACATAAGGCACCAATCTGTAAAGCCATCGACATTTAATCTGAATAATTTACAAAAATGTAGGATTTTTCACTCCGAGTCCATGAAGATAAAGATCATAGAGTTATATAGCTTATGACACCTGAAATGAATAGAACGATGTACTATTTAACGTTTGTAACACTCAACTGAAATCTGAGTAAAGGTGTACCATGAAGACGCCTCAATCAGAATCTTAAAAATTCTCAGCAATTCACAAATTGAATGACTGATAAAAGACAGCGTCAAATTGCAATTTACAAATTGAGGTTAACAGCATCGTCGCCGGGTGCTCACTAAACGTGTTATATTCAGCAATTTCGGTCATTTTTCTGTTAATTTCGTGAGTGAGTGCCACCTATTAAAAGGTAGTCTTCAATAAAAATTTCATTTAAAGAATTTCCTAGTTAATCACAACTGACTTTTATGAATATATTCAGTGAAGCGCAGTCGGTGTATCAGATGAAATCAAGAAAATGAGAAATTTATGCTCTAATATATAAAATACACTCACTAAATAAACTAAAAAAAAATAACCCAAAGTGCGATATCGTTTAGAAGGACACTTCATATGAAATTTTGTTGATAATGTCCTTAAAGATTTAGTGCAAACAATTGAGATAAGAATGACGTGAATAAAAGGATATGGCATAAAAGAGTAGCAAGGCGTAAATATACTACACAATTGATTACTAACGATCTTCTATTTCATATGTATTTAACACCTTTCTTATACTAAATTCTCACGTCATTGTAAGCGGAACTTCAATTAAAATGAACTTGTAGATAATGTAAAAAATGCTGAATACAATACATTTATTGAAAATTAAAAACAATGTGGACAGTTCTGTCTTAATTTGTATAGTTTAATGAATATAACAATCATGATAAATCAGGATGAACCTGTATCTTCCCGTTGATTTGTTATGAACTGAAGCTGATCAGTCTCTGTTGCTATATGTGCATTCTGAGCGGATTGCTTTGATATAGTTGTTAATCACAAGTATCATTTAAGTTGGATTGTTATTGGCAAGCGAAATCCAAGACACGAGTTACGTCCTATTTTGGGACTCGTCGGCTGGATGTACTTGCATCCCATTGTTGATGTTGACATCAGGGTAAATATTCGTAAAACACAATTCAATTTCAAATTGAACAAAGAAGATTAAAGAGGCACTAATTTATTTAAATAAAAAGTAACCGGATAACACACAAAATTAATGTAGGATGTTAACAGTAGTGAATTGAAAGGTTGAAGAAATACAAATTTTTGAGCACATTGTATTACGAATTAATGCATATTTTTAAAGGTAATATACATAGAGCATCGAATGTACAAAAATTTAAATTAACTTCAGTTTTGTTAAATTGAAAGTCTATTATGACTAGGTTTAATGATAAGGTGTACTGATTAGTTGGAGAGATGTATGACTCATGACCCTATTCCAAAAAAAAAACATGAAACTAAGTATTTATCGATTTACTTTTGTATGAATTTTAAGCTCATCGTATTGCAACACATATACATGACAGGATTCTATTCTCTCATAACTTAATACATGCACAGCATTTAATTTCTTCTCTCCCTCACCAGTTAGAAAATTAATTACAATGAAAATAATGCATAAAGGCGACTTAACTGTATCTTCATACACACGTATATATATATATATATATATATATATATATATATATATATATATATATATACATTAATTGAACAGTCAAGTATTATTCAATTGCATAAATGCAAAAATCATACTTAATTTCACTAAATTGCTCATTTCCAATTGACAATATGTTGAATAAATTAGCATTGAATAAAAAAATCTCAACTTAGAAGTAGGGTTACATATTATTAACTAATTTGAAAATGAATAATGAAACCAACTTAAAAATCAGACAGCTTACAGTCCAACATTGAAAAAATGGGTAGTTGAATGGCTGCTAGAAGGTTTAAAGAGTATCATTCTTTCCATGATACATTTAATCCATGAATACAAGTTCGTAATGACTTAATGGATAAGTTATGCTAATAGTTATCGGCTAGAGCAGAACACCTATTTATTGTATTCTGTTTTTCAATGGATCTGTAGGTGGGGTCAATTCACGATGAAAAATATCTTTTAAGCAGATTGGTTTATCCGTAGCGTTTCCATTATTCATTGAATTATATCCAGTATTTCTGATTATATTTCAGTTTATTTAAAAAACTAGTGATGCGTAATTAGAATGTAAATTTCATTTCTACGGTTACCTTTCACTATATTTGTATTTTTCTTTCATCATATCGAGCTACTCTACATATTCACAGAATTCAGTTATGCATAACTTGAAATGGGAAATCCGACTTTAAACGGAAAACTAATTTTATTGACTTTGTAACATTTTAAGACCGAACAAATGAACTGGTTATAATTCTCCCATTATTGTTGTAACTATTTGACGAATTGTGATTATCACTCACTCCATTTTACAAACTGTTACCTATTCGTATTAGGATAAACTTGTATATTTCCGTTGATTTGTTATAGACTGAAGCTGGTCAGTCATTGTTGCTATATGTGCATCCTCAGCGGATTGCCTCGATATAGCGAATTTTCACAAGTATTATATAAGTTGGATTGTGACTGGCAAGTGGAATCCAGGACGCACGTTTCGTCCTATTTGGGACTCATCGGCTGGATGTACCTGCATCCCAATGTTGATGTTCACATTGGGATTCGAACTCAGTCCGTTTCGTGTCGAACGCCACTGCGTTCACCACTAGACTACTGAGTCCAGACAGTTACACTTGTGCAACGGGCACATTGGTATTAGGATAAACTTGTATATTCCCGTTGATTTCATTTTAAGTAGGATTCAGCCTTTGTCTACAAACACTTGATCTAATCGTATTTTTCTACCACCCCATCTCCAATGTCACTCATATACAGAGATGCCTAGATATATAGACGATTAAAAATCTTGTTTATTTCAATTGTCGTTTACGTTTCAGAAGTTACATGATTATAATTATTTCAACACTAACATTCGTATTTTACAAATAACCCGAAGTGACAAAATTTATATCCAATTATCTTTGATATCTAAATGATGTTGTATCTGCCTCAGAACTAGCTATTTTTGTCACTAATAATTTTGAACTGATAAATGTAGAAGCTGATGAGCATTTATCGAAAAGAATATTCTTCGTTCAAACGTCTTTATATTTGGGAAACTAATCGAAAATATTTAAAACAACACTTATTTGCAAACTTGAGGCATGACGGATAACTTCTAAACCATTTGCAATCAACAGATTTACATTCTAAAAAAGCAATCAAACAAGTATATCCATATGCGTAGAATCAAGAGACGGTTGTGATGACTCATGCACATTCCAGCTAAATGAAATTGCTAACCGTTAAGTTAAGAAAATAAGGCAAGTTAATGACGCAAATGAGAAAAACAAAAAAAATGCAATAGTAATAATTTCTATTATGAACAGGACGGTAGGCAATATCATAAATAATAAAATGGGAAGAGAGGGGGGGGGAGAAACAGACTTCTTTTTATTCGCCGAAAAAAGCTAATAATCTTAGTCATATCTTCTGGTTTTACATACTGATACAACGAATAACAAAAGCATCTGTGTCCTTTACATTTACAACAGACAAATATCAAACAGCTGCTCTAATTTGTGGGGGGGGAGGGGGAAGATATGAGTATACACCACTTTATTTAATGAAAGCATTGAATCGAATACAAGAAAATGAATGATTTACTATAAAAGATATATTGAATCGAAGTCAGGGTGTTAGAGGTTCTTTTCAAAGTATGAAATCATAATATGTTTGACTTAGTAATTGTGATGATACTTGAAGAATAAATAAAGAGGTATTACTATGACTTGACTTTCAAGAAAAGTTGCCTAAAGGTTATGTGATGAATTTAGATCATATGGGAATAATTCAGTACACTTATACAACAATAGCAAGAGTTAGGAACATAATGCTAAAAGATAAATAAAAGCATGTTTCGCATAAAGATGCTATTTATTCAAGTTGTGGGTATTTATACATTCTGTTAATCTACAATATACCATGATCGACAATCAATATCAACGATAAATTAATGTATCATTCATACATTTAATAAACACATAAGTCATATCATCTTACTTTAAAATTCCCAGAAACCTATCCCAAAACTAAGAAACTGTCCTTAAATTGAGCGAAAGTTCCCAAAGCATTATAATGGGATACAAAGAAACAAGACTAGAACAAACTAATTCGTTGTTTAACATCATGCAAGCACATCTAAAACCTCATGGGGATCGCGCATCCAACTAACAATATTGCGCACAATTATCGAGTTCATTCTGGTTTTCAATGAATATCTCACTATAGTCAGTTGCGATTTGAAACTACAGTTCTTTGTATTTCTAGTTACAATATACTTCTTAAATATATGTTTGGAATATGCTAAAAAATTGCATGAGGGTAGCAAAGAAAGGCCTTTTCTTAATTTCCTTTATTATTATTTATTATAGAAAGAAATAAAGGTGAAAATTAACACAATCATCCAATGGATTTTTGTCCGAATTCCCTCTCTACATACATTCTACGGACTTATTTGTTGTGAATAAAGGAAGGTAAAAAATATGAAGAATTTTAAAGAATCAGTGTAAAGTGATTCAGCATGTAGGATAGAAAAACTCACCACTACGGATAAAATATTGTGTAACTTTAAGCAAGCAGAAGTAATATAAATCTTGTACCTTTGACTTAGCCACTATAACCCATTTGTAGATAATCAATCAAATAGTAACAGATGCAGGGATGTAAGTCCAGGTTGACTCAGGTTTTGAATGATAAAGGCTGGTCGATTATGGCTAGATAGCATGTTGCTAAGCTGTTAAAATGTACTGAGTCAAAATTATATTTAAAATGAATTGCTACCATATTTCAATCACCTGACAGCATGCCAGTAACCAAACCCGCTTGGTCATATTGTTGTAATTTAACAAGTTTACCCTACACCACCCCTCCCACCGTAATCCTATATATACAAATATAAATTACTTTTTTTCAAACAACAAACACTGCATTGATTCCCGCAAATGTGCCAGATGACTCATTGTGCCTTAGTTCCTAGGTTCATGGTTCAAACGGATATAGCTACACCCTACAGAAGTCATATACGCTACGATGTTAGTAAGTGTAGATTAAAACAATAGAAGTTGTAAGTGGAAATTAAGGAATAAAAACAAATAACACTCGAAATTCAGTAACCATAAGATGCACCTAATTGTCGCATATGATGTCTTAGATGCACTGGTAAGGGTTCGTGTGTTTATTATGCAAGCGTGGAGATAGGGGCAATAATAATAGTGATGAGACTTTGGTCATCTGGCTTGTTGTCAATTAATTTAAACATACTAAGAAGTCACCTGAACCAGAATTCAAACAATTTCGACCCAATGAGTAGATTAGCAATATATCGGATAACCAAGGCCACAATCGATCAGCTCAGCAAAATGCAGGAAAATCAAAGGTCATTTGTAAGATTATCATTAGGGAAGTGCACTACATATCGAATCTTTCAGTTAGCATCATAGCTAGGCAACCGTTGAAAACCAGGGAACACTATACATCTATTTCGTCCTAAAATGAGATTTATCGACAGTGGTAACTAACAACACAGGCAGGGATCATACCTAGAATCTTCAAGTCCACGGATTAGTGTTTAACCTTTAGACCACTGAGTTAGTATTTAGATTACATTCCTAACTTTAATCAACTCTTCTTATTGAGCGACAATCATTCAAGACAATGAGTAACTACTTTGCTTTCCACTATTTACGGCTTCGCTTTAGAACTTTTGGAGTTACCTATTAAAATTAATCACTAGTGAGAACGTGATTACTATCAATATGAGGGGGATTGTGAAGATAATTTCAGAATAATGATAACTTTCAACTAAGGAACATAAACATTGGAAATCAGCTTGTGATGGGCAATTTTTCTCAACATAAAACACTTTTTGTACAAATATCAAATTCATCATTATTCTTCAATGTATATTTAGAAAATGCAACTTCCTGTGAGGTTACTACAGATCAGAAGTGCTATAGTGAACAAAACGTTGTATGAATTGTACATTGAGTCAGTGTTACTCATCTAGATTATCGATGCAAAAACTCAGTGAACAGATATTAGAAGGCAAAGTAACTGGTTACTAAAACTTAGTCGAAATGCACAGAGTAAATAGTTTATGTGAAAAATGACTGACGCAAAATAAACACGATCAGAATTTATTTCAAATGTCAACAACTTTATATATCCTTCAAGAACTTATAGAATTATTGAGGATAGCAATAAATGTGCAAATTATATATATATATATATATATATATATATATATATATATATATATATATATATATATATATATATATATATGATAGAGGATGCTAGACAAAGCGTATATCGAAGATGCTACAGATAAATCATTTCAGCGAGTCATTCACACAAAAATGTACAAACATACAATTTCATTTTATATACCATTCAAAAAGATAAATGTTATGAAAAACAATAATTATGTAGTGAGATTTAAGGAAATAAATTACGCAACTGTCTAAAAAAGTATCCTTACCAGAATCAGGTATTTTACTGACTAGAACAATATTCGGTGGACGAATTGTAATAACTTCTTGTAGGACTTCCTAGAATAAGTAGATTAAAGTGAAAGAAAAGAAACATTTAGATTAAAGCTAGGGAAACTTAATTTGAATCATTAAATATTAAAATAAAAACCTTCCGATTGACGTTTCTAAATTATAAAGTAAAATGGTTTTCTAGAGATTTATTGCGTATTTCAGAGATAGTTTTATCAAGAATCAGAATCGGATAAAGTACCATCAAAATTAGTACACAGAAGAGTTTTTCACTGTCGTTTTAGATTGATCAGAAGTCAACAGTTAGACACTAAATAGAATCAGCGATCTTAAAGTTGTGAATACACATTTCAAACTGTATCACAATGGAATCAGAAAAAAAATTATTTGTTTTGAAATGATTTTTCCACTTGGCTTCATTTCGAAGATGAAAATCGTATCCTATTTATAGAATAGTTGAACATCTAGTAAAACTCAAAAGAACAAATGGGAAAACGACCCCACTTAAATATATTAAATTGACTAATTGTTAAAGATATTTCAATCTATTGAATGCTATCAACTAACATACTTGACATAATTATAATTAACCGATTCATGACAAACAATCAGTTCATAAAGCTGAATATTCGGTGGTAGACGGTAAAAAGCCTTTGACTTAGGCTTCATACTAGCTTATACTAAACAGTACGATATGTCTACAAACTTAGTGCTCTCTGTGTGATGTGAACCCACACCATTAAGCTAGTAGTATGAAAAGGTATCACTGAATTATTCAATAACTAAAAATGATATTTTCGAAGAACGATATGAAGGCCTATTCCTAATTGACATTACTGTGTTCTTAAATTAATTTCCCTTCATTTTTGTCAAAAATAAACAGCCTATTAAAAAGTAGGAAGTTGAAATATCTTTTCGGAAAATTGATTTATTTACGATTAAATATATATTTAAAAACACCGGGAAACACTACAACACTAATTACTAAAGCAAAATATTCATTAAAACTACTGTGTTCAACGTCTTATATTGATTTTTTCAGTTACTGATCAATCTAAATAAGGCAACATTCCCTGTTAAGCTTGCATAATCTAACAGAATCAGTCACTACGAAAAGATTTCAAAATTGAAATCAATAGACGACCAATACAGTCATTAGTATTTCTGAGAATGTTAATATGAGAATCGCCTACAAATCCATATGCTATTGATTGATCTCATCTGAAAATAGTCGTCTTTGATTAATTTATAAATCTGCCACCCTACTTATTAATAATTATAAATAGGTTAAAACTATTTAGTTAGAAATACATTCGTTAACGTCGAACATTTGACCATTAGGACGATTGATATGATTTCAGCTGTGATAAATATAAAATACAACAAATCTCCATAAACTTCATTCATTAGCATAGTTAATCGTAAACTTCATGATCAACTTAGTAATTGTGTCACCGTACGTGGATTAAGTTAATAATCAACATTCATACAGAGAATGGTTTAATCCAAATACTAAAACCCCCTCCTCTTTGTCTAATTAAACTTATAAAATGTTTACAAACAAATTTATTGGTCGTTTTATTAAAGAATACTTTATCTTAAATCCAAAATGTACATAATATAATAGAAATTAAGCTTAGATACACAACCACATATACACACATAGTAGAAGCAAATCATTTTTTGTGCATAGGTATATATCCTGTTAGATAACCGTTAGTAAACAATTACTTGATTTTCCAAGCAAATCAATATTGATTTTTAATCAGATAGCATTAAGGTCATTTGTGTTGATAATTAACCCGTTTAATAAAGAAAAACACTGCAGATAAGACCTCGATAGTTCAAGCTGTTGAAGAGTAGCAGAATATAAATAAACTATAAAATAATTTGTAAAGGTTTGTATATTCCCGTAGTTGATACTAAAGGTCGCAAGCATTTAGTACCTACTGGCATATGTCTATCGTGGGTAGATTGCACTGATAGTCCCACATAGCTACATTTTCGTATAGCTGATTTGTGGGTATCGGCAGAATGCAAGTTATATGTCTCGTCTCCTTTAGGGGACACAAACGTTAGGTGTACTTACATCGGAGTGTTGATGTCCACACTGAAACTCAAACCCTATATCTATTACTTAAAAATCGAATGGGATATCTACCCAACTAATGAATCCAGGTAGTATAAATTTATTTGACGGTTTTGCACTGTCCTGTTCTTGATGTTAAAGATTTCAACTGAGTTTCAAACAAAAAGAAAGGTGACTTTTGGTTTATATCACTAACTACAGTCAAAAATTTACTAAGAACTAGGAAACTGTCGAAATACAATATATGTAGTGGGTATTAATTATGCAAGCACTCTCTTTCAAATTTGAACAGATAAATGCTATATTTTGACTAATAACACTTAAAAGTCTAGGACACAAGTTTGTTTCATAGCTATTTTATCTCATTACAATAAGGGACACTTGAAACGTTAATAGAATGCAGAACATATCAGAATCAGGATTTGTAGAGCATTTTAAAATATTTATCAAACGTATACCCGTTGTAAGTAGAAAAATTTACACTGCAGACTTAGTTTGCATTACTGTTTCCAGAGTAGTAGTAGGCAGCCATAGCGAACATTGATATTTGTATTATCAGCTGTTTAGTATCAAGTACATATTATTTGCTTAATGTCAATCATTTCACCCGAAAAAACGAATATAGAAGTTATAAAACATTGACCTATAAGAGCATCGCTATTTAATTGACTTCAAGGTTAATACATTTATGAGTAGTAATTTTATCGAATTGGTGAAACCGAAGAAAACAGAGAGGCACGTAACCTATTCTGTTCACATTGCAAATGACCTAATTGTGATTAATCAAACATATTATAAGGGTATATTTCAATCGACAGGATGGTGACTGACTTCATCTGTGACTTACTCAGAACTTTCAATTCAAAGAAAATTAGCATAGGCTGTTGTGATTCTAGCTAATAATTCGAATGAATTGGTAGTATAAAGAACTATGCATGACTACAGTTTGTGTTCTAATGTTTCCCTTTAGAAATTAAAATATTCAAACCTAAATGGTTCTGGTTAACCGTTATATAACCAAATAAGTGAAATGTTCACTGGAACTAGAGTTCAGACGTTCTTGACTTATATTCAACTGTCATAGAGGCAAAGGTGTTGAATATCCAAAGCCGCATAAATGAGTGATCCATTCGGCAGTACTCCATTTTGACAATCACCACGACAACTATAAATACAAATATTCACATAAACTCTCAATGTATATATATGGTTCGTGATATAAAAATTGACAGTTAACTATCTCCACAACCCCCCCCCCCCCACAATTATATATATATGGTTGCCTGAAAACCATTAAAGGTCATATTCACATAGCATAAAGTTCATAACATTTAAAAAAGCCCAAGTATATAAGAGTTTTATAGGAACTTTAAGCGAATGTGCTAGTGTCACATGTTTACATAGAAATTGTTTTTTTACTTATCAACCGAAAATGAATTGCAATAAAATATACTAACTAGTAGTGGATGTCATACATCTTCATTTGTTTGACATGTTTCGCCTTTATTATTTTATTTTAGAAATGATATAAAACATTGACATTCTTTGTTAGAAAAAAGTATGATTCATCTATATGATAGATGCAGTAGAAAACTGAAGAGAAAGAGCATAGATGTCTATGAATGAAATGGATAACACCTGTAATAGTGAATCAATGAATGATAGTTTTATAGTCGTTTTTTATGTGTTACCATAATAACTAATTGAACAAAGACTTTAAATTAATTTCTTCTTATTAATACTTTGTTGAATAGCTGTATTTTAGCATGAACAATGTAAAAAGTTTCTCAGTGAGCTTGGATGTAGGTCTAAATAGGTACATATTTAAACCTACATTATGCTGTAAAATTAAAAATGAAAATCTATCTAGTACATTGTATCTAACACAACGTGTGAATAATATTATTTAGTTGTTTTTCTTCAGCACAAATTGATATTCCTTGAATACTACTGGAAACAAAGGAGCACTGGACAGCTGTTCTGTTATAGTGTGGGACTTCGTAACAGTGGGCACCCTCAATTCAGCCAAGGAACCCTGAGACTTCAGATTGGCGAACCCTTTACACTGCATATTATTTGATCAAATGATTTAAGTAACCATCTAGATGTACATTTATACATGTAACCTGTCAGTATTTACGCAAAGCTGGATGTACAATACATTCATGTCTATGTATAATGTTGCTTTAACGTATGAATAACATTTCAGGTTATCGCACACAGTGCCTTAAAAATTCTATTGTATTAGTATGTATGTATGTATGTATGTATATGTCCAATCAACATAGAACCTGGCACATGTGTGCATCGGTTCAAGTTGCCATACCACCATGGCACCGCAAGATTAACACCACTACCATTAGTAGAAGTTACTTCAATAAAATAAAATAATAATAGTAACAAGCAGTGCGAACATATAGAATATGGTTCAGGAAGCGTAGAAAGAAAGTTAAAGTTAAAGCTCATGATTCAAGGAAGGATAATAAGTGAATACATTTACGACATTGTGACCGATTCTGGGCCATGTCACTCAGTGTTTCTAACCGCTAGTTACGGTAATCGCGAGGACCTCATCCAGGTAGTCTGCAGCTACCGACACGACTTAAACCGGCAGTCAGTGACTTCATGGACTGATGCCATGTTTTAGTTTGACCACCTCTAACTCTCTTCCATCCTATTACTATATCAGCCAGCACTGCGCGTCGAGGAAGACAGTGGTTGGGTATACGCAACACATGTCCCAACCACCTCAGTCGATGAAGATTCACAACCTCTTTGACTGATTTACCACATTTGCCTAACACCCGTTGTCTAATCTCGTTATTACTTACTCGGTGATCCCAGCTAACGCGAGCGATGTTTCGTAGACATCGATGGTCAAAAACTAGTAACCTTCGAGTGTCATCTACCCTTAATGGTCACATCTCACACTCATACGGTAAGACAGAGCGAACTGTTGCGCAGTACACTCTCCCTTTCGTTGAGAGAAGAATATCTCGTCTACGCCATAGGTGACGTAAGTTGGCAAAAGCCAAACGAGCTTTTTGAATTCGTACTGATATTTCGTCAGAGACCAACCCATTACGGCTAATCAGACTTCCAAGATACGTGAAGTGGTTGACGTGCTCAACTACTTCACTCCCTAACTTTAGTTCAGAGGTTGACGAAAACCAGTCCTGGAGCAATAGTTTGCATTTAGAAGGAGAGAAACGCATTCCGAAAATGCTTGCATTCGAGCTTATTGCTGTAAAAAGTTTCTGCATCGAATCAGCGTCTTCGCCAAACTGGACTATATCGTCAGCATATTCTAAGTCAATAAGTGGATCTCCTGGTAGGAGATCAATTCCTGAAAAGTCAGACGATGAAAGTGTAAATTCCAACAGTATGTCAACTATGAAATTAAACAAAAGTGAGGAGAGTGGGCAACCTTGACGGTCACCACTTGAGGTTACGAGTTCAGATGACAGTTCGCCATATGCTCTGACACGACTAATAGTGTTTGAGTAAAGAGCCCTAACAAGTTTTATCTACTTTTGGGGCACGCCTTTCAATGAAAGTCACTGCCATAGAACTTCACGGTCTACAGAGTAAAATGCCGCTTTCAAGTCAAGGAAAACCACTATTATCAGGCGCCGTAAAGTATGTCTGTGTTCTAAAATCTGACGAACGGTGAATATCTTGTCTATACAGCCGCGACCAGGTCTAAAACCAGCCTGATTTTCTCGTATTTGAAGATCACGAGTTGCAGTTAAGCGCCTGATAATTATAGAAGCTAGTATTTTAGACACTATATTAGTCAAACTAATTCTTCTATGGTTATCGCAGGACGATTTTGACCCTTTCTTATATACTGGGACGATTAACGATCGACACCAGTCAGACGGAATTATGTCAAGTGCCCAAACCTTAGTCAAAATATCAGTCAGCCTGGTTGTCAATGTGGGACCACCATCCTTAAACACCTCTGGGGATAATCCATCTGGACCCGCTGATTTGCCCCGCCTTAGATTGACTATAGCATTTTCGACTTCGAAAAGAGTCGGGGGACCTACGTCGACTTTCCATTCTGGCTGTCTCGAAATAGTGGGAAGTTTCAGAGTAGCGGAAGGCCAACTAAACTGTTCCTTGAAGTGTTTAGCCCCCGTTGTCTAATCTCGTTATTACTTACTCGGTGATCCAGCTAACGCGAGCGATGTTTCGTAGACATCGATGGTCAAAAACTAGTAACCTTCGAGTGTCATCTACCCTTAATGGTCACATCTCACACTCATACGGTAAGACAGAGCGAACTGTTGCGCAGTACACTCTCCCTTTCGTTGAGAGAAGAATATCTCGTCTACGCCATAGGTGACGTAAGTTGGCAAAAGCCAAACGAGCTTTTTGAATTCGTACTGATATTTCGTCAGAGACCAACCCATTACGGCTAATCAGACTTCCAAGATACGTGAAGTGGTTGACGTGCTCAACTACTTCACTCCCTAACTTTAGTTCAGAGGTTGACGAAAACCAGTCCTGGAGCAATAGTTTGCATTTAGAAGGAGAGAAACGCATTCCGAAAATGCTTGCATTCGAGCTTATTGCTGTAAAAAGTTTCTGCATCGAATCAGCGTCTTCGCCAAACTGGACTATATCGTCAGCATATTCTAAGTCAATAAGTGGATCTCCTGGTAGGAGATCAATTCCTGAAAAGTCAGACGATGAAAGTGTAAATTCCAACAGTATGTCAACTATGAAATTAAACAAAAGTGAGGAGAGTGGGCAACCTTGACGGTCACCACTTGAGGTTACGAGTTCAGATGACAGTTCGCCATATGCTCTGACACGACTAATAGTGTTTGAGTAAAGAGCCCTAACAAGTTTTATCTACTTTTGGGGCACGCCTTTCAATGAAAGTCACTGCCATAGAACTTCACGGTCTACAGAGTAAAATGCCGCTTTCAAGTCAAGGAAAACCACTATTATCAGGCGCCGTAAAGTATGTCTGTGTTCTAAAATCTGACGAACGGTGAATATCTTGTCTATACAGCCGCGACCAGGTCTAAAACCAGCCTGATTTTCTCGTATTTGAAGATCACGAGTTGCAGTTAAGCGCCTGATAATTATAGAAGCTAGTATTTTAGACACTATATTAGTCAAACTAATTCTTCTATGGTTATCGCAGGACGATTTTGACCCTTTCTTATATACTGGGACGATTAACGATCGACACCAGTCAGACGGAATTATGTCAAGTGCCCAAACCTTAGTCAAAATATCAGTCAGCCTGGTTGTCAATGTGGGACCACCATCCTTAAACACCTCTGGGGATAATCCATCTGGACCCGCTGATTTGCCCCGCCTTAGATTGACTATAGCATTTTCGACTTCGAAAAGAGTCGGGGGACCTACGTCGACTTTCCATTCTGGCTGTCTCGAAATAGTGGGAAGTTTCAGAGTAGCGGAAGGCCAACTAAACTGTTCCTTGAAGTGTTTAGCCCACCGTTCTAAACGTCTAGACTGAGTGCTAATAAGCGTTCCATCTTTTTCGGAAATCATCCCACTAACGCTTGATTTTTTAACCCCGGTTTCTTTTATTAACTTGAAAAGTTGTTTAATGTTAATTTACGCCGGTGCCTTTTCCATTTTCTTTGCTTTCGTTGCCCACCACTGCTCACGGTCGTTTCGTAGACTTTTCGTCAGTTTATACCTGATTACACGTCGCTCATCATCGTGTTCGGAGCCCGATAGGATAAGTCTTCGGGAGTTTATTAAATCAACAGAAGCCATTGAGATCCATTGGTTTTTCTTGACATGTTGATTTAAGTCCTTGAGAGATATCATTGTAGATGCCACAGCTGCTTGAATATCTTGCCAAGCAGTATCTAGTCGGGACGCATCTTTATAATTGCCTAAGTGATTCTTCAGTTGTTCCTGGAAATTAATCCTGTCTGTTTCATTGCTGAATTGAATTCTAATGGGTTTTTCTGCAGTAGTTTTTCTTCACCCAGTAAGGTGTAAGCAAATGCGTGCTCGGACTACAGCGTGATCAGAATCCAAACATGTGCTCCAGAAGGATCGGCAATCTTCTGCCGAGCCTCTCCAACGGTGACCAATCGCAATATGGTCTATTTGAGTCCACCGTTGAGTAGGGCCAGGAGGTCGCCATGTTACATGATGTCGCTCCTAATGCTTAAAGTTCGTGTTGGCTAGAAACAACCGATTATCTGAGCAAAGTTGCAGCAGACGGTCGCCGTTATCCGTTCTCTGAGCTGGAACACTGAAGCATCCACCTAAATGTCTTTCAGACTGGTTCACGTTACCTATTCGGGCGTTAAAATCACCAGCCATGAGTACCGAATCTGTTTGGCCCTATGAAGAAGTTCAGAGAGTTTTCTGTAAAATTCATCTTTCACTTCATCCAGGCTGCAGTCGGTGGGAGCGTAGGCAGAAACAACGAAAAGACAACGGCGTGTGTCCCTATCTTTCCGAGTTCTTACTGAACCATTTAGTCGGACGGCATATAAGCGACTGTCGACAGGAATCCATTCAAGAAGCGCCTGTTCTGCTTTTATACTTAACGCAATACCTACACCGGCGAGTCCGCGAGAAGTTGCTGTTGAATCGCCAAATAAACGAAGTGTATCGCGAAGGTTGTTCATTCTGACTAGGTGAGGTCAAGTGAATGACCACGCTAGGATCCTGTATGCGTGTTTCGGAGACGCAACATACATCAATGGCGCGGGATTCTAATGTCCTAGCTAGGGAGGCTTGTTGCCCTATTCGACACAGAGTTCGCACATTGAATGCACCAATGTGAAGTTTGGAGCGTGGTCTTAGTATGCTCGGGACGTTATTTCGTGGGCCGGAATCGTTAGCACTACTGACTGACACAGGAGGAAGTTGAAGATAAGGATTTAGGCCTGAAGGTGGGGGCAGGATAATCATTAGGAATAGAAGAAGGAGTTTGACTAAAATGGCGGTGATCTTGCATGTTGTTAGAGGTATGAGGGCGGTTAACGCTTCCCAGTTGCCAACACTGTAGAAGGGTTCTTCATGATGTATCTGAAAAGCAAAACGGGTTAGGGTTAGTCTGAAAGACCTGGGAGCGTGACCGCAGTGCCCAAGGAACAAATGCTTGAGGCCGGCCACACACGGCCTTTTTGAGAGAGGTTTTCGTTGTTGTAGCTCCGTACTTGTTGAGGCCTTACTGCCGGAGACGGAAATTCGTGGAGTAAGGTGAGGTGTACATTTTTAGGGTCGACCTTTTCTAACCCCGCCCTTCCTTTGTGGGAAGGCAGCATCGCTGCTATGCTGGTTGTCCGAAGAAAACACCTTACTACCGTCACACCTCTGTACAGCCGGCAATACGACTTCGTCCTCGGACTTTATATTTGCTGCTTTTGGCCTCACCGCTTTACAACCGACCTGCCTGGCATGGTAGGACCTAGAGGAACGATTATTCCAGCCAGTATAGCCCGATTGAGTCATCACGATAGGCAAGCCTGACCACCACGTCAAGGTATAAGCACGGTCGCCATTGTATTAGTTGACTATCATTATTGGATATCCAGCGCATTGCCAAACAATTGAAATAAAACTAGAACTGATTTGACTTATACTTACAGACTCTCAAGAAAACGTCATTAAGTTTATAAAAAAAATTCACATCAATCAAGAAACTAACTAAAGCAAAATAAGTGAGACTGGTTATTGAAAAGTGTTTCGTTTTGACTTTGGGATGCTTTATGGCAACACATACCCAAATGAAGATTCAAGATTTATTTATCTTGAATCTTCCGCTGAATATATTTATGTTGTAGTTGGAGAGTTCGATTTTGTATATAAAAGTCATTTTCGAAATAGAATGCGATCCGATAAGAAGCACTAAATACTAAAGTTAGAATGAAATCACAAAAAGGACAGATTAAATTTCGTTAGGTGTGTTATGCAACAGGAAATATGTGTGAAATAACTAATGATTGTTTTTCTAACAAACTACTGAACATTGAACATTTGTTTCGTATTAGTACGGAATTCTTCAGTGTTGTGCATCGACGACGGCACTGGAAATCAAACCTAGAAACTTCAGACATCTTACCGAGCGCTTAAGCTTCTGATTATTAGGTTGTCATTCAATGGTATGTATTTCTAACTTCAGTCTGTAACTTTAGTGATTTCACAAATTTGTTTCCTTATCTGAGTTTCAATCATCAATTGAATGTTTACCCGTGTTGTATAACTACGGCACTTTCACTATTTGTTTTCAATAAAATCCTTATATCAAAGGTCCTATAAGTTTTCCCTACAAAAACACTTGCATATTTCAGTCATAAATAACCAACAGTCAGAATGAATTCTAATCCTTTCATAGTTATGATCTTGTCAATATTCTACTTCAAAGCCCTCCTAATATAAAATATACATATTTGTTTTGTTCTTAATGCTACTAGGTGGTTAAGCAGCTGAAGATATTCCACGAAGCAAATGTATTCTTATTCTGCTACTATCGTTATTTTACAAATTGGTAAAATTACATGTAACTTCAGTCAATTTACAATATTGCTTGAATATCATACTTTGCCATCGGTAATATATCACCTTACGTTTTTTCTGGTTGAATACATGATTTTCAATGATTGTATTACCAAAGTTGGTCTACCTTATGTAATTCAGCAATCACTACAACCCTCTAAAATATTATCTAACAATACGCTAAGACTAATGAATATACAACTTTAAAATTTATACCCGTTTTGAAAATGTCTGGTTTAGATGCAATATGATTCATTATACTGTTTACAAGATAACTTCATAAAATATTGTATTCTGCTCTTACTATTGAAAACAATATTTTAAAAATTGCTACACAAAAATTAAATAACAGATTTTTTCTAATAATTACTTACTAACAAACTTACACTACTGCAACAAAAGTAGCAACGATGAAAACAAATGAGTAACTGGTTAAGTAGAAATTGTATTTATATTTGTAGACAAAAAAAATATCTAAGCCAGTCAAAACAAAATTTCTGTTTACATGCAATATATAATAAATGTATAAGAAGGGAATGGAATGGTTTTCCTATTTCATAAATAACCGAAGTCTGGTAAAAATCGATTGATCAATTGATAAGAAGTTAAGAAAAAGTCTGTTTTTAATGTTTTTTTCCGAATATCTAACAAATTAATGATTTTTGAAAAAAATCTCCGTTATGGCTTATCATACAAAATATGTAAACGCGGAATATAGGAAGAAAACCAGAATGCACAAAGCAGTCCATGGAGTCATTGATCATTGGAATGGTCTGTATAGATAGGTTCAAGCTACCTGTTTCCAGTTTGTGTGATAATCACAACCATTGGTTACTAACGTTAAACGAAATGACATAAAACCGTTACATTCGCAGAGATGTTTTCAAATCTTATTTTACCAAAGTTTTGGGTTACATCGTTTATTATTCAAATTCATTCTTTTAACCATATTCTACAGTACTTGAAGTTTTTGTAATCGTGGTAATTAATAATACTATTTCGATTATCTGGCTACTGATCTTGTTAATTTTATCTAGCTGCGCCGATTTGGTATGGCAGGTTGGTTTGACGCAATTTTATATTGATTATAACTGATTAATAAAGTTTTGAAGCCGGAATACAATATCTGTCCAGCTCGACTTTGAATACTACTGCAATCACATAACACTAAATGTGGACAAAATTACCTTAGAAATGTACGAAAATCTTTATCAAACTATTTAAACCTAAGTGATTTTATTCAATTACCCATAACGGTTTTATTTGTATGGGATGTTACTATGCTATTTGTTATGTATTGAAAAAATAAATACTTTGTGCCCTTGATAACTGTCAATCAGAATACGGATACGTCAGCCCCACGACTATCAACCCCCAAAGCCGGAATAGAGAAGACAGCAGCTACGAGCCAACCAGACACAATCAATCCAGTCCAATTGCCGGTCATATTGTATTTTAATCATGCCTTTATATATACACAAATTCAGACCGCACAGCAAACCAATTAGGGATTTTACATTAATACAAAACAGAAGAGATTGTGGCAGTGAATAGGGGTAACTTGTACACAACTAATTAACTGTAGTCCATAATAAGAGACAATACAATAACAGCAAATATACTAAACGGGAGGACAGAGTAAGAGGAACATAACAATAATAAAAATGTAATGTTTACATTACACACGACCAGAATAAGTGAATTAGTCCTCTAAAATACAGTCCTAGAAGTTCTTTCACTCTTCTTTAGTGGTCCGACATAACACTATTCAACTTTATCGAGTCTCAAGTGTCTAAATTCAATTTCATATGGGTTCACATCATGTTTAAATCACTTGACAACATGGCACATAACCGAAACCTTTGAAACTTTATGGGAATATAAAATAAATAAAGATCGTAAGACACTATAGGTTAATTAAAACTAAATTGTAATAAATATATGAAAAGGATTATATCGTTCTGTAATTTCAAAAAACATCCGTTTTCATCCAGTGTAATATTCATTTCTCAAACATTAAAAGTAAGTTAAAAGTGTCTATATCTTGGAAATAAGTATCTCAACATAGACATTTGGCAACTAAGTGGTTTGTGATGAGCTGAACAAGTAAGTATTTAATGGGTACTCATTATCATAAAATCATTACTTGTAAAATTTTTTCATTTAGAAATGAGATTATGATAAAAATGTACTGGGGTTGGAGAATGGTAGCTATAAGGACTTGATTGAAGAACAAAGTTATAGCTTTTCGTAGTAAGATATCCAAGTCTTTAATTTGGTAACATATAAATTGTTAATACATTTCGGAGCAGAGTTGATTTAGCATTTAATATCGTTATATAGTGGGAATTGTCAATTTTACAATTGATAGATGAAAACGTTCAATCAAATATTTTTAAATAAGGGGAATAAAATGCATTAAAGTCAGGAATAATTTAGACAGAGTTCTCTTGATTCAAACACTAAATGATACATAAGTTCCCCATATTAATATACATTCACATGAGTGATAAGTAACAGTTATCGAGGTAATCTTTTTTTAAACAAAATGATTCAGGTAGCAGGTAACACTAATAGATCTTCATATAAAAGTGAGGTTAGTAGCTCAGTAAATTAACCTCAGCAAAATTAATGAACTTATTATTGTTATTATTATTATTATTAGTAGTAGTAGTAGCAGTAGTAGTAGTATTGTTATCAAACGACCGATATTTTCAATAGACAATTAAATAAAAAATGCAGGAATTTTATGACACAGTGTGAAGACAGCACTAACAACAGATACGATCTGGAAACCTCTTGTGATAATAAATGACTCAATTTATCATATTACACAATAGTGCAAAATGTTAGAAATTCAGGAAAAAAGATAAATAATATACTCATCTAATTTAAATCATCACTCTAGAATTTTCAACACTAGATCAACGACATCGTAAGACCGCAACCATTAGTGCATGTATGTATAATCAACATAAAACCTAGCAGATGTGTGCATATGTCCAAGTTGCTATACCTCTAAAGCGCAGCAAGATTAACATTACATTGATAGAAGTTATCTAAATGATAATAATAATAAAGACGAAGAGTGAACACATAAAATATGGTACAGGGACAAAGAAGTGGAGCGTGGAAAGAAAGTTGTGAAATAATTTTAAGCTCACGATTTAAGGGAGGATAATGAGTGGATACATCTGCACTACTGACCGATTCTGAGCTATGCCACCCAAAGTCCCCAGCCACTGTTGACGGTATACGCGAGAACCTCAACCAGGTAGCCTGCAACTACCGACACGATTCAAATCAGCAGTCTGTGACTTCATGGACTGATGCCATGTCTTGGTTTGGCTGCCCCTAACTCTCTCCTATCCTGCTTATATACTAACCAAAATCGCACGTTGAGGCAGACGGTAGTTGGGCATACGTACCACATTAGTAGCCTATATTTTAGAAACTGACATGTTCTTCAAATTTTTAGGTGTAGTAAGGCATAACATTAGTCAATTTTAAACTAGTGAATTATGAGTTCGAGACTCCATTCAGCTAATAGCTGACACGCGAGCAAGATGTATATTGCAGCTAAAATCCCAATACACGAACTTGTAGTT
The DNA here is from genome assembly GCA_034768735.1 of Schistosoma mekongi. Lineage (NCBI taxonomy): Eukaryota > Metazoa > Platyhelminthes > Trematoda > Strigeidida > Schistosomatidae > Schistosoma > Schistosoma mekongi. The sequence continues at coordinate 23,645,060 of CM068309.1, read as the reverse complement.
ATTCATTGGATTCATCATCTGTTTTGTATGTGATAATTTTTCATTTTCTAGATTTGCGCATCAGATTCTAATAAACAGTAAAATATTAAGAATCATAATCGTCAGTAATAGTAATACCTTTGTTTAATACTATAAATTTTGTAACAGCAAGTAATCATTTGAAGCAGCTGTGCTGTTAGTGCAATAAATTTCTATTTAATGTTCACTTAAACTGTGTTTATTTAGTAAAATATTTTGCGTTCTTATTAACCACTATTTACATACATTCTAAAGTAATTCGCGAATTTCACAAATTATGCAACAAGAGGAGTGATACATCAATAATTACAATGTTTTCATATGAGTTTTCCAATGACATGTAAATTGTTTATAATAGTGCCTAGGTACCTACAGTTCGCACTCATAATTATACAGTTCAAATGAATCTAAAAAAACACGGATGATAATCAAAACATTTGCACAGATGCAAAGTAGGTAGCCCAGAAAGTTTGACAAGGTCATACAAATAGCATAGAGAATTCAACGGATTTTTTTTACCAACTTTCTTTCTCGTTAATAATTCCTTTAGGTTCCTCTCAATCAACAAATAATAATTTTCAAAGACTTTTTTTAAAACCTTTTTCAAAACAGAAAATAAATATTTTCGAACATCAAATAAGAGTAAACACCTCTTACTACCTCCTAATTCGTCTACCAGACAAGTGATGAACAGGTAACCTAAAAATGGGGTGATTTTAGTCACGAATCAGTGATCAACCAAATAAAATATTTTAGTCACACACGTTGTCAGTTGCAGCTTACATCTGAAGCTATGAAGTGGGTAACATCGGTTCAGACTTCACAGGAAATACCCGTTGCCTAAATACTGAAGGTACACCATCTTGAATAGTGACAACTAGCATGAAACTTAAGTCAAGTAGTGTTACTTACCTACTATCACCAACTACATCGTATCACAATAAATTAACGAATAATATACCAGTTGAACTAGAACAAATTCATGGCAAAACATTTTCAAACTCAAAGAGTGAAGATTTGTATAAATATTTTCTATTTTATTCAATGAAATACCAAATTCACTGGAACTTAATCGATACATTTCAAGTTTGAAAAATACCTCAGGAATGTGCCTTTCAAAGTTTGAAAATTGCAAGTGGTAAGTGAATGAAGGAAATATTGATGAAAAATAATGACAACTGTAGATACTGTGTACAAGGAAAAGTCGTCCACAATATTGAGATGGAGACAAGGAGGAAAAGAGGCACAACTCGGTGGAAGTAATCACGGTCGAACAGATAAATAGTTTTAAGTCGATAATACAGGGGAGCTGCAATAACTGATCAAAGTTAATTTAAGTCGACGGTTTGTCGCAGAGACTAATTCAATCTAATATGTTAGTTTTCGCCATGAACTGATATCTTTTAGAGAGCTGCTGAGCACTAGCTGGCTGTCTCATCCTAGATTGGAATGCCTTAGACTCCAGCATTAGTAGATTCAAATGAGACAGAAGAGGTCTTGGATTTTCCAAGGAGTTCTGTTAACTAGGAGGATATTGATGTCAATTGTTTCAGATTGCAAAGCTTTTTGCAGATGACGTCAGTCAATGATGGAAACTAACAGTCCTAAATTTTTTTTGTAAAGATATTCTTTGCGAGATAATGATTTGTTTGGAAGAAGATAAATGCTTGGTTGAGAGTGAGATAAACAAAAAGGTCAGGGAAAATATGGTCGTATTTCAAATACATTTTATACACTATCGTCTTACCTTCCCTTTATGTACTGTGTCTTACCCATTCGCCTCTTGATCATTCCGTTGGGTTACCGTCTAACTGTGTAGGACTACTATGAATAACTTGATAGTTACTGAGTGTGGCTTTAAAGCTCAATTGGCTATTCCGCATCTTTAACAGACTAATCAGTAACAAAATAAGACAAATGCTGAATCAAGAATGAATGAATTAAGTAGCTAAACAAAGTTATTCACCCAACCAAAAAGCAGATTTCAGAGAAATGAATACTGATCATTATGGAAAATAAAATTAAAATTTAAAATAAAAGTAACATGTTAGCTTAAGTCTGTAATATTATTTTTGATTTTGGGATTTATTTTACGGTATTGGGTGATTTGCTAATAAACTAACTGGACTCAGAATAACGGGTTAATAATTATAGACAATACTGACTAACGACAGTTTAGACCCCCCCCCCCCAGCTACATTACAACCGTCAGAGAGTAAGCTCGAACTCACAGCCATTTAAACTTATTTAGGCAGCCGCATATCATGATCTGTACCCACATACGGGTATGGCTGTAAGTGATAATTAAAATACATTATCGTTGTTATTATTGAAAATAATAAAGCATAGTTGAATGTAAGATAACAGTGAATTCAAGTTTTGAAAATTGAGTTTATAGGATGGATTCGAACAAGTGGAACTTCATTTCTACTACCTATGACTTAAAATACAAATTACCTGATGCAACTTCACAATATCAAAACGGAAGTTATTCGCCAATTTTATAACAATTTTTGAAAAATCACATCTACATTTAAACAGGGTAAGTGACAAAAATTAATTATCCGATTAATATTTCAAGAACTATGAAATTATTTTTTAAAGAAAATAATCATAGAATAATGTGACAGATGTTAAAAGTTCGAATTCGAATCGCTTAATTAGACTTTTGAAGATCATACCTCACTCAGGCTAATGATACTTACTATTGGGAATGAAGTGTATATGACATTTTATATCCAGTAAGATCAATGAACAGACTACAATGGTATTGGTTGGAAGTTTCAAAGTCTATGAATAAGTTTCTAATGACTAGTAACCTAATTAAGTGTAATAAGTTGGCCATTATTTGTTATGTTTGATAAAGAACTTCACTGTAAGAAAATGCAATTGTTATTAGAGTATAAAAATATCAGACAAAATAATAAAACACCGATCAAATTATTCAAACTATAGACATAAGACACTTACTGTTGACTCATTTATTTTGCGAAAGTCAAGAAAAAAAGGTAATAAAACACGTTATCCTATTTTGACTTGAAAGAACATGATAAGGAAATTAGGTAAGTTGAAAATTGTACTAAATTAAAAACCAATTTAAGTCTAAAATGTAAATGCATTAAGGTACATACAATATACATTATATATATATAAGGTTCGGATTATTATTCTTTCAATAAGCATATAAGATATTAAGCGTATTTATTTGATCATTTGCTTGTGTGGAACAAGATTTATTAATTGTAGCTGGTACTTACTTTTAAAACGTATATGAAAGTGTATTTAAACCTGATTTTACAGGAGATAAAGAAAAAAATGATCAAGAGTTCCATCATTGAACATTTAGCTGACCTTTGTCACCTACATAATCCATTACAAAGATATGTACACAACCTATTCAAATTGCTCAAGAGTTTTTAAGTTTCATTTCTCAAAAATATCAGAATTCTGTGCTATTCATGAGAAGGGACCTACAATCTGTGCATACAATACAACATTTTGTCTTCATTTTGGACATAAACTGATATTAACGTTGTTATAATTCATTTTATTCCAGATACTTTTGAAGCTGAAAATGTTTCGATTCTCTAAATCGTACTTTCTATGGTTTTTTTTATCTACCCTTAATTGATCACTATGGTGATCTGCTTAGATTAATAAGCCCCCTTACATATTGCATAATCAACTCATTTCAAGCTGTTTGTAGAACCATTACTCTGACCATCCATTAATATTTTATTTATTACATCTCTACTACAATAATATATCTCCCTTATAAATAATGTATGTCGTTTGATTTACAATTATTACATGGTACTTTAACTACAATTAATTGCCAGCATAAAACTGAAGAGAATGCAACGAAATACCATGAATTCATTATATTCTACAAATATTGTCGTTCAGGCTTTATTCAAATATGTAAACTGGACAAACTGTATGAAATAAGGCGTAAGATATCTAACTAAATAGTGGATATGAATGTGAATGAAGCATGGTATTTTCTTAGTACTAATTAAATATTAAGGTTTTAGGTGAATGAAATAAAATAAGACACGGAATAATTAGGTCGAATTCCCCATAACCTTTTTAATGTTCAATCAGTAGGTTGTATTCTGAATTTTTGGTCAATTTCTTGTTCCTATAGTTACTGATTCTGTTTATCAGAGTATAAGTGGCAATAAGGATTTCATTCTAAGCACCTAAATTTATCGGCAAATGTTTTCTATCAACATATCGGATGGAAAACATAAATGTAGTAAAATTTAGGGCTTTAAATTAGATTTTTCAGCAAAAATTATACTCTAATATGTAAAGCTTACTCAACAAATGAACTAATAATAACAAGAAAATGTTGAATATGCACGTATGAATGTACAACACAGAATCTGGGACATGTGTACATCGATTCAAGTTGCCACAGTGCAGCAACAGAGCAAAATTAACATCAAATTAGTAAGAGTAGTAGTTACTTCAATGAAAATAATAATAAAAAGGGTGGACACATAGAATATGGTACAAGGAGACAGAATTAATTAGTGGAAAGCTATGCAATAGTTGTAAGCTTACAATTTAAGGGAGGACCTATTTGCAGCCATACCACCCACAGTCTTCTACAAACTTCTATAAATATGTGAATGTACGGATTTACTGAAAAGATTTCACTTTGTTGAATAGTTATGTTTTTAAAATTATGGTTTTTTATTGTGTTGGATTGTGGCTGGCAAGTGGAATCCAGGATGCGCGTTGCATGCTATTTGAGACTCATCAATTGAATGTACCCGTGATCCGCATAGGATGCACATATGGCAACAGAGACTGATCGATTTCAATCCATGACAAGTCAACGGGAAGATCAAAATACATTCTAATTATGTTAGTTTGTAAGTTTGCTGCGTCGTAAAATTGGACTACATAACAAAACTGGTTAATTACTAAATAAAGAAATGGGGCTATATTTGTAAAGTGAAACGTAATATACTAGTTGCTTAAGACGAAGACTTCCTCGAGCTTTCAAAGCTCCGAAAAATTTACTATATTTTACTAGGTAGTAGAAATACTAAAGAGAGTTTATTTACAAGGCTAATTCAATTACATACACTTTAGGGGATTTATATGATTAATTTGAAATTCTCTAAGCTTACAAGAAAGGTGATAATATTAGTAAAAAGTGTAGGGGCTTGACCACATTAGAAAAGAGCATCAATCTTTAGGTTTTTCTAACCTCAAGAGAGTATTAGGAAAATTATAGACGGCCCACTCTTCGAGAATTATCAAGGAGAAATAATGTAAACACTCCACGTTAAAATCGAACATTCATAAATTCATCTTAAAACACGTACAATCTGCACGAGATATTTGGCTTGTATTTACTTCTTTTCAAAGGTGTCATATTATCAAAAAAATACCGATAGTGAGGCAAACACTTCATCCTTGAAGTCATGACACGATACAAATCCATGTGTTTGACTTTGAGATATATTCTTGAATGAAGGAGAATGATACTATTTGGATTCTTCTCAAAGGAATGTAAATGAATTTGGGTTAAAAATTGTATCTTAGTGATTTAGTGTAGTGTAATTTAAACATTAATCTACCAAACTATTTGAAGAATCTGATTATACTTTAATACTCAATATTTCCATAACGTAAGTGTTATATGGCTTTAATTCTAAAAGTTGAAATTACACTTCGTACCCATAGCTTTAAATAAGGTAACAGCTTTCTATTCTAAAATTTATTTTGTTGAATTAGATGGTCAGCGGCAGATTAAACAATGGAACTAATAACTTTAAGATTTTTAATAAATAGAATATTTGTAAAATCCCAGTGGGTTGAAACTTCAAATTCCTGATGTTTCAAGGCCTCAATTTAAGTCGTTTCTCTAGAAAACATTTGTTTTCGTTTCATTACTAGCAGATATTAGTGAGCTTTTGTTTAATGAATTGACATTCATACTAACTAATGTAATAATAAAATACTAAGTACACCAATCAATCAATCAATCGAAATAGAATGAAGATGACACTAAAACAAAAGAGTAAAATAACTTTGGCTAAACAAAATAATTCATTGTTACTTGTTTCTTCTTTTTGGCTATTAGTTGATAAACTTGCAGTTTATACGTTACCCTCTACAATGGTACTTAATTATCAAATATATAAACCATTAAAATCTAGAGAAGTACTTTAAATTGTAAGATAATTATCAACAAATAAGAATGAGCCTAGGATTTTAAGATTAAGGTGACCATCTAACAAAAACTATCATTGAGCAACTTGTTCATTCATGAACATGGCACGACTACATTAAATACAATCTCCCTTGGAGGCTTCGATAATGCATCACAATGAGTATATGGATATCGCTAAGCGGGGAGATTTTACAGAGATAATTGTAATTACTTATTTACACATGGAAAATTTGGCACAACGAGCACCAAAAATATATGCTCCACACAAGTACAAAAGTAATATTGTGAATAAAAAGATTAAAGGTAATCATTGAGATGAGAAAATAAGTTAAAAAAAGGGTTATAAAACAGATGCAGTTATGGTAGAAATACAATCAAGAAATGACCTCATTTCATTAAAGAAGTTATAGCACTTTCATGGGAATTTCAATAGGAAACTATGGCATGATTGCCATTGGGTTATGTTCTAACCCATATTTGACAGTTCCAAACCAATGGTTTGCACAGCTTATAGGACACTAAATAGGAAGTAGAGATGAACAGACAGAAGTAAGTACTATACAGCTTCCTATTATTCCGTGAAACCATGTGATAAAATGACCACCTCTTGAGTTTTTCCAACAGGTCCAAAGACCCCCCCCCCAATAACGCATGACATGGAAGCCGATGGGACGACATTCGTAAAGCATAACTAAGCCGATAAAACCGGTGTTTCAAGATGGAGACATCAACGAAGTTGTCATCACTGCTCTCAGACTAATATTGCTGAACCTTAATATTACTAATATGATGCTGCCACCAGTAAACAGTAATTCTTCGAAGACAACAATGAATGAACACAGTGAGAAGATGAACATCCTCAGCTTTGATATACCAGGTTTCGGAAGCATGCAGCAGAACTGTTCTCACTGAACAATCGTAAACAACCTTTGATAACCAAATCCACACTACGAAGGCGCCAAAGATGGCTCAGTTCGGTATAGGCCAACCTGACTTTCGTTATGAAGAGATTGGTTTCACTAGACACATCACCACCAGTACTCACGCAACTACCAGATACACGAACTTTACAACAGTTCCGAAGAAACACTATGTGTTCCGAAGATGCAAAGTGCATGATATTCTTAAAAATACTAATTCCCAACAAATTAAGTGCAATTTGGATGGTTTATGTGTTACTGACAGTTAGACGATATCATACGCATGCTCCAGATCGAAAAGTCATTCTTAAGGTAACGTAACCACACCACCAACACGCATTTCCTTCAAAGTTATTTTCAGAATGTCGTTAATGGTAAAGTTGGAGAAGAATAGTGAGATTGAGCGACCCTAATTAACCCTACTGTCGGATTGCAACAATGGATACCCGCAATATGCCCGAGGTGCTTGTGTACAGAGCCATTGAGATGTCAATAAACTTCTTAGGTACACCCTTCTCCAACAAATAATTGAAAAACACAGTCCTGTCCAAAGAAACAAAGGCGGCCCTGAAGTCATGAAACACAACAACTGTTAGTTTAAAATAAGTGACGGTGTTAAATAGTGAATTGATTATCAAAACGTCCCCAACCTGGTAAAAATCCATTATTCACTGTTAATCCAGAAAATTAAACCCATGAGCAGAACACTTAAGGGAACAGTGCAACTGGTCCTCGGCCCCATCCCAGTTGCCCACCATCCCCAAACAATCTGAATGACAAACTAATATTGGTTCACCAAGTCTTAGTGAGGTCGAAAATGTTATAAGGAATCTAAAACAAAAAAGAGCAGCAGGAGCTGATGGATTCACTCCTGAGATATTTAAGGACGATGGTTCAGTTTTAGCAGCGGCATTAACCGGAATCTTGGATAGAATCTGGGAACTGGACATAATCCCATCTGAATGGTCCCGAATACTAATCGTCCCAATCTATAAGAAAGAACAGAAGTCCAATTGTGACAATTACCGGGGAATCAGCTTAAGGAATACAGCATCTAGAATATTAATCCTGATGGTCATGTCTCTGATGAATTCTCGGCTCGTATACAAAAAGCTCGATTGGCTTTAACCAATCTGCGTCACAATCTGTGGCACAGGCGAGACTTCCGATTACTGACCAAATGACACGTTTACTGCACAGCAGTCCAATCAGTTCTACTTTTGTGGATGTGAAACATGGCCATTAAGGATAGACGATATTCGTAGGCTTCTAGTATTCGATTATAAATGTCTTCGAAGCAATGCTCGTGTTTGCTGGGACTACTGAGTAAACAATACGTGGGCTAGGAGTAGAGCACTGGGTAAATACGGTATGTCTACTTATCGAGGAGTAAATCTTCACCAGTTGAGGTGGTTAGGACATGTGTTGCGTATGCCTGACCACCGCCTACCTCGACAAGCAATTCTGTCTAGTGTGGGAGTAGGTTGGAAGAAAGCTAGGGGTGACCAAACCAAAACATGGCACCAGTCCATGAAGTCATTGACAATTAGGTTGAACCATGTTAATAGGTGCAGACTACCTGGTTGTGGTCTGCATGATGATCATCACAAATGGTTAAAGACTTTAGGTGATATGTCTTAAAATCGTTTGCAATGGTGCAGGTGCATCCACTCCATGTCTTCCTCGAGATTCTAAGTTCCTGAACTTATAATAATTTTCTCTTTACTGAATCATATTTTCTTAAATCTTATCGCCAACCTCTACTTCTTACCATTAATACTAACTCTGGGATTCGATCCAACAATTTAATGTTGATCTGCTAACTGAGGCATGGTAACTTGAACTGATGTACGCATATACCAAGTTCTACGCTGTAACTAACTGACTGACTGACTGAGATGAAGCTATTGCTTCTAACTATTTGGCACGCTCAGACCAACAGGTTTCCTACTCCTCACATTAGCTTTTAGTGATTTTTCAACGTCAGAATCTACGTTTATAACCAAACTCAGGAGCCATCGGAGTGGACTGACATGCCTCAGGGAGTCGTAAAGAACCTACAGAGATTACTCAGGACGGAGATAAATACATTTTGAAGATCATTTCTACTTGGAACTAAGATCACTAAAAGTATTCAAGTGTCTAATTCGACTATTTAAGGCAGACTAAACAAGAGGTAATTGTTTCGCTCAGGCATACAGTTGACGACTTCACAGGTCAACGCAACACCTTCACTTGACTATCGTGACATTTTTATTCATTCACTACCTGTCCCTCGACCCAGCTAGCCAGTTATGTTCGGGGGTATTCAACGACTAGGCATATAGGAACATATTTTACAAACATTTCAATTAGTGAAGACTAACGGTTTCACTGACTGATTTACTCCCTTTACTTAAAGGTTTGCTCCAAACCGCATTACAGCAAAATAAGTTGACGTAAAAAAAGATTATTAATGGTCATATATCAACGTAACGATTGATCGCTAAACAATATGGATAGTAAAAACCCAAGTTCTATAATCCATAAGACTAAACGTTTACAAGTGACTAAATACTGACGAGTTTAACATTTTGTTTCAATAAAATTTTAAACGAATATTCAGATGTTGTTATCCAGGTTCATTGATAGCATCTGAATTCAGAAATATGTAACTATAGGGAATGTAACAATTTAAATTATTATGAAATTAATATTTAAGCACTAAAATATTATTAAGCTGTCGAACAGGTGATCATACTCGATCACATAATGTACTTTTCTTACTGTTAGACTTTCCGGTAGTACGCTTTTTTGTTTACCAAAAGTCTAACAACTATGTTTGATATATTGAAATGACTTGGTTTGAGCATCATCTTTCATCATTTCGAAGATTAAGAAAATGACGCCAGCCAAAAAATCACCAAAAACCAAATAGCGTTGGATAGATGCTTTGTCAAAATCAAAAATATTTATCCATGATCTTGAAGTATTATGATGTGGACAGAACCTTTATACGACTGGGTTTAAATCTAGTTGTTTATAATTCTTATTTTAATTAACGAACCATTGTGAAACCAGGAAACAGTGAATAGACATTTAGTCTCATTATGGGACCTCTCATTAACATGCATCCACCACTTCTTCAGGGAACCATTCTAGGACTTTTAAGCATCAAGGTGAGCGCTTGACCTTCAGAACACCAAATTGTTGTCTGATGACTTGTATTTCCGACACCAAATATCAATATTACACAATCACTTTGAGATATGGCATATAATAATCACATAATATTACTTGTAAGTAGATAGTTCACAACATAGTTCATTAACAATTTGGCAAATCTGTTTCTTAATTATCATTAGCTAACGCACATGCTTGCTTTACTTTTTATCAACCATACGTCCTCGATTCTACTTGCCAGCCATATTCTGAAGTTAAAGCACCAAATCTTACCATTGATAATGAATTTGTTCCATAGTTGGGGATTAGTGCAGTGGTATACGCGCCTAAACAACCACTAGTAACCACGATAAATCCTACATTTGTGAACCTAGGACGAAACATTTGATTTTCAATTGTTACCTAACCAAGGTCAACTAGTGATATAAATTTTGTGTAACATCTTAGTTTATAAATTATAAATCAACCTGTCTTTTTTTATACCGATAACATCAAATGACTAGATACTAACAGTGTGTATTTTTTTTAAGAGAGAAGGCTCATTATAAACAATGCAATTATAATAAGGTCAATTTGAAGCAAAATATTCTGAAATTTTAGACAAATAGGTCAACTATTGCAGCCTACTTTCAAGTTTATAGCCAATTTATCACACATTATAAATATACATATATATTAATACACTTAAAAGTTAGTATGAATTCACAGGCAAGTAGAAAGCGATGTATTCGGTTCACAGAAACATAATTGATGTGAAGCATAAATATACAACTCAGCTCCTCAAAATGGATTGGGGTGAATAGTTTATCGCATTGTTGAGTTTTATGAGCTCAATGGATTCGGGCAACATCACAATCACTTACTGGGAGAACGATACCGGCGGCTCTGAGATTAAACCAAGTAGTAAATAAACCTAAACAACATCAGATGCATCTCGTCTAAGCTGTAAATATCTAACGTTTAAAAGATGGAGCAGTCTTTGGATCTATGGTTAAATAGCTGTAAATCGAGTGCTGTAATCAGTAAACCGCTCTATGAATAAGTTAGGAAATATTTTAATGGTTACTAATGGAAATATAATTCAAACGTCCTGCACTGAGGTAGAATAGAATGTTATATTTGCTCTTGATTACTGCTGACAGTATTTTTAAAAATAGAATTAAAATTATTGTATACCTATATATAGACACGAAAAAGAAAAATTTGATTTAGATTATATTTATTTATAATGGAACTGAGTGGGTACCAGTTTTGCAAATAGACAATATGTGTAATTGAAGTGGTTTTATGAAGACAGTTATTTGTATTCGTCAGACTGATGTTGGCTGGGTACCACTGAAAACCAGGGAGTATTGAACAGCTGCTTCATCGTAGCATGGGACTCCTCGACTGTGTTTACCCCCGATTCCATCAGGTAATCAAACTCAGAAGTTCCTACCATTGGACGTCGGCCAAGTGATGCAGAGGGTTAAGCGTTTGCCAACCTGAAGACCATGAGTTTGATTCCTTAGTAGAATCGAGGGTCCACACTTCTGAGGAGTCCTATACTAGAGCACAGATATCTTAAACTTCCATTTGTAAATAGATACTTTTGAAAATTATATACAGTGGTACAAAGTAATTGAAACTTAGAAACTTCCTAAATGTAATAGTGACAAATAGTGACAAACATAATGTATCCATAGATCGAAATTGAAGTGCTCCAAGATAAGATAAAGATGACTGAGTATGTGAAGGCTTCTACTGATAATAAAATCAAAACCGTAAATTATTTTTTCCATACAATATTTACTATAAATGTGGACACGCCCATGTGAGTCATATTCCCCTATCGTAATAAGTTTAAGATGAGTATTTATATATATTCATGAAGGTTCCTAGTTTGTTTATTCAATCTTAAAATCAAAAGCTGTTCTGCAACGGAATTTATTTATATAAGTATATATCATTTTCCATCTAGATTCATTTTAAGGTTGTAAACAATATTTAAACTTTATATTTGAGTGTGTTATGTATGCATAAAAGGTCGCTTCTACGACATGACAGAATATTAAAATAATTTACTTCGATTCACAGATCTGTAAATTACCAATAAAAGCACCTTCAAAACTGTCCATCAAGTGAATTGATATTATAACAGCTTAGTCTAAGAGTCGTTATTTTATGTTTGGTTCTGCTGCATATATATCGGTAGAAATTACGGATACGTGTCAATGGAGAACGTGTCTGATCGTGAACAAAGTGAGATCGAGTGCTATAGGAGGTATGAGGGCGGTTATCACTTCCCGGTTTCCCACACCGTGTCAATCGATTTGAAGCTATTACTTCAAGAAGCTAACTCCGCCTGGAGAGCCCTAGGGTTGCTGCCGGTCCCAAGCCCGGATAAAAGAGGAGGGTTGGGTATGGGGTTAGCAACCCCATCCCGTAAAACGACAACCTCGCTAAAAAAACGCTAACCAGTAAAAACCTTTATAACCATTTTTACTCCGACCTGGGAGTTGGAAGGTGTGTTATGACGCCTCATGGTGAAAGCCGAGTTTCTTCGGAAGCCACGAGGCCGATGTCTCTTCTGACAACCAGAGCAACAATTAATATAGGTACATGGAATGTCCGCACGATGTGGGAGGCAGAGAGAACCATTCAAATAGCTGGAGAAATGAGAAGATACAATTTGAAGATACTTGGAATAAGCGAAAAGCATTGGGTGCAAGCTGGACAGCAACGGTTATCCTCGGGAAATGTGCTCTTATACTCCGGCCACGAAGAAGAAAACGCCCTACACACACAAGGAGTAGCATTAGTGTTGTCCCAAGAAGCATGGAAGGTTCTTGTAGGATGGGAGCCTCAAGGACCTAGGATCATCGCAGCATCCTTCAAGACGATGAAGGAAGGGATTACAATGAATGTCATCCAGTGCTACGCACCCACCAATGACAGCCACGAAAACGAAAAAGTCCAGTTCTATGCGAGGCTGCAGTCAATCGTCGAGAAATTTTCAGTCAAGGACCTAATCATTCTGATGGGAGGCTTCAACGCCAAGGTTGGAGTGGACAACACCGGGTATGAAGACATCATGGGACAACATGGACTGGGAGAAAGGAACGATAACGGTGAGAGGTTTATAAACTTATGTGCCTTCAATAAAATGATTATAGGTGGCACCATATTCTCCCACAAACGCATACACAAAACTACGTGGGTCTCAGCGAACCACATTACACAGAACAAAATCGACCACATCTGCATCAATAAGATGTTTGGAAGGACCACGGAAGATGTAATAGCAAGGAGAGGAGCTGACATAGCTTCTGATCACCTTCTGGTGGTGGCTAAATTAAAACTGAAGCTGAGGAAGCACTGCACAACTGGAGCAGCAGTATTACACAAGTTTAATACAGCCCTTTTCTGAGATACTAACAAACGCAACGAATTCAAAATAACTCTCAACAATAAGTTCCAGGCATTTCATGATCTACTAGAAAAAAGTGGAACTAATATGGAAGACAACTGGAAAGAGATTAAGGAAACAATAACTTCAACATGTCAGGAGGTTTTGGGACCCAAGAAACAACACCGAAAGGAGTGGATTTCTGTTGGTACTCTGGACAAGATCCAAGAAAGGAGGAACAGTAAGATAGCGATTAATAATAGCCGGACAAGAACAGAGAAAGCCAATGCACAGGCCGAATACACCGAAGTCAACAAGCAAGTGAGGAGAAGTATCAGGTCGGATAAACGGAAATATGTTGAGGACCTAGCAATGTCGGCGAAAAAAGCTGCCAGAGAAGGAAACATGAGGCTGTTATACGATACAACGAAGAAACTAGCTGGGAAATTCAATAAGCCAGAACGGCCAATCAAGAACAAGGCTGGCAAACCAATCACTGAAGTGCATGAACAACGTAATAGGTGAGTAGAACGCTTCGACGGACTCTCGAATAGACCAGCCCCACTGAACCCACCAGTCATCGAAGCAGCAGCCACGGATCTCCCTATAAGCACAGACCCACCAACAGTCGAAGAAATCAAGATGGCCATCAGACAGATCAAGAATGGTAAGTCAGCAGGACCAGACAACATACCAGCGGAGGCACTGAAGACAGATATAGAAGCAACTTCAAAGATACTCCACATTCTCTTCAGGAAGATTTGGGAGGAAGAACAAGTTCCAGCAGACTGGAAAGAAGGGTACCTCATCAAGATACCAAAGAAAGGCGATCTCAGCAATTGTAAGAACTACAGAGGCATTACTCTACTTTCAGTACCAGGAAAGGTCTTCAACAGAGTGTTATTGAACAGATTAAAGGACCCAGTCGACGGCCAACTCCGAGATCAACAGGCCGGATTCCGTAAAGGTCGATCATGTACCGATCAAATCGCTACTCTACGGTTCATTGTTGAACAATCAATTGAATGGAATTCACCACTTTACATCAACTTCATCGACTATGAAAAAGCATTCGACAGCGTGGATAGGAGAATATTATGGAGCCTTCTACGACATCACGGCGTGCCCGAGAAGATAGTCAACATCATACGAAATTCTTACGACGGACTACATTGTAAGGTCGTGTATGGAGGTCAGCTCACAGATTTATTCGAAGTGAAGACCGGTGTCAGACAAGGCTGCTTACTCTCAACCTTCCTCTTCCTACTGTTCATCGACTGGATCATGACGACTGCAACATCTGAAGACACTTTCGGGATACAGTGGACAACATCGACGCAACTAGATGACTTGGACTTTGCAGATGACCTAGCTCTTCTTTCTCACACACAACATCAAATGCAGATGAAGACCAACAATATAGCAGCAGCCTCAGCAGCAGTAGGCCTCAACATACACAAAGGGAAAAGCAAGATCCTCCGATACAAAACAACAAACACTAACCCAATTACACTTGACGGAGAAATTCTGGAAGATGTAGAAACCTTTATATATTTGGGTAGCATCATCGACAAACAAGGAGTGTCTGATTCTGATGTGAAGGCACGGATCGGTAAGGCGAGGGCAGCATTTCTACAACTGAAAAACATCTGGAACTCAAACCAACTGTCAGTCAATATAAAAGTCAAAATTTTCAACACAAATGTGAAGACAGTCCTGTTGTATGGAGCTGAAACTTGGAGAACTACGAAAAGTATCCTACAGAAGATACAAGTATTTATAAACAACTGTCTGCACAAGATTCTTCGAATTCGTTGGCCAGATACCATCAATAACAACCTTCTGTGGCAGAGAACTAACCAACTTCCAGCCGAGGAAGAGATTAGAAAAAGACGCTGGAGGTGGATTGGACACACTGAGGAAACCATCAAACTGTGTCACAAGACAAGCACTAACTTGGAATCCAAAAGGCCAAAGAAAGAGAGGAAGACCCACGAACACATTGCGTCGGGAATTGGAAACAGACATGAAGAGAATGAACAGCACCTGGGAAGAGCTAGAAAAGAAAGCATAGGACAGAGTTGGTTGGAGAATGCTGGTGGGCGGCCTATGCTGCACTTGGGGTAACAGGCATTGATTGATTGATTGACTTCAAGAAGCTATGAAAGAATCATGAATTTTGACATTTAGTGAAATTAAATGAAGCGAAATCAACGGAAACAAACAAGTACTGAAAATCCTTCAAACCTATTATTATTAAAAGTACTAATTACAAATAGTTGCCCAATTAGAGAAAAAAAAACCGATTAACCATATTAAGGTGAGTAATTCTACAGATCGACTGCTGAGAAATAAAAATAATTCATATGTGCCAATGTATAGCCTCTAATCAAATCAAATAAATTCCATATAAATTTGCTTAATCCGTGTAAAAATTCAATCTAATTATTTTTTTTAAACAAGTACTTATAAATCATCCTCATCATTATTATTATTCATAACTAAGCTCGCTCCATATTCAATACACCTGTATAAATAAAGACGTAAAGAATTTGTATGCAGGCAACAACGAACAGGTTAATTAAAAACATAAATCTGTATATGAGTGCATGTATGTTGATGATTATTTTCCATGTTTATATACAAACACATGGGGGGGGAAGGCTATAGTCAAAAAGTAATAAATTAGGAATTGTGTCTATTTATCCGTTTACTAGGTCGTAGCGATGTCTAGTTAAATTATTAAGCTACCTGATTTAGTGGCGGCTGATACAATTCAAACGACAGACTAAACATGGACACACATATATTTGTATCCAGAAGTGAATCATGCAGAAACAACATGCTACTTTTCTTTTAGTCAATTACAATAGTTGACTAACATAGTGTTAGTGAATATACACTAATATTACAAAGAAAAAAACAGTTTCATGACTCATATATTCAGCAAATAATAGTGTTATTGTTTAAACTGAAATATTTAATTTTCTATTAGAATTAAAGTTGTAATTTAAAAAAAGGATTGTGGAAATAAGATAAATTTCGATGACATTGAGATAGTGACATTAAAGTAACTAATAGTTCAGATTGTAGTTTATTGAAGTAGTCAGCCAAGAGAAAGTGAGAGACAGAATGAAAGAAACAGACTAGATACTATTAGATTTCATAGTGGAGGGAGCTAGATGAGTAAGAGGCCATAGAACTAAGCGAATATTATAATAGTAGGTAGTAAATTATGTCACATAAATTGAGAAAATATCTGAGATAGTTGAATACTTAGGAATAATAGTTTGTTATTGTGTCTTTATCACGAAGTGATGTCATTTTGGAAGGCCTATAAAAATTAAGAAGTATCAAATAATACTTGTTATAGACTAAGTATCGAAAT
Organism: Schistosoma mekongi; assembly: GCA_034768735.1. Taxonomy (NCBI): domain Eukaryota; kingdom Metazoa; phylum Platyhelminthes; class Trematoda; order Strigeidida; family Schistosomatidae; genus Schistosoma; species Schistosoma mekongi. The sequence goes on along the minus strand of CM068309.1, from coordinate 23,627,991 downwards.
TCAGCAGCTGGGTATGTTCAATATCACAGATCTTAAGATTTCACGATGCGACTATATGATACTATTAGATCACTAGAGAGAAAATTCAACAACTTGAATTTCAAAACTTTAGCGAATTTATAACAAATGTTATTCAACGGTTCACTTATATAATGCCTTAATTCATGAAGAAATTGTACTTACGAAATTAATTTAACATTTTTACCAAGAAATCAAAACTAGGCGGTGATAACCATCAAAATGAAGTATGTTTAACTGAAGCAACAAATTAAAATTGTAACGTAAAAGTAATGCCAAAATGCCTACTGAAAAAAATTAGAGAACTATTATGTGCATAAAATAATTAAAATGAAATTATTCATGATATTAGCTTTACATTATGGATGATGTAAAACCACAGCATGAATACCTAATTCATAGGCTTAAAATGTTAAGAGGTAAAAGGCAAGGAGTAGGAAATCTTGCTTAACCTAAGTTTCTCGCTAGTTGGCACTCATCAGCAAAGACATACCAACAATCTTGAGGGAACTGATTTTTCTTAGTGAATTTGAATAGACGACACCCAAGTATCAGAGTTTAAGACGCTACCACTGTGCCATTCAACTTTCTTGTAAACTACCTTCAAACATTAAACATCTCAGATTAAGCAACCTTTTAAAATCAAAATTAAACATAATGATAGGAAAAGTGTTTCATAACAGCAACTCTATAAGGTCCAACGTTAAATTCGGTACCAGGTCACGGATGTTCACTGCTCAAAAGTTCTAAATTAAGATGAGAATACTTGTAGTGCTCTATGATTTACAATGACTCACTTATTGATATTAGTCCGTGGCGAAAATCAATTTTACACTAATCAGTTTCACTGAGATCCCTAGTGTCATATTACGACGGACGATTATTGCACTTTCATCACCAACCGTAAAGGCAAAAAAAAATTCCAGCTTAATGACTTACTGTTAAAAAACCAAACAAAAGAAACCAAAGAGTTAGGAATCCTCAGTGTAACATAAAATAGCCGAATATTGTAACTGACATTCTGGCAAAATATAATAATAATTAAACGTATAGATAAATAAACAGGAAATGGAATTATTGATAGAGAAGGTTTATGTTTGGTTTTGTACATGTTTAAATTTCGTTGAGACGTGTAGGGCTTATATCGACTGATTACTGAGTAGTAACCAAAGCCATGCTTGTATGTATCATACTTGTCTTTTTTTTTAAAAAAAAGAAGTGACTTACCAAATAATAATTTCTTAAATTTTGTATAACGATCTTCCAATTATTCAGTCGATCTTTTACACATGTTACAGTTTTGCATAGACGATCATCTGGATCAATTCGTTCATCACTATATAAATGGATTTAACAAAAACATGCTTGAGAATAATGAAACTCAAATAAGTAATACAGAAAAAAATAGTAATAATAATAAAACGACACAGTGTAGTCAGCATGATAATTAACTAAAGGACAATAGGCATTTGTGTATTACTTTAATTTGGGGTACTTTTCAATAACCTTTACCCGCTATGATGCGGTTGATGGAACCTGGGACTATCAAATCTAAAGGCAGACTAGATGAAAATGACTTGTTGATTGTTAAAACCTTTATTTAAAGCACTGATAGCAATCAGTAACAGAATGAAATTCTGGGGTTACAATAAATGTCTTCAGTGTTTACCAAATGCGTTGTATTCAGAACTTTGGGCCACTTGTTGATTCATTTCATGGATGAATTCTAGATATTGAAAAGTAATTTTTTTTCTATTAAAGACCTCGTTTCAAGTTGTAACTTTTACTATGTTCGTGTTTAGATGTGAATGTAAGGCTTTGCCTCACCAAACGTGTTCATAACAGACAGTTTCAGATAAGTCCAGTAGCTTGAAATGCTTTATAGAAAGTACATATTTATGCATTCGCCGCTTTAAAATAGGCCTATTGTTTGACAGACAGCAGTACTAATTTACAGTGCTGTTTAAATCAGTAATTTATTTACTAAGAGGCTAGTAGTACTTTAATTATTACATACATATTAACAATTATCATATAATAAAAGGTTAAGAAATTAAGATCAACAAACTTGACAAAACCTGCGAACTAAAATAGAATAATATTATTTAATCCTGAATAACTGCCTAGGAAACAATACAATTGTTCGTTTAAATATTCTCATCATTCACGTTGAAGTTATTTTGAGATAAATTCATGAAAATGTTCTTAGTAATACTGACTTATGCAGTATGTGCAATACTGTGAGCTCTAGTTGTTGATATACTTAGAGTGGACTAAAAAAAGAACATATGTAAATAAGTAAGTAAAGAAGCCATTATATTCAGCCATTATACAATAAAATTTTATTCTGTTAGGGCAAACTTTTGTGATTACCAAATATTTTTAAGAATGCTCCTTAAGCATATTCGATGCGTAAATAAATTGGCTCATGGACGGTTAGCATTTCATTCTAAACTTCTATGTTGATCAAATTTAATATGCTCAAAAATTTAAGTCACAAGATGCTCCACTGAACCATACTTCTATTGAGATTAAAAAAATGTAGTAAACAGAAAGCTATGCGCACAGACATTTAATGGAGTGACATGAGCTACATGTAATTATTCATGTTTACATGATGGTAACTTATTACTCATGAGTAGATGAAACAAAATTCCTAAAAATATATGCATAATTACAGATCTAAATTTTCTACGTTCAGTTGTCTATGAACATCACTTTTTGTAATGTGTAAAATTATGTAATCAATTGTGAGGCCTTGTATCTTTCAGAAAAAACATTAAACAATGAATTACTAAGGTGACAAATTAAATCAAAAGTAATCAGTCAGTATATTATAGCAATCAAATTATTTCAAATTTGTAGTATTAATGACAGCTAGAAGCAGGAAATCTAGATAATTTTTCACTTTCTTCACTTCTTAGATACACACACAAATTCGTAGATTTTTAATAACTTCTCAACTTACAATGAAGTATGTTCCAGAGCGCGTTATAAATGAATTAATATCAACCCCGTATGTTTTTATTGGTTTCCAAAAATAGCTCATGTCACTTATTGTCAAGCAAACAAAATGACGAGATTAATCTATTACAAACACTTTTTTTATTGCTATGCTTACAATTTGGAAAAGTTGAAAGTCATTTTCTTTTAAATCAAGGGACAGTATACCATACGTATATGCTAAATTCCTATGTATTGTACAATTAAGCTTGTTTGAACTTGTTTTGGATACGAAAAAATTAACCGCTGTATATAATTCAGCTTTCTAACAAAGTTAATCTAAACTTCAATTATTGGTGGATAGAAATGCACACTAGATAAATCATTCTCTTTGTTGATATTACCGTCTACAGAGCTTATGGCTTAAAGAAAATTTTCGTTTTCTTTCAGGTTTCCTAAATTGAATGGATTAATCAGACAGATTTCGAAGTGGTGCACTGATTAGCATAGCTGATATGAATTCAGGACGATGGAATTCGGGAATTTTACAGAGTGACCAGTCTTATTAACTTATGTTAGTGAATAGCCAAGTTCAGTTGGAGTTACCCGTAGCGTGTTTAACGTTTATTACGTATATTGCATCCAGCGTTTTCGTATAGTCAGTGTTGCATGACACAGTGTGGTGTACGGTAAAGGCCTAATTCAAGGCTCTATCGTTATGCTTGTACTCTTAGTTCAGTATATTGGTGCTACACTGACATGTTGATAGCAGGCAGTTAAGGGTAACTCAAGACATTTGATATGAAATCATTAGTGTAGCTTGCACTCTAAAAGGCGGCACCCATTCGTTAAATAAACCGAATTAGTGACTGAATGTTCTGGATATTTGACGCATTTAATAAATATTGAGGACGTTGAGAATAAGTCCAGCCACTAAATCTTTCAGTTGGTTAATACAAAATTAGCGGACCTATATATTTAAGTTCGAATGATTAATTTTGTGTATATTGTATTATCGTTATAAAGCCAACGGTTAACCAACTGTTGAAATGACGTTGTCGAAACCAAAACAGTTCCTATGACAACAAGATTCTCTAATTGATCCCCGTACATCTGCCCCCTCATGCTCACTCGCCTCAAGCCGGACTGAGAACATAAAGTTGATAAGCCATTTAGGCAAGTCGAGTAAATATTTCGGTCATTCGTTTAATTAAATGCAAAACCAAACTATGCAACAGGAGAAATAACATCAACACGATATAAAGACAAGAACGATAAGAAGCTGATGGGACACGTACGCCGTTGACTGGTTACAGTTCATGGACGGAAAATGACATTTGAACAATAAATAGGCCAAATGAGAAGATAAGGCGATTGGAATACAAACAAATAATAGGAGCAAAATGTTTGATACCTATAGCACCTATTCATATAACTTCTGAGAAATAGTCAATCACTCTTATTATAATGCCCGTTATATCAGTTATTGATTAATCAGAATTACATACTTTTACAAATACATTAGTAGTGGCAAATTTTCTGTAACCCAAAGTTTTAACATTTCCATAAAATTTGTTTCCGAATATTTTGATAGAACAGGCAATAAATTTAAAGGTTATCAGTTTTTTCTTTAAAGTGTAACAAAAACTGAGAAAAGTAATTCGTGTTAGTTGACAAATTCTTTATACGCCAATAAAACGAGTTGTTTGTTGATTTCTAAAGTGAACATTATTTTTTATAACATCTGAATATTGCCATGCAAATTTATGTTTTTGAAAAGCAACTTAGACATGGATGGGTTTTAAGGGATACTAGTTAGTAAATGGTTTAAGATACTCATAGTTTACAATTAGATAGAGAACATTGATGTGAGATAACAACCAAAATAAACGTAAATGTAGTGAATAATAACCGTAATATGTAAATGAAAGATGCGACTACTATTTAGAATAACGAGTTAAATTATTTAGATATACACAGTTGTTAATATGCCAAATGGTGTAATCATGTCTGAAGGATTTCATACAATACAAAGAAGTCTCTAAACGTAATATCGCCTATGTTGATATGGCGGACAACAAATAAGTCTTATAATAAGGTCTTAATTTCATAGGTTTGTGAATAGACTACAAGATTAATGATCTAATACCTACCCTTCTGACAACCGGAGCAACAATTAATATACTTGACCGACCCCAAACAACTGTCCCCTGGGCACTGCGGTCACACTCTCAGATCATCACGACCTCCTATACTCCTCTTTCTCTTTCAGGTTCCTCAAGAATGACCCTTCCACGGTGTGGGCAACCGGGAAGTGATAACCGCCCTCATACCGCTAATAGCATTCGAGTTCACCTTGTTCATGATCAAACACGTTCTCCATCTCTGGTCTCTTCTTATAACACTTCTTCTCCTACAGTTTCTATGCGCGCCACTTTTACTGGTTACCTGAGTTCCCAAATTATCATACCGGGTCTCCTGAAGCCACGCTCTAAACTTCATGTTGGAGCTTTTAATGTGCGTACGCTGTGTCAAATCGGTCAACAGGCTGCCTTAGCTAAAACATTAGAATCTCTTGCAATTGATGTATACTGTGTCTCCGAAACACGCATACAGGATCCCAGCATGGTCATCCGTTTGACCTCACCTAGTCAATGCAATGGAACTGCACACTTCACTCTTCGTTTATCTGGAGACCCTACAACAGGTTCACGTGGCCTTGCTGGTGTAGGCATAGCACTAAGCTTACGGGCAGAACAGGCTCTTCTCCAATAGATTCCTGTAGACAGCCGTCTATGTGCTGTCCGTCTAAATGGCACAGTACGAACTCGGAAAGATAGGGACACATGCCGATGCCTTTTTGTCGTCTCTGCTTATGCCCCCACTGATTGCAGCACAGATGAAGTGAAAGACGACTTCTATATGAAGTTCTCTAGCCTCCTTCAGAAAGCTAAGCACTCAGACATAGTAATTATAGCAGGAGATTTTAATGCCCAAGTAGGTAGACTAAATCAGGCTGAAAAGCACCTAGGTGGGTTACTCGGCATCCCAGCCAAGAGAACAGACAACGGAGATCGTCTGTTGCAGTTATGTTCAGACTACCGTTTATTCTTAGCTAGCACAAACTTTAAGCATAAGGCGAGACACTGTTTAACCTGGCGACCTCCAACGTCTACACAACGATGGACACAAATTGATCACATCGGCATCAGCTACCGTTGAAGAGGTTGTATAGAGGACTGCCGCTCTTTCTGGGGCACTTGCTTAGACTCTGACCATGCCCTAGTGAGAGCACGTATCTCTATGCGTTTTACTGGTCGCAGAAAGGTTACATCAGGCAAACCCTTTAGATATCACTTTGAGTCTGAGAACGCTAAGATTGCATTTAGGAATGGTTTGGCTAAGCATTTACTCGCCCATGACCAACAGGTTTCTCCCGAAGTGGCTTGGAATGATTTTAAAGCAGGTGTATACGCAGCAGCGCTATCAGCATCTAACCCCAATCCAATGGTTATGGAAGACCATTGGATCTCTAGAACTTCTAGGGAACTGATGGAGGCTCGAAAACTCATTTCAGCAGGCTCGGAGTATGATGAAGAGCGACGACAATTGAAACGTAGACTGACAAAGAGTCTGCGTATGGATCGTGAACAGTGGTGGGCAACAAAAGCAAAAGCGATAGAATCATCGGCAGCGACAGGCAATAGTAGACAGCTGTTCCGACTTATTAAGGACACCGGTATCAAAAAATCGGCAGTTAGTGAAATCATCTCTGAAAAAGATGAGTCGATGATCTACTCCCAATCTAGAAGATTAGAACGATGGGCAGAACACTTTCAGGAACAGTTCAACTGGACTCCAGTCACTCTTAGCTTACCCACAATCTCCAAGCTACCTGAATGGAAAACTGACACAGGTCCCCCAACTCTCAGTGAAGTTGAAAACGTCATAAGTAAATTGAAACGAGGGAAAGCAGCAGGGCCTGATATGTTGTCTACCGATATCTTTAAGGATGGTGGTCTAGTTTTAGCGTGCAGGTTGACTGATATATTAGCCAAAGTCTGGGAACTAAACACCATCCCATCTGATTGGTCTCGATCGCTGATCGTTTTAATTTACAAAAAGGGACAGAAATCCTCTTGTGATAACCACAGAGGGATCAGTTTGACATATAGTATCTAAAATATTAGCCACTATAATCATCCGACGTTTAACTAACACTAGGGAACAACAGACTCGAGAAAACCAGGCTGGTTTCAGACCTGGCCGGGGTTGCATTGATCACATATTCACCCTGCGCCAGGTCCTCGAACACAGACATATGTACCAACGCCCAACTATAGTTGTATTTCTTGACTTAAAAGCAGCGTTCGACTCTGTTGACCGTGAAGTCTTGTGGCAATGTCTGTCATTAAAAGGCGTACCTCAAAAGTACATTAACCTTATAAAGGCTCTTTACTCGGTCACCACTGGTCGAGTCAGAGCATATGGCGAATTGTCACGAGAAACTTCATCCTCAAGTGGAGTCCATCAGGGTTGCCCCTTATCCCCATTTTTATTTAGTTTCATCATAGATGTACTGTTAGGAATCTCTCTCACTTCTTTTAAGTCCTCAGGAATTAATCTCCTTCCAGGAGGCTCTCTTATCGACTTAGAATATGCAGATAATATAGTCATATTTGGTGGAGACGCTCACAGCATTCAAGGTCTTTTGAGCACCTTGAGTAACAATGTAGGCATATTTGGGATGCGCTTCTCCCCTCCCAAATGCAAAATGTTACTCCAGGACTGGCCTGCTTCTTCCCCTAAATTAGTTATAAGGAGTGAAGTAATTGAATGCGTTGATCGCTTCACTTATCTCGGAAGTCTCATCACCCCTGGTGGGTCGGTGTCTGACGAAATCTCAGCGCGGATCCAGAAAGCTCAATTGGCATTTGCCAATTTACGGCACTTGTGGCGCAGACGAGATATCCGTGTCTCAACGAAAGGCCGGGTGTACTGCGCAGCAATCCGCGCCATCTTAACATATGGCTGCGAAACGTGGGCCATGAAAACTCAAGATATGCGTCGTCTCCAGATATTTGACCATAGGAATCTTCGGAACATCGCTCGTATACCATGGAATAACCGGATTAGTAACAGCGAGGTTAGACAAAAGGTTCTTGGGAAACACGGTAAATCAGTCGAAGAGGTCATTAACCTTCATCGACTGAGATGGCTAGGACATGTATTGCGCATGCCCGACCACCGTCTACCCCGTCGCGACATGTTAGCTAGGGCTGAAGTAGGATGGAAGAAGGTTAGGGGCGGCCAACCCAAAACATGGCATCAGTCCATGAAGTCCTTGACTACTGGTCTAAGCCATGTAGGTAGATGTAGACTACCTGGTTGGGGTCCGCGTGATGATAGCAACAAATGGCTGGAGACACTCGGCGATATGGCTCGGAATCGGTCACAGTGGCGCAAGTGTATTCACTCTTTAACCTCATCTAGATCTTAAATTCTATTGTTATTTTCTAGACATCTTTACTTTACTCTTCCCTCTTGTATTCTGTCTATACGTTACCTCAATATTCTCGTAGTGCTATTGTGGTATGGCAACTTGAACCTACAGGCGTTTGTGCCCGGTTCTACGTTGCTGATGATGATGATGATGATGACTGATGTTTTACATGGATTTCAATAACGTTTTTTTGTAAAATATTTGAGGGGAATAGTATCAATAAGTCCGGTTTTGGAGTAAATACTGCTTAGCAACAACTAGTTCAGCAACCAATTATCTACCATACAAACAACACGTAACAATATTTCATGCGAATTCAATGGGATGTAAATTTGAAATGGAAGTGTTTGAAATGATAATAAAAAATAAGGATGATCAACTAAAGAAAATCAATTACAAAGATGGTAGAATCAAAGTAGGATAAGATGTATACTTGTGCACTGGTCGAAAGTTTCCCATTTTACATCAATTCAATAATAGAAAATTAATATAAGGAAGATTCTGAAGTGAAAAATTATTATACTCAAGGTAGCACGTAACAGAAAGTAAGTGATAACAATAAACCAGTGTAAAATGAGTATAAAATTTGTGGAATAATATTATATACACAGCTCATACTTAAACGAATAATGAAATACAGTTCCATCATTGAAAGCGAATTCGACACAGTTCACCTATAATCAACGACCACACTTAAAAAATAACTTGAATCTAACTACAGAGTTATGATCAAGAATCCGTGAAATGTTCTAATTTGTTTTAACCGTCCTTAAAATCTCTCTGGCTTACTTCTGTGTAAATTTCAGTAGGCAGTACCTAGGCATGTGATGCAAATGTAAATCATCTTAATTGATATAGGTTCAAAAACTCTCCACCAAATATGCCGGAGGAAGGGAAGAGCTCATTTTTTTCTTGTTCTTTTTTAATTAAAAATATCTACATAATCTGTACCGATATGCATTCATCAAATTAGAAATTATTTGTAGTAACCTAAAAACATTTATTGAAAATCATTTTATCGACATTTTAGAATTTATACCATTATTAGTAGAGAAATGTAAGTGAACTTGATATCACAAACTGATTTGAGTCAGATAATCACTAAGTACCTGCGACCCCACAATGAACCGAATCAAAGAATTTCAGATATCGTGGCGAACGCCTACCTGTTAGACTACTGAACTGACATTATATTGTAGATTTTTCTGACTTTAATATATCTCGAAGTTAGACTGCAGTTAGATGTTCAAAACGTTAGATACCATTCTAGTGACTTACACCATGGACTGACTATAGCTAGATAATCACTGAAATCCAGGATGTATTGGACAACTTTTTTTTATCTTGATATGGTACTCCTTGACAGAGTGCATTCACGATTCTAAAGAAATATAGAACTCAGGACCTTTGAGGATCGCGGCAAGCGCTTAGACCTTAAACCACTAAAATGACATCAACAGCTTGCACTTTTAATTTAGGTCAGTTAGTGATATCACACAACCAACATTCGGAGCCTAGTAACTGTCTGACTCTCTTCCACTCTCACTAGAACTACAAGAATTACCTGTCGGAATTAAACACATAGTTACTGTGAGTATATGGGTTATTGTAGAGTCTGTTATTTTAAATTGATGATATGCATGAATCCCATGGATGATTAATTAAAATTCTAGATGAAGAATACACTGTGTGAAGAGTGATGAGGACATTTGTAAAGTTGATACAACACAAAACACTAAGAATACAGAGTTCATAAATAACAATTCATGATTACTTATTATTCTCGTTTAAATAACGAATAATTAAGTCACATTTACTTAAAGAATTAAGTCCATATCATCCAACTTCATTGATGCCTAATGTCTATAATTCTTGTGTGAAGCCTGAAATAAAAGATATCTATAAAGCACGACAATCGCACAGATAAATATACTACAGGCTATAAGCCATATCAAAATTGTCAGCAATTAAAACAACTGGTCCCTTTGACAAATTAGGACATTGCAATAGGATTAAGTTTATTAGTACTGTATTATTTATCAACGCAATACATTTTGAACAATCTGATCACATTAACTCAATAAGGCATTGACACATGTAAATGAATGCCAGCTAGATAACTGTAACGTAAAAAAATATTAGGATAATTAAAGGAAAACAATATGAATCACATGAATCTGGATATCGAATCATTATAGCCAGGATAGGCATATTGTAAGTGAAATCGTTTTTGAACACATACGGAAGGGGTTTTGAATTTTACAATCAGTAGGACTTCAACGAGTTTAAGAATTTGTCACAGACAACTTTATACAAGACCACAATAAGTTGAGTTCAGACCAATCGTAGGGCCCATTTCAAATAAATGTTTAACATTGAACAAAGACAGAAGTGGATTGATAAATTTACTTTACTACTTTAACCTCAGGTGTAGTACAGTTCAAACCTACAGTCCAACAGATAGAAGACAAAGCATTATACCAATGATCTAAAACTGAAAGGTATGCACACAATAGAAGACTACAATACTAAGTCTTGAAAATCGTCTGATACTCCAGTGATAGCTACCTAGATTTTCGGAATAAACGACTTTATTTTAACTATGATCAATCTTAAAAAACTAATAATAAAAAAATTAATAAACACCACATGGAGACTGCATACATGAGTGTAATATTAATGCAGAAGGCTATTTATTACTATTATTTTAACTTACATAATTCTGAATATTGTATTCAGTAATAATCCATCAGTTAATTGTTCCGGCAATAATTCGTTTGATGACTGATTAAATAATTGTGCCCATAAAAGTAAATCTGATTTCATGATAAAAATCCGTAGTAGAAACTGACAGATGTAGGATTTAGTTCGTGGGATTCTGTTAAATCAACTATTGCAAAATCCTGTTATTTAAAAAAGAATACATTTTGAAACATAAAGGGAGATATAAACAATTGTGACACAATTAGGAGATATATACACTACTTAGTTTTTCGGAGACTGTTGAGTTTTGCAATTTACATAACGGACAGAATGCATAATATAAACACTGAAAACCATGAAGCCCTGAGGAGCTGTTGCATCATAGCGTAAGATTTTTTAGTAGCCCGAGTCAACGAACATAAGACTTTCAGTCCCAGTAATAAGCGTTTAACTTTCAGACTACGGAATTGAGGTTTGATGGTTCACATTTCTAGTTAAATGGTCTTAGGAATAATAACTCACTAAGAAGCCCGTAGGTCCAAACGTCCGGCCGCTGACGAGGTCGAGGATGTGTACTGCCGGAAAGTCCAATGCTAGGACGAAACCACTGTCTACTTCTTTATAATTTTTAATCGTTGTCTGCCTACTGTTAGGACATGATGGAAATTCTACTATGTAATTTTCTTTTTGAACAGTTTCTCATTTATTCTAGCATTCATTAATTAAAATTTTAGTTAGCTCACCTTGTTTCGATTGAATTTCTTTTAAAATTAAAATGCGATCTTCCTTTCTGTTTATGAGTTATCTTAACATATGACTAAGGCTAATCCATATTGAGTATGGAATTTAAATTATGAAGACTAATTGGCAACCTTAATATGCTTACGCCTGAGAATTATCGATGAATGCTCTTAGAAACGGATAATAGTATGCATTCTCCACCTAAATATTTAAAAATAATCTAGAAGACAAATTTTTAATACGACGTGAGTAAGAGGAATGACACCATCCTCTGGATTTGAATCTTGTTCATGCATAACTATATTGTAATGCAAGTTGATGAATAACAGAAGAATGGAAAATCTACATTGTAAATAAAGCAACTAGTAATATTTTACTATTTTCGAAAGGAATGATATACACAGATTACCTCTATGACTTATTACAATAGTAGTAGCACTGTCCAAGGTCATACTTAATATTTAACCTTATGAACTAAAATAAATCGAACAATACAGTTAAGAATAGATGCACACACAGAGAATCAAGTTTCAAAACAGAAGTTATATATATATATATATATATATATATATATATATATGTTTATATATATGATGTAGAACGAGTTTGTAAAATAAACTGAAGAAAAGGTTAGGCGTATACCAATAAAGTGCATAATTAAACATAAATAAACCGATTTAATAATAGTTTGAGGATATTCTAAACACTGATGTTCTCTTCAGAAATACAGAAAGTATGTTGTAGTTGTTTGTCCTATACAAAAATCCATGGTAGATCATACTATTGGGCCAATATGAAGTTGACTATGAAATATGGAAGGAGCAAATACATTATTACTCAAATAAAGATTGGAAATGAATAATCCATAATTCAAAATTCGAACACTTCGTGGTCAACAGAAAACAGCTAATTGGTAGTCCTTAATCCTAAATAAGTGGTCTTTTTAAAATTAACACCCGTTTTAGGTAAAAAGAAAGATTCAACTGCATGACTCAAAATAGCAGGGATGGTTACTAAACTCATAATGATTCGGCAGTAAAGCATTAAGTTTCTACATCACTATTAAGACTGTTTATTAAAAACCAAGCAAGCCTTTCCTCATTGAAATGGGTTATTCTAATAAGTTTTGAAAACTTTCAGCATAAATTAATTGAATCGAATGATAATTATACACTAAATTAGTAGAAAATATTTGTGAACAAGTAGATGCTCTAAGCGATGCTGTGTTCTCTGAGTTACTTAATGTAGAAGTAAGCATTAGCAATGCTATCCGGAAAGACGAATCATGTTACTCAATAAAGCTATTTAACTTAGTACGCAAAACACATCAAAATTATTCAAACAATAGTTAAATACTGACAAGATTTTACGTATGCTTATTTTCTTGTTACATATATATATATTTCACATAGTTCGTTTGTTGTAACTCATCAATGGATACAGCTTGATAAATGACATCACCGAGACGAAAATCTTTTTCACTGGTTTGACCGTACTGTTTTCGTTTAGATTATCAGTGAAGAAGCTAATGAACACTTATCAATCAATTAGTTAACATTACTGCACATTTGTTAATAAACACATTCAGTAATCAACCATTCATTCACTTGGATTTACAGAAAACAAGAATAAGAATGAGGATACAAAATTTGACAAACGTAAAAAATGATATGACCGATATATTTTAATTATAGGTATTTAAGTCATGCAGGCTTTAAATTCTTGACCGTAGTTTAGATGAAACAAAACTATCAAGTTTAATTTTATCACAAGGATACATAAGATAGGAAAATACAGTTTCAGAAATGCAAGCCATTAGATATTAACCAAGTGGTTTGAAGGTCAAACACTTTCAGTGAGACAAAAATATCCTGATTTCGATCCCTGGTGTGGTCATCGATATGCGCTGTTGAGGAGTCCTATATTAAGACAAAGAATATATCTCATGCCTTTTGCTTTTGATGGTTGTTTCACTAAAGTCAGTCTGCAATGTAAAACCAAAAATTTAGCAATCTCTAAAACTCCTTTCACTAATGGTAATGTATATATAATCACTTCGCCAAGCATCACTTGTCAAGCAAACATGTTTCTATATGCAAATTATGCGTGATAATTTGCATTTTTATCATATTAGAATAAGGGAAGAAACGAAAATAATAAACCATCAAATATATAAATTTTCCTTAGCTTTTTAAGATGCACTATAAGTGAGAACTTTGTTTTAAACTCAGAGGTATAAGTTGTAGATACATGTTGTAATTAAATAAGAAACGAATGGGAATTGTTTAAGACAAATTATATTGAAAAGGCATAAGTTTTATGCATATATATGTATTACTTTCTAAAGTAATGTAATTTATTCATAATGTAATACAATAATGACAAACTCAATAAGAGCAACGTTTAAGGATAGTTCTTTATATATTTTAAAAATACTTATCATATATGAAGTGTGGTAATAAATAACTTACACCCGACCGTAGCTGCTACCTTGACGTGGTGGTCGAACTTGCATATGGAGACGACCCAGTCGGGCTATATTGGCTGGAACGGATATTCCTCTAGGTTTTACCATGCTAATAAAATGCAGAATCTTTTGACTACCTTAAACATGGATGTAAGGATGTTTGGGACGCGATTCTTCCCATCCAAATGCAAAATGTTACTTCAGGATTGTCTTGATTCGGCACCGAAGTTAGTGATAGGGAGTGAGGCAGTTGAGTGTGTTAACCGCTTCACTTATCTTAGGAGCCTCATCAGTCCTGACGGTCTGGTGTCTGCTGAAATATTGGCCCGATTAGCTTATGGGAATTTTCGTCACTCGTGGCACAGGCGAGACTTCCGATTACTGACCAAATGACACGTTTACTGCACAGCAGTCCAATCAGTTCTACTTTGTGGATGTGAAACATGGCCATTAAGGATAGACGATATTCGTAGGCTTCTAGTATTCGATTATAAATGTCTTCGAAGCATTGCTCGTGTTTGCTGGGACTACTGAGTAAACAATACGTGGGCTAGGAGTAGAGCACTGGGTAAATACGGTATGTCTACTTATCGAGGAGTAAATCTTCACCAGTTGAGGTGGTTAGGACATGTGTTGCGTATGCCTGACCACCGCCTACCTCGACAAGCAATCCTGTCTAGTGTGGGAGTAGGTTGGAAGAAAGCTAGGGGTGACCAAACCAAAACATGGCACTAGTCCATGAAGTCATTGACAATTAGGTTGAACCATGTTAATAGGTGCAGACTACCTGGTTGTGGTCTGCATGATGATCATCACAAATGGTTAGAGACTTTAGGTGATATGGCTAAAATCGTTTGCAATGGTGCAGGTGCATCCACTCCATGTCTTCCACCAAATTCTAAGTTACTAAACCTAACATAATTTTTATCTTACTGAATTATATTTTCTTAAACATTGTCTCCGATCTCTATTCCCTTCTACTAATACTAACTCAGTTACTGCCTACCCTACTCTGGAGTTTGGTCCGACGATTTAGTCTCTATCTGCTAATCGCGTTTCTCCCCCCTCTAAATGCAAACTATTGCTCCTGGACTGGTTTTCGTCAACCCCTGAACTAAAGATAGGGAGTGAAGTAGTTGAGCACGTCGACCACTTCACTTATCTTGGAAGTCTGATTAGCCCTAATGGGTTAGTCTCTGACGAAATCTCAGTACGAATTCAAAAAGCTCGTTTGGCTTTTGCCAACTTACGTCACCTATGGCGTAGACGAGATATTCATCTCTCAACGAAAGGGAGAGTGAACTGCGCAACAATTCGCTCTGTCTTACTGTATGGGTGTGAGACGTGGCCATTAAGGGTATATGACACTCGAAGGTTACTAGTTTTTGACCATCGATGTCTACGAAACATCGCTCGCGTTAGCTGGGATAACCGAGTAAGTAATAACGAGGTTAGACAACGGGTGTTAGGCAAATGTGGTAAATCAGTCAAAGAGGTTGTGAATCTTCATCGACTGAGGTGGTTGGGACATGTGTTGCGTATGCCCAACCACCGTCTTCCTCGACGCGCAATGCTGGCTGATATAGCAATAGGATGGAAGAGAGTTAGAGGTGGTCAAACTAAAACATGGCATCAGTCCGTGAAGTCACTGACTGCCGGTTTAAGTCGTGTCGGTAGCTGCAGACTACCTGGATGGGGTCCTCGCGATTACCGTAACCAGTGGCTAGAAACTCTGAGTGACATGGCCCAGAATCGGCCACAATGGCGCAGATGTATTCACTCATTGTCCTCCCTTAAATCAAGAGCTTTAAATTATTCCATTACTTTCTTTCTACGCTTCCTGAACCGTATTCTATATGTTCACACTCCTTGTTACTATTATTATTTTATTTTATTGAAGTGATTTCTACTAGTGGTGGTGGTGTTAATCTTGCGGTGCCATGGTGGTATGGCAACTTGAACCGATGCACACATGTGCCAGGTTCTATGTTGATTGTACATACATACACTATCTGCTAATTAGGGCACGGCAACTAAAACGGTTGTACGCATATACCAAGTTTTACGTTGTAACTGACTGACTGATATATTTCACAACATTTGAAAGTGTTCTCCTCGCAGATGAATGTATGTGAAATATGTCAATCTAAGTAAGAATGCCCCCCAAAATGCCTATGAACTAAACTTCCAGTCAAAGAATTAGAAGAAAATTAAATTTACCAACCCAATTGAATACGAAAATTTATAAGTGAAATATATTTAAGTTGAATTGTGACTGGTAAGCGGAATCCAGGACGCGCGTCTCGTATTATTTGAAACTCATCGGCTGGATGTACCTACATCCCAAATAGGACGAAACGCGCGTCCTGGATTCCGCTTGCCAGTTACAATCCAATTTAAATAACTTGTGTACTATCGCTATATCAAAGCAATCCACTCAGCATGCACATATGGCAACAGAGACTGACCAGTTCCAGTTCATTACAAATCAACGGGAAAATATAAGCTTATCCTAAGCATAAGTGGAATGTTACTATCTAGAGAAATAATGTACAGGTCTAGGGTTTTATGATACACAGACCTAGTTTATTCCAGGAAAATCCATGATAATTTTGTAAGGTAAAATGAACTAAAAAATCTACAGGAATACAATAACCTACATGAGACGAAAACAAAATTTGGAAAAAATTTATTATTTCCAAATCCGAAAGAGATCTGGACTCAGGAATACTAAAAGAAATATTAGGAAGATAATGTGAATGAGTAAGCAAGTTCAGTTCCATGTAGGCTATTTGGATTGAAGTATATGAGGCGAGATTTGAGCTATCAATCAGGCTGTAAAATTGTATGTTTCAAAATCACAAAGCCGTAAATTCATAAAGAGTACTGAGACAACCTGCTATATCGACAAGTAGCAGATTCTTTAGGTTCTGCATCATATGTCATACATAAAAATCTAATTCGGTTTTCTTTCATTTAAAGCTTAACATTTGTAGTGTGAATCTTTGTTCTAGAATTTGTAGAAATGCCTCAGTTAAGGCTAATACAAACATGTGTATCAGGAGAATGCATGGAGCACTAAGGTAACCGTATTTGAGCAAAAAAAAAAAAAAAAAAAAAAAAAAAAAAAAAAAAAAAAAAAAAAAAAAAAAAAAAAAAAAAAAAAAAAAAAAAAAAAAAAAAAAAAAAAAAAAAAAAAAAAAAAAAAAAAAAAAAAAAAAAAAAAAAAAAAAAAAAAAAAAAAAAAAAAAAAAAAAAAAAAAAAAAAAAAAAAAAAAAAAAAAAAAAAAAAAAAAAAAAAAAAAAAAAAAAAAAAAAAAAAAAAAAAAAAAAAAAAAAAAAAAAAAAAAAAAAAAAAAAAAAAAAAAAAAAAAAAAAAAAAAAAAAAAAAAAAAAAAAAAAAAAAAAAAAAAAAAAAAAAAAAAAAAAAAAAAAAAAAAAAAAAAAAAAAAAAAAAAAAAAAAAAAAAAAAAAAAAAAAAAAAAAAAAAAAAAAAAAAAAAAAAAAAAAAAAAAAAAAAAAAAAAAAAAAAAAAAAAAAAAAAAAAAAAAAAAAAAAAAAAAAAAAAAAAAAAAAAAAAAAAAAAAAAAAAAAAAAAAAAAAAAAAAAAAAAAAAAAAAAAAAAAAAAAAAAAAAAAAAAAAAAAAAAAAAAAAAAAAAAAAAAAAAAAAAAAAAAAAAAAAAAAAAAAAAAAAAAAAAAAAAAAAAAAAAAAAAAAAAAAAAAAAAAAAAAAAAAAAAAAAAAAAAAAAAAAAAAAAAAAAAAAAAAAAAAAAAAAAAAAAAAAAAAAAAAAAAAAAAAAAAAAAAAAAAAAAAAAAAAAAAAAAAAAAAAAAAAAAAAAAAAAAAAAAAAAAAAAAAAAAAAAAAAAAAAAAAAAAAAAAAAAAAAAAAAAAAAAAAAAAAAAAAAAAAAAAAAAAAAAAAAAAAAAAAAAAAAAAAAAAAAAAAAAAAAAAAAAAAAAAAAAAAAAAAAAAAAAAAAAAAAAAAAAAAAAAAAAAAAAAAAAAAAAAAAAAAAAAAAAAAAAAAAAAAAAAAAAAAAAAAAAAAAAAAAAAAAAAAAAAAAAAAAAAAAAAAAAAAAAAAAAAAAAAAAAAAAAAAAAAAAAAAAAAAAAAAAAAAAAAAAAAAAAAAAAAAAAAAAAAAAAAAAAAAAAAAAAAAAAAAAAAAAAAAAAAAAAAAAAAAAAAAAAAAAAAAAAAAAAAAAAAAAAAAAAAAAAAAAAAAAAAAAAAAAAAAAAAAAAAAAAAAAAAAAAAAAAAAAAAAAAAAAAAAAAAAAAAAAAAAAAAAAAAAAAAAAAAAAAAAAAAAAAAAAAAAAAAAAAAAAAAAAAAAAAAAAAAAAAAAAAAAAAAAAAAAAAAAAAAAAAAAAAAAAAAAAAAAAAAAAAAAAAAAAAAAAAAAAAAAAAAAAAAAAAAAAAAAAAAAAAAAAAAAAAAAAAAAAAAAAAAAAAAAAAAAAAAAAAAAAAAAAAAAAAAAAAAAAAAAAAAAAAAAAAAAAAAAAAAAAAAAAAAAAAAAAAAAAAAAAAAAAAAAAAAAAAAAAAAAAAAAAAAAAAAAAAAAAAAAAAAAAAAAAAAAAAAAAAAAAAAAAAAAAAAAAAAAAAAAAAAAAAAAAAAAAAAAAAAAAAAAAAAAAAAAAAAAAAAAAAAAAAAAAAAAAAAAAAAAAAAAAAAAAAAAAAAAAAAAAAAAAAAAAAAAAAAAAAAAAAAAAAAAAAAAAAAAAAAAAAAAAAAAAAAAAAAAAAAAAAAAAAAAAAAAAAAAAAAAAAAAAAAAAAAAAAAAAAAAAAAAAAAAAAAAAAAAAAAAAAAAAAAAAAAAAAAAAAAAAAAAAAAAAAAAAAAAAAAAAAAAAAAAAAAAAAAAAAAAAAAAAAAAAAAAAAAAAAAAAAAAAAAAAAAAAAAAAAAAAAAAAAAAAAAAAAAAAAAAAAAAAAAAAAAAAAAAAAAAAAAAAAAAAAAAAAAAAAAAAAAAAAAAAAAAAAAAAAAAAAAAAAAAAAAAAAAACAATCCAGCACAGACAGTTTGTGCAATTACGCGTCTTAAGTGGACTTAGCTGATGTTCCATATACACACTCACGCGCTTTTAAAATATTCATACTGATTTTACACAGTAGTCTACAATAAAGGTGTTGATTCAATAGAAGAGTTACTAATATACCACACTGCCTGAAAACGTACTTAGGTAGTAGTGAAACAACTCGATAGTAGCTGAGAAAATAAGAAGAAAACAGACTCATTTATGATTCACAACCACTGGTTGCAAACTGAAAGAATATTTGTAAGGTACGCAAGGTATATTATCAAATGTGATAATTACGAACGTTCTACATAAATGCAAAGATAACGATTAGAAGTAAACAAACTACTGAGGTTTTCATGAATACACGAATTATAAACTACTTACTCCAGACGAATACCTCGGCATTTATAAATACATAATACTAATAAGACAACAAGAGAATGAACACAAGTACCTCCACCCCCCAAATAGTAAAAGGTATCAGCGGATTGCCATGAACCATGCAGAATCTGTGAAAAAATGTATTTATAAACCTACAGAATTTCAGGGATTGAACTAAACTACAGTGGAAAACTAATGATATTTGAGATGTTTCTAAGGTCGAGGCGCATTATTGAGACGGACAAATGCTGGACAATTTTGCTAGGAAGGTTCACTAATCATTTAAATTTGGTATATTATTTTCTTCCTGCTTCTGCTTAATATTAGTAATACAAG
Source organism: Schistosoma mekongi (assembly GCA_034768735.1). Lineage (NCBI taxonomy): Eukaryota > Metazoa > Platyhelminthes > Trematoda > Strigeidida > Schistosomatidae > Schistosoma > Schistosoma mekongi. The sequence continues at coordinate 23,607,883 of CM068309.1, read as the reverse complement.
CTTACAGTTCGTGTCGTTTCCTTATTAGCGAGACTGACCTCAGTCATTTTAGTTATCACTCAAGGCTGTTACTACAGTTTATTTATACCATCGCGTGTTAACTTTTACTCAAAGAGGAAAGTGAATAATTATCGTTCGACAATAAACAACAAAAACAACAGCATCGTAAACAACTTACGAAAGGCAAACTGACGGAGAGTAAACAAATCTCCGCCGAAGTTGCAAAAACATTGTTGTTGGTTTGTTAAAACAAACAATGAATCAATATAGCAAAGTTTAGGTAAAATCATACTCCACACATTTTTACATCAATTCTGAATATGCTGTACACAATGTTAACGGAAATCAGTTTAAATAAATAAATAAATAAATAAATAAATAAATAAATAAATAAATAAATAAATAAATAAATAAATAAATAAATAAATAAATAAATAAATAAATAAATAAATAAATAAATAAATAAATAAATAAATAAATAAATAAATAAATAAATAAATAAATAAATAAATAAATAAATAAATAAATAAATAAATAAATAAATAAATAAATAAATAAATAAATAAATAAATAAATAAATAAATAAATAAATAAATAAATAAATAAATAAATAAATAAATAAATAAATAAATAAATAAATAAATAAATAAATAAATAAATAAATAAATAAATAAATAAATAAATAAATAAATAAATAAATAAATAAATAAATAAATAAATAAATAAATAAATAAATAAATAAATAAATAAATAAATAAATAAATAAATAAATAAATAAATAAATAAATAAATAAATAAATAAATAAATAAATAAATAAATAAATAAATAAATAAATAAATAAATAAATAAATAAATAAATAAATAAATAAATAAATAAATAAATAAATAAATAAATAAATAAATAAATAAATAAATAAATAAATAAATAAATAAATAAATAAATAAATAAATAAATAAATAAATAAATAAATAAATAAATAAATAAATAAATAAATAAATAAATAAATAAATAAATAAATAAATAAATAAATAAATAAATAAATAAATAAATAAATAAATAAATAAATAAATAAATAAATAAATAAATAAATAAATAAATAAATAAATAAATAAATAAATAAATAAATAAATAAATAAATAAATAAATAAATAAATAAATAAATAAATAAATAAATAAATAAATAAATAAATAAATAAATAAATAAATAAATAAATAAATAAATAAATAAATAAATAAATAAATAAATAAATAAATAAATAAATAAATAAATAAATAAATAAATAAATAAATAAATAAATAAATAAATAAATAAATAAATAAATAAATAAATAAATAAATAAATAAATAAATAAATAAATAAATAAATAAATAAATAAATAAATAAATAAATAAATAAATAAATAAATAAATAAATAAATAAATAAATAAATAAATAAATAAATAAATAAATAAATAAATAAATAAATAAATAAATAAATAAATAAATAAATAAATAAATAAATAAATAAATAAATAAATAAATAAATAAATAAATAAATAAATAAATAAATAAATAAATAAATAAATAAATAAATAAATAAATAAATAAATAAATAAATAAATAAATAAATAAATAAATAAATAAATAAATAAATAAATAAATAAATAAATAAATAAATAAATAAATAAATAAATAAATAAATAAATAAATAAATAAATAAATAAATAAATAAATAAATAAATAAATAAATAAATAAATAAATAAATAAATAAATAAATAAATAAATAAATAAATAAATAAATAAATAAATAAATAAATAAATAAATAAATAAATAAATAAATAAATAAATAAATAAATAAATAAATAAATAAATAAATAAATAAATAAATAAATAAATAAATAAATAAATAAATAAATAAATAAATAAATAAATAAATAAATAAATAAATAAATAAATAAATAAATAAATAAATAAATAAATAAATAAATAAATAAATAAATAAATAAATAAATAAATAAATAAATAAATAAATAAATAAATAAATAAATAAATAAATAAATAAATAAATAAATAAATAAATAAATAAATAAATAAATAAATAAATAAATAAATAAATAAATAAATAAATAAATAAATAAATAAATAAATAAATAAATAAATAAATAAATAAATAAATAAATAAATAAATAAATAAATAAATAAATAAATAAATAAATAAATAAATAAATAAATAAATAAATAAATAAATAAATAAATAAATAAATAAATAAATAAATAAATAAATAAATAAATAAATAAATAAATAAATAAATAGCGTTTATTCTCATTGTGTACATGAGAGCAAGCCAATTTACAGGCATGATCAGAATGATATGAGTTTCAGTTCGTACAGATATTAGTGTCACTGTAAAGACATTCATAACACACAAACAGCTGATTTGAAAACCAAACCAACTGCAAGAATGTTTACGGTTCTAAGACATTAAATATATGTATTGTGGCATGGAGCATATACTACAGAGAAACGCGCGCTCCTTGACCAGTGCGTTACGATTTCGAAAACCGGCTGAGTTAGCAGAATGGATCACATGTGAGATAAAACCAAGAGTATTTGGAATTCGGGGTTGTTGAAGAAAAGCTAGTAGTATCGTGCCATGTTTGTCCTGTACATAATCATCTATAGGTTCTGGTTACTGACGCACTTCAGTGGCGAGATACCGGGTTCGGCGAACATTCATCGGAGTTATTGGAGTCTGCAAGGTTGATATTTGGGTTAAAATCTCATAAGGGAAAAAAAAGAGAAAAAGGATTTTTTTGTGTAGTGCACAGGTATAAGGATGACCTAGATCATGATCCGAATGATTGTAAGTCGTTGTTTCTAGCAAGTGAATTGTAGATGAACGTTTAATGGTTTATTGATATATTTTACTCAGACAGGTAGTGACGTTGCGTCTTTGATGTCCAATCTTTTTCAGATATTAAGAGGGCCTATTACTTCTAGTGTGTCTGAATACGTGGCTTCATCAACCAGGAAGCTAATATCTCTGAGAGCTGTATTAAGTAGCTTGCAAAATACTGGAAGATTATCTGCCATGCGTACTGCTGCTGGCAGTTTGTTCCATATTTGACCATACCTAATCAAATAAAAGTTTGCGCGAGCTTTTGTTTTGTAATTTTCAATTTTAACTTGAGAGATCTTATTTCTCAGATAATAGTCCCGAGTGTAGGTACGGTATGCAATATTAATTGAGGTGTAGGTCATATCATGCAGCAGTTTATAAAAAAGGATTAAGTTTGTTCTCAGTCTTCTTTTCCATAGAGGTTCAAGTCCGAGCATGTGACATCTAGTTTTGTAGTCTATTTTAGAATTACCTTTAATCATCTGCCGTGTTAAGTAGCGTTGCACACTCTCTACTCTGATTTTGTCACTTGTTCGTAGATCGCTAAATAGGAAGGAACAGTACTCAAGTGTAGGTCTTACACATATTTTGTACAGACTGAGTCTTGACTCATTTTGATGAAAGTTTCTTAGAATGAAGCCTAGGAGCCGTCGTGATTTAGACAGTTTGGCAGAAATGTGTTCAGAAAAGTTAATGTTGTGGGAATATTGTATGCCTAGGTCGGTTACCGTATTAAGTTTAGGGAGTTTGTGGTTGCTAAGTACAAGTTGAACTTCAAGTTTTGGGTCCCCCACGCACATCCACCCACATTTCTCAGTATTGAATTCCAGACACCACTTGGAGCACCATTTACCTAGTTTGTTTAGCTCGTCCTGCATATTTTCGATGCAATGTGCCACATCATTTTTGTCAGTCTTATAGACTACTTTCAAGTCGTCAGCATAGAGATATGGATTCCCTGTTATAAAGCACCTGCATATGCTATTGATATATATAATGAAGAGTAAGGGCCCTAGAACACTGCCTTGCACAACCCCGCTGGTTATAGGTCGTGGTGTTGACGTTACAGTGCCTACCTTCGTTATCTGATATCGGTTTGTGAGAAATGATTTGAACCACCCTAGGAGTGGATTAGTGATTCCTATGGACTGCAGTTTGCAGATGAGGAGATTGTGTGGTACCCTGTCAAAAGCTTTTTGTATGTCAAAGTATAGTATTATCACTAACTTTTTCTGGTCACGGTTTCGAGTAATTTCGTCAAAGAAATCAATGAGGCATGTGGCGCATGACCTCCTTTTGAGAAAGCCATGCTGGGATGCACTAATTAAGCCTCCATTTAGTAGGTAGTCAGATGTTTGATCTTTGACTACCTTCTCCATTACTCGTGAGATCACTGGCGTGATATTAATTGGTCGATAGTTTTGGACCAGGTTCCTTGCGCCTGTCTTATGTTTAGGGAGTACGTAGGTGGATTTCCAGATTTCAGGATAAGTTTCAACTTCTAGTGAGAGTGTGAACATTTTAAGTAGGAGAATAGGTATGTCTGGTCCAGCATGCTTATAGAAGATTGATGGGATATTATCGGTCCCTGAGCTATTATTAGGCTTAAGCGTATTTATAGCTTCATTGATATTTTTTAAGCTAAATAGTATAGTACTTAGCGTTGTGTTGCATATCCTATCTACACTGATGTCCGGCGTTTGAATTGTGTTTTCGTTATTCGCGAACCTTTCGCTGAGAAGTTCGCATATAACTCGTGGGTCATCGTAGGTTACCCCATTTTGCAGTATTGAGTGAATACTATAATCTTCAGTTTTATTTAAGCGTTTTTCTAATAGATAGCACAGGTTTAGGGACTTAGATGCGCCATTGAGTGCTATACATTCCTCATCTTTCAGACGAGTTTCATGTTTACATCTTACTTGTTCTAGCAAACAGTGTATTTGATTCAGAGCGGTGAAGTCATTTGAGATGAAGTACCTTTTCCTTAGTTTACGCAGTTTGGACTTAGCTTGAGTGTTGATGTAAGGGGATATTGCTTTGTAGCCCATCTTTTTTGGCGCTATAGTGTCAATTAGGGGCTTTATCGTACGGTAGAATATTTCTAGTGTTTCAGCAATGCTGCCACTAGCAAAGAATTTGGCCCATTCAGAGCATCTAACTTGATTTTGAAAGATGCTCCAGTCAGCATGGACAAAGTCTTGATACTGAAAACGCTTACAGGTCGTCCTATGCTCTCTACCTTTCACAAGAAATGGAAGAGTGCATAGGACTGTGTTGTGGTCACTGTTGTGGAGTTTTAAGCCATATTCTATGGATATCGGCGTTATATTATGACAGAATATCAAGTCGAGGGTGTTGTTGTTTCTTGTGGGTAAATGCACATGTTGTTTCCAGCCGTGTATATTGATATATTTAATTATACTCTCATAAAATGTCGGGCCAGAGAATGTGCGCCAATCGACACCTGGGAGATTGAAGTCTCCACAGATCATTTTATGGTCGAGGCTGAGGGTAGCAGCATGCCCGAATGATGCAATTATTGAGGCGTCTACTAATTTGGGAGTGTTTGGAGCCCTATATATGCAACCTAGTAGTAATTGGTAGTTATTTACATGTACTTTTAGCCATATCGAGTCAGGTACTGTGTTGAGGACTTCATCATCGATATTTTCCACCTTTATAGTCTTTGATACGTATGCCAAACAACCTCCACCTCTTTTGGTGGTTCTATCGCAACGAAATACAGCGTAGTTATCTATGACAAGGCATGAATTTGGAACATCAGGTGTCAGCCAACTTTCCTGTTATTAGAGCAAGTGTAGGGTTGTATAGAAGGACCAGGGTTCTCAGAGATGTCATTTTATTCATTATAGATCGGGCATTAATTAGCATCAATGTCAGATGAGGCGAATTAGTGACCTTATATGAGCTATTGGTGACTGCATATTTAACAGCGTTCGTGCTGTGGGTTAATCTATTATATTTATTGTAACAGTTATCGTAACATTTGCTTGTGGCGTGGGCATTTATACTGTGGGAGGGAAGAATGGTACTGCCGTTTGATTCTAGTAGTGTTGATGGATGGGATCCAGCACTATTCATGAGCATTGGTTTAGTTAGGGCTAAGGGGGCAGTAAATGAATTGAGATTATAATTATGAATATAACTTGGACTAGATATTAGAGGACTATAGCATTTACTTAGCCGAGATGTTATTGAGGATGTACTCAGTGGTTGTTCCGTGAGGTTCGTGTTCTGAACATCACTATTATCTCTGTGGTAAATACTTAAGACACTTTTGTTAACCGGATATGAGATGGTAGCAACGTTTTTCCTTAGTGATGATGTGAGTCGTGATTTAGGAGCATTCACGATTGGCACGAATTGTTGGTTCAAGACGGGTGGTACAGGTAGTGAGTGAAAGTGAAATGGGTTGTAAAGTGTTGAATGAGGATGCGCTAAAAAAGGATATAAGTGAGCATGTGTGACTTTTGGTTCACAATAGTTGGACAGTATGTCATGAGTTCTAGACATATAGTCATGAGCAGAAACGTTTGCTATAGGTAGCTGTGTCGGTATCAGATTTCATGTCTATATGGCCATCTATATTGGTGATAGAGATAATCTCCATGGTTGTAGTGATTCATACCACTATTTGGTTGGGGTAATGGTAGTGTAAGTGGCAAAGGGTGCCTTCTGCGTACAGGATTGTCTTTCTGGGACATTAGTATTTGGTACTCTGATGCAGTCGGGTGTGTCGCCTTATACCTTTTAGAGTAATCATGAGAATTAACGTGAGGATAGGAGAGAAATCGTTTACTGCCACACTGAGTATTAACTTTTAGCTTAGGTGGTAGAGATTTAGTCTGCCTAGGTTTACACGGTTTGCTGTTGATTTATTGTCTAACCTGTTAAGGTTACGACTGTTCTTAGGCTTGTTTGTACTAATAGTTTGAGGTGAGTTGTCTGACGTTAAGGGGAAGAATCTACTCCTAGTGTGTAGGTACTTATAGCTATCGTCAAACCGATGTTTCAGTTCCTTTTCAGTTTTTACAGTGCGGAAATATCTTGCAGTACATGACAGTTTTCTCGTGCGTCACATTAGTTTGAGAGACATTCGTGCCCGATAGGGGGGTGATGTCTAAATCTACAGGGTCGGTGGCAATTTCTGTTGCTAGTGACGTAGTCTGTGAGCTTATGTTGAGTGAAGTAATTGGTCCATTCAAACTGTGGTCCCCCCCATTTTTTAGTTTAGTCGGTGGGGTTGATGGTTCCAATGACATGTCGCCTTCACCACAGTCTACTGTAGGACTGGCTTTGATGAGGCTGTTATGGTTTGCTAGTTCATGTTTGGGTTCCTTTAAGGTTAGGAGCTGTGGCGTTGTGCCTGTTACGGGCTCTGCGTTGTAGTGGTGTTTTGTCAGCAACTATTAGTACATTCTTGTACTCACTGCTGGTTCTTACACGATTTACTGACTTGATAAATTCCATGGAATCCTGTGTAGACTTAAAATAAAATAGGACTGGGCAGCTAGTTTGCCAGTCTTTTTTCCTCAGTCTCTTGCATTCACAAGGCACTTGGGGCATGCCGGAAGCCTTTAAGAGAGTTATTTTTACCTTATTAATAGGGGAGTTGTCAGGAATGTTGTAAACTATGGCTTTATGAAGCGAGTTAATGCGCTTAACAACTTCAGTAGAGATGAAATCGAGAAAGACTTCAGCCTGTCTTACTTTATCTACGTCGATGTCATTATGTTTACCAAAAAGGTATGATATCGGGGTTATTTCTTGTAGGACACACTGCATATTGGCGAGTGTCAATTTAATGTTGTCAACTTCCATTTTGTAGGTGGCAATATCACTGCTCTGATCGGCAATGTTTACGACCTTAACAAGTGGTGTGCGAACGTCAGCTAGTTCCTGATTGGGGATAAATGCATTGTTGGTGGATATTTCAGAATGTGCAGGGGAAGGGCCGTTAAATATTGGTCGCTGTGAATTGCTAAAATGTGATTGTGTTTCTAATTGGTTAAGAGGAGTAAAACTAGTGGAGGGGATATCGCTCGGTTTAGGAGGACTAGTATTAAGTTTAGAGCGTTTGGCCTTAATACGTGACATTCTGTTATTCTAGGATACTATAGGGTTGTGAGTGGAGTTAGGCAATACTGCTGGAGTACTACTAAGGGCGTTATATAATGTAAAACGTGTAAGATATCTCAAAATATAAAAAATAGACAAACCACGTGGAAAATCGTTACCGTATTCGGAGTTCGCGCCGTGCTGGTTCTCATTTACTACCACTATCTCCAATGTTCTGTATTAATGTTAGATTCTTGATTGTTATGTTATGTGGTCTACTTTTATGTATGTACAAAAGAATGTGTGGAATATAATATAATTCTGATTCTGTCTGGTTGGTCTGTCATCTTGTTCTTCTATCTCCCGCTTGGGACCGAGTGGGCATAGGGGAGACGCACAGTTATCTACTAGGCACACTCAATTAGCGTTTGGTCAAATCAATCAATTTTACGTTATAATACAGTGATTACATTCACATCTATCAAACGCCGGTAGGCTAAATAGTAATGATTCAGTTTTAACAGTACGCGGCACCATTGGTCTTTTTGCATACTTTTGAAGTTACACCCGGTATATGACCAAGTTACGTTTGGATTATTACCAGACCAGAACAACTTCTAACGATTGAACCCACTCTTATGAATGAGAAGAAATCAGAAGGCAATGAAGGATGGAAGAGAAGTTATATTTGATCGTGAATGGAGCGACAATGGGTTAGCAACGTCTAGGCTGGCAAACTAGAGAGGGTTGCTTGTTTCGGTACGGCGTGGCGAGATATGGTGGTGATGCGTGACCGGGCGCCTTCAACTTAGTAGTGTCCGCTAAAACAAACATGGTCAGCATCAATGTCGAAACCTATGTAACTATTTATTTTGGGGATTATTTACCGCTACACTTTCTCGGACAAATATCGCTTTATATGCTATAAAACAGGTATGTATTTAGCTCATTTTTCAGATGGCATATTATAACTTGGAATCAGTCCGGGACGCTTTTGCATTTGAAACAATATCAAGCTTTTTTAGATGTCATCAAACATTTTTACAGCTAGAGATGCAGCACTCAACTATAGACAGGCTTCACGGGTGTGCTTTATCTTCAATTCTGTTATACCACTCATCATAGGACGAGTATGCGCAGCTACTGTATAGCCACTTTCCGATACATCGTAGGATACGTCTAAATTCATTATCTGACAATTCGTAGGCCTTAAAGAAAGAGAGACGAATTTTCGTTTCATGTCACTCAGACTACGTATCTACTCTTACTAATAGTTGGTCACAGTATTGTCAACCTCTTATGCTGAGAGTGCAATTATACCCGAGGGGTCAAATAATAAAAATAGACCAGAGGGCATCTCTTCTCTGAGTAATTACTTTCCTTATATCTCACAAAAAACACTGTTGTATCCATAATTATGTCGCATCACAAACCAAACGTTTGCTCGACCAACATTTCATGTCCATCTACAAATCACTCAAAGTAAGTGCTCGACCACGTGATTCAGTTCCTTCTAGCATTCGTTTACTATTAGACATAAGCTTCGTCAACATAAATCCTGAATTTTTAGAGAACTTTACGAAGTTTAGTTGCAAAAAGTCGTATAGTGATTTCCTCACCAAGTAATGCAAAGTAACTCTCTACATAAAATCATTTGTCAACCACATAAATAGCTCTTATTCTCAAGTATCACTTTGTACACGAGAGCATGCTGGTTTACAGGCATGATCGTAATGATATAGGTTCATATACATACAAGGATTTTGATGAAGTTTCACTGTCAAGACATTCATAACGTATGAATATATAAATTGAGAATCAAACCGACGGCATCAAATTTTGCAGTCCCAGGACACTAAATATATGTAATGTATCACGGCGCATACATGACTATGAACCACGCGCTTCTCTACATGATAAAAAAAACGGACAAGAGTAAGCAGAATTTATAATGGGGCGTGTCTAGATCAGGAGTAGGACTAACAGTGCTTGAAACTTGGACAGAGGCGACATCTAAGCATTTATATGAGGATATTTTGCCGTAATGGTGGAATCCGTGTGCATTTATTTGAATAGTGAGTTATTGGTGAATTAAGTATGTTGATAAACAGCTTTATGAATAAGTTGCTTAAACTAGACCAACTTCTTATGAGATCACTTAACAATATCTTTTCAGTGCATTGGAGTTGCAGATATATACCATCACGAGAATTTTCACGTGTGCAGAAATGCGTGAGACAGTTTGATTTATCTTCAAGATGGCTAACATACCCAAAAACACAGAAGAGAAGTAAGTAGTATTGCGACAGTAGGTTCAATACTTGCTTTATACATTATTATCAACAACTAAGGAGGAGGTGGAAGCAAACATAACACGTTAAAAGAACACTGGTATCTTTGAACGAATGAGCAAAAATTAGTGTATGGGATACATGACATACCACATACGCTTAGAAATAGATTAAAAGGAAAGAATAATAGCTCATGACAAAGAGTAGTGAATAGTGCTTACACATTCAGAGTCCCTATTGTTTTGCTAGTGGAGTAAAAAACAACAGCCGGTGTGAATATTTTTATTGAGATATCAGAAGAGATTAACTTACCAACATGTCGTACAAATAAGGTGAATCTGTTTCCAGAATAGCTTGGAGCAAATTATCCCGGATTTCTGAGAATCTACTTGTAATAAAATTCATGTTAAAAGCAGATTTAGAATGTGACATTTTTATTTTCGAGGCTGAATTGGGAAGGTAACAACAAGAAGATTCCTCTAGCTGAATTGTAGACGATAAAAACGCTAATTTATTCAATATCTTGTAAAATAAAGTTAGGTTTAACTTGGGTCGGCGTTTCTATAGTGTGTCTAGTCCTAACTTAGGGCATTTAGTTTTATAGTTCCGAGCACAATCAACCTCAACAATATGAAGAGTAAAGTGGCGTTAGGCAGTTTTTAGTCTGCGTTTGTTCCTTATGCTTACATTACTCAGGATAAACGTACAGTATTCTAGTAAAGGTCAGACACGAACGAGCAGAATAAGAGTATTACTGTTATAAAAGTTATGTAGTATGCAACACAGAAATCGATGCGATCCAGTTGTCTGCATACTAACTTGCCCTGTGAAAGGCAAATTATATGAGTATGAAGGGCACCAAGCAACGTTTGTCGTATAACTAGAGAGACTTCTAACGATCAAACCCACACGTAGGAATAAGAATAAATCAGAAGACAATAACGGATGAGGGAGAAATTGCATTCCAACGTGAGTAGAGCGTTAATTAGGTAGGAACGTCTGGGCTGGCTAACTGACTCGTTTTTCCCACGCAAAACAATAAAATCCGATGCGTTAGAAAATGGTAAACGTTGCTTTGATAGCTTGCAATGCTGTGCTCATACTATCGTACCATTGCACAAATAATTCTGTCTGAACAGCCAAGAGAACAAAATTCGTATATATGTTCATTTTATATAAAAAGTAACAAAGTCACTCAGCTGAATGTCGTTACAAATTGTGCAAAATATTGACAACACCCATATGATTAAAACGTTATTAAATATTTTTTTAAACATAAGAAACTTTATGCAGTGCAAATCTTTTAATAAATATAGGTTTTGATATGATCTTTGTATTTCAAAAAAGTTACTCAATACGTTAAGAGTGGGAAATTAAGCTAAAATTGATAGATGTTCTGGAAATTGTGCACTTCTACAGGAACGTGTAGCTTTCGGCTTTAGGGAACACTTTGAAGTTTTTTCTTGCTCGTTAGCCATTGATCAGGGCGTGATGACTTTCTCGATGTCTAGTCTCAGAGGTATTGTAGCGAATTCTTTATTGAAATGTTTGCTTTCTAGATAAGATGCTTTCAGGTGGTGATTGTTGACGTTCTCTTCGTAGCCACTTTTGTCGATAGTATAGTGCTTCAAGACCTTTCACGGCTCTTTGTATGTTGTGTCGAGAGTTCTGCGTAGAGCGCCGCGTCGTACAAAAACGTGTGTGCTATATTTTAAGGCAGGTTGAATAAAAATGTCTGTCGGTTCCTTCCGAGTTTGCTTTAGCTTAACTGAATGTATAGCATTTGTATGCCGGTTCACTTATGGGTTGAAATCCAGGTGTGTTGAAGTGGGAGCTGTTTTGACGTGTTCACCTAGGAGTCTAAGTGTGGTTCCGTAAACTAATTCACCAACGCTGCACCGAACATCTGTTTTTACAGTGCTGCAAATTCCTAGTGAAACTAATGGTAGAGCGTTGGTGCATTGCAGAATGTTCGTAGCTGAAATTGGTGCTTTCAGTTGCCTATGAAATCTTTCCACCAAGCAGTTGGGTTGTGGGTCGTAGTCGGTTGTTCGGAAGCACGTAGTTCCAAGGAGCTTAGTCAGAGAGTAAAACAATCTAGATTAAAACTGACGTCCATGGTCTGTCGTTATTGTGTGTGAAAAACCGAAGTTTGCTATCAATCTTTCGACGAAAGTGCGAGCAATCATTTCACTAGTGATGTCTTACAGTGGAACTTCTTTTTGCCAGAGTATTAATCGGTTCGCGCATGCTACAAGACAAGAGGATCAATGTGATTCTGGTAAAGGTTCTACCAGATCAAGGCAGATCTGGTCGAATGGTGTGTTGGGGATAGGATAAGTGACAAGAGGACATTTATTACGCTAGTTGTCATTGTTCTTTTGGCAGGTCACAAAGGAGCGTGCCCATTCTGTAATACTTTTGTTTATCTTCGGCCAGGAAAATAATAATAATTTATTTTGCGATGTCAGAAGCAAGCCGTTTATACAGGCAAGATCAACAAAAGCAAATCAAACCAAATATTGTTGAACGGCTGCACAAACAAATTTTACTACAAATAAATATCCAACATTAAAGTGTATAGTAGGTTAGTATGAAATTCGGTTATGTGGACAATGACCGGAAATGGGAAGATTTATATACATTTGGGTATAGTTAATAAACGTTAGGGAATATAGTACTTCAAACTGAACATATAAAGTGGAGTATTTCTATAAAGGACACAATGGCTGATAAAATCTGATCGTTTGAAAGCGAGTAAGCATTGGTTATTGGACGTGGTTTTTGCAAAATCGACCTTGTCCAGAGGTTTGGGAGAGTCACAGGTTTTGATTTAGTCCAGTTACCAGTTGTATATTTTAAGATACTAAAGAAGAAAGCGTGGAAAAGAAAGGATAGGCAGTAGGGCAAAACAAATTGGACTAGATGAGAATTAGAACAGATTCACCATTATATGCCAAATGATCGAATAATCTCTAGGCGATCAGCTTGGTCGTAGAACGAACTCAAGAATGAGAGAATCTGCGTAATGTGTTGAAGATGATACAGCGATAACGTGGAAATGATTGGACTGGCAGTACCTGTAGAAGAATCACAAAGTAAAGTGTTCTCACCTTTTCCAACTGTTTTTGTTTGAAGCTTGGGCGTTGCTGTGGATGACTTGTAATTGAAATCGTTATCTTCATTTTTTAGTCTAGCCAGTTGAACAAGACCCATTCCTTGTATACAGTTCAAGGCGAGATAAGGCGTCAGTAACTACATTGCTAACTCTAGATATATGTCGTACATCAATAGAAGGCTGGGAAATGTAGTCTAAATGGCTTGACTCACTTAAAGAGCACTTATCTTAAGATGACCTCATAGAAAACGTCGGCGGTTTATGGTCGGTGAGTGAAGTAAATTTCCGGCTTTGATAGGGTTTTGAAAATGTTGTACAGCGCACTACATAGTAAATAGCTGACGTCCAAAAGTGCTGTATCCTGATTCAGTATCTTTCAATCATCTAGAGAAGAATGCTAAAAGTTGCCAAGCATGGTCTATCGATTATTGTAGAACTGCGCCAATGTCTGAGTCAGATGCGTCAACCGCGATGCTAACGGGAGATGCAGTAATGTTATGTGCCACCACGGTCGTGTTGACTATTGCTTCTTTAGTTGCAGTGAAAGCTTTCTTTGACTCTTCACCCATTGTGACGGCTTTTTTATTCCCGCGAAGCTGGTTTGTTAGTGGTTTCATGATTATGGAACCATGCATAATGGAGATGATCATGGGCTGACGGGTGGGCGGATTATTCCAAAGTCCATAATACGATCGAATTCATTTTACTCAGTCCTCAGTTTTTCAAGTGCAAGTCGGTATGCTTTAGAGAGTACAAGTTGACTCGTAGTTGTGTTGCGATGTGTAGCACTGCTGGTTACACATGATAATTTCGCTGCTTCTTTATTCAGTTCTGAATGCTTGTCAGGTACTGGCCAAAAATAAGGGTTAATTAAAGGTCTAAAACGAGGAGGACATAAACTACAACCTGGAGCGGTGGTTCTGCCAACTTGTAGCTTTGAGTTGCTATTCACTAGACTCTTTTTACTTGAGTCAGCAGGCAAGTTTTGGCAGCTCAGCAAATCTTTGCCTACGTTACGTATTTTCACATCGACGATGGTGGAAATCCAGTGTATGGGTTTTCGTAAACCCATGTTCAAGTAGACATATCTTTTTCTATGCATGGCTTTTTCCTTCCAATCGGCTGCCTGTAGATCGAATTCAGCTTCATGTTGGCGATCAGTTGGAGTCGCAGCAAGGACGCCGGCTTCAATGTCAGTATCGACAAGGAAGCGAACCTTCGTTATCACATAAGTGATGAATAACAGGCAACTGGTTTCCCCGGCTGCGGTTGCTCTTAACGAGGGATAGTCTCCCGATGAGTCAACAGTGGATTTGTGGTTTGGGAAACAACAAGGGTCTCTACGTTTCTTGGAATCTTTGCTACAGGTGCTGTGGTACCAACACTAATGTGAGCTTTCTCTCCGTTGAGGTCGAAATGGTAATTTTCTCCGTGATTAGCTTCACTGACGAGAATCACTCGGTCGGTGCCGTCCTTGTATGTCGAGGAAACGAGAGAGGACATTACGCAGTTTTGTCACCTCATTGTCGTTGGCATGAGGTCTTTCAGTAAGAGAATAAACCTCATTGTGGAGAGTTATGATGATCTCCAGAATTCGATCAGCAGATGAAGCTAGTTCATCAACTGGGTTCTTATTAAACGCTACCAGAACTGCTTGCACTTGTTGCGGCAGTTTTGATAGGAAGAGTTGACGGAAAGCACCTTCATCGAAGTGCGTTGACCAATCACTTCCGTTGCTGAACCACTACCAAGTTCAATGGTGTGAAACAACTCATCAAGACGTTGTCTGTCGGACAAGTTGCCACGTTTTAGGATCGACCTTTTGAGCTGGTCATAAAGTTCCAGGCGGTAGGGGTTGAGAAAGAAGGGGGTGAAGTACCTGTTCAATTCACGCGGGAGTGACATTACGGCGGCAAGAAATCTAACGCATGGGTTTGTCATGCCGTGGTCATGAAACTCGGCTTCTGCCTAGCGGAACCAATCTTCTATTTTTTCTGTCCAAAAAGGGATAGGCTGAAAGTTTAAAGGTTTAGGAATTTTAATCTTAATGAGCTTGGGAGTCTAATCAGCTATCACTGTAGTACCAATATATGGGAATACAAAAGTACGGTGAAAAATATACCAAAAAATTACTACACCAAAATCACCGTTAAAATCTATAAACAGTGCACCTGGTATATGACCAAGTAACTATTGTCGTATAACCAGAACATCTTCTAACGATTAAGCCCAAGCATACAAATAAAAATAAATCAGAAGGCAGTGAATGACGGAGAGGAGGTTATATTTGAGTAGAGTGTCAGTGGAGTAGTAACGTGTACGTTGGCTAACATGATAGAGTCGCTTCCCAAGTCGTGTTGTGTCGTGGTCTGGTGGTGATGCTTGTTTGAACGCCTTCAGTCAGCCATGTCGGTTAAGATAAACATGGTCAACATTTAGACGACAGCCTACACAAACATTTACTTAAAGGATTATTTACCGCTACGCATACCTGAGTCCTAAGTCAACTACTGACTGAAGCCTACATAACTTAGTACTGTTTAAGGAAATATTCAATCACACCTAGAAATATTAAGATCTCACTTCCACTTTCAGCACGACGCAGAGGCCTTGTCAAACTTAGCAATGATGCCACTGAGTGCGTGTTAATTCGTGAGGAGGGAATGAGTACAATTGTTTAAGATCATTCACATATAGAAAAAGCCCACCCATGCTGAAACATTTGCTTATATCATTTATGTGGGCCATAAAGCTTAGTGGGTCTAAAACACTTCTTTGTATAACACCGCTTGTAACTGGTTCTGTCTTCGAAAGAGTGGGGTCAATTTTAACAAATCAATGTCGATGACTGAGAAAAGAGTTTAGTCAAGCAGGTAATGGATTCCTAATCCCATAAGAGGAGTGTTTACCTATAAGAAGCCTGTGGCTAAACGTTTTCTTAAGCCCTAGATATGTCTAAGTATAACACAAATACCAAGTGCCCAAGGCTTCGTTTAAAGTAAAGGTCAAATTAGAAAGTTTAAAGTGACAAGTCACACGAGACCTAATCTTGGGGAAACCATGAGAATTGAAGATAAATTTTTCGAAGAATAAATCATCAGACATTTCGTCACATACTATATTTTCCACTGTTCTAGAGATAACTGGGGTAATATTTATTGGCTTACAGTTATGCAAGTTTGTCATGTCACCTGAATTAATTCGAGGGCATATGTATAAGGTTTTCCATTTATTAGTGTAAGTACCTGCTGTTAATGAAAGGTCAAACAGTTCTATTGGGAGTAATGGTATATAAGGTCCTCCGAGTTTGAAGTAAATGGATGCCATGCCGTCTACTCCACAACTACTAAAGGCCCTTAGTGAGTTCATGGATTTACAAATGTTGTCATAAGTGAAGGAAACGGAATCTATATGGTTAGTAGCTGAGTTGATAGTATCTACGTGAATGTTATCCAGGGATTTACTCCTGTTAGCGAAGAAATCGCCAAACAGATTGGCAATGATATTGTGGTCATTGAAAATTAAGCCATCGTGTGAAATGCAAAGCATATCATTATTCCGGGAAGGTTTGAGACATTTGTTGAACAGCCGCAATAAGTTTTGTACTTTGGAGATACTGTGCATTGCTGATAACTCTTCATTAACCGTCTCTAACCTGTGAACTTCTTTTATTTGGTTAAAAGTCATGGTAATCTCCACGAAAGCCTAGAAGTCATTTGACTTAAAATAGCACCTCAATCGGCGTCTTAGCTTTTACGGTAATAAAGTGGTATATACAAATCATTTGGCTTGATCAAATTGGTTAGGTCAATAGGTGCAGTGAAATTCAAACACGAGTCATTAACTTGATAAAAATTGTCTAGGGCATCTGTAAGACCACTAGATAAGAAAAAATTGTCCCAGTCAGAGCAACATAGAAAGGTGTATAGAATATTACGGTCCACATTTTTATAATCTCCATATCGTCTAGTTTTATGTGACATATAATCATTGGAGTGACTAAAGTTAAAAAGAGCACATAGAGCCATTTTGTGGTCACTGTTTTTAAACCCTTTGTTAGCATGAAGTGACAGAGGAGTGACATCATTATAGAAAACTAGGTCGAAAATGCTATGATGTCTCCTAGGAGTGTGTACACACTGTATTCAACAGTGTATGTCTAATATTGTAAGAAGATTGCCTTCGTCATATAGCCGTCCGCTGTCAACATTCCAGTCTAACCTAGGAACGTTAAAGTCATCTTTGATGACTTTCGCATTATAATTTATGACAGAGGTATGTATAAAAGCATTAATAATGATGTCATCTACAATAGTAAAGGCGTCTGGGATTCTGTATATGCATCCAAAAGTTAAGCTGTGGTTTAGCGTATTGACTGAAATCCAGACCAACCCTGGTACCTTACCGAGTATTTCGTCATCGATTTTATTAGATGGTAAGCAAACACTTGCGTTTATTAGACAGTCACCACCCTGTTTATATTCTATATCGCCGTGATATAGCATATAGTCCTGAACGGCTAATTCTGAGACATTTACTGGGAAGGGACATCACGTTTCCGTAACAATTGTTAAACAAGGTTTAGCTAGTAAGGCTATAGTTCTTAGGGTTAATATTTTGTTAAGAAGTGAGCTGGTGTTAATTTCTACATATTTCAGAAATTAGGAAAGAATTGTCAGGAGTAGGATAAGATCTGTGTCTGAGCCACCACTATTTGATATAGCTAGATGTTGGTTTGACAGGGCAGTCTGGCTATTTGGGCTAATGTCTGGGTAAGCTATATTGCTAAGGGGGACTGGTGACTGCCTGATCACAAAAAATTATTCTAGTGGTCAGAGATATTAGGATTCTCAGAGCAATTTGAGTTAGGTGACATGGCAGTTCGTTAACAGTGTGCAACGATGGGGCGTGTCCTAGTAGCCCATCAGGAGTATAACTAAAAATGTGAGGAGGAAGAGTAAAACTGTTTACACGACCTAAGTAGGTCGAGCATGATGTAGAATTACCAGGGCTTAGAGCATACTGGTGTGTATTTAGCGTCCCAGAATTTCTTACAAAGTTATTTGCATTAGGGTAAGTAAAAAGCGTTATGTACATGTTAGCCACATGGTTTACGCTGGTAGCCAAATGAGCTAAGCTCTGGTTGATTACATGCAGCCCTGATTACCACCAAGTCGATTACCTTTAGAAAATGTGACCTTGTAACCGGCCTTGCAATATAATGGTGTGGTGAATATGGTGATATCATGCCCTTCTTTTGTAAATGTGGTCATACAACTTTGCTTAGAGCTTGATTTTACCCCCGATTTTTTTAATTGTCCCGCTTTCCACCTTACTTAAATTGTATAGGGGGCTGACCAAATCCACTACCTTCACTTTTGGAGTTTGCGTATGTTCACGTGATGTTGGGTTAGAGGTCCTAACTTTGGAGGCTGTGTGGTCTAAATCCCCGTTACATAGGAAGTGCTTGTCATTAGTTTGACCTGTGATTTGTATGGCTTATTATGTTATACCTGTCTGCTGAATAATACTACCGTCGGAGAATTCTGTAGCAGTACTACGTGGTGTAGTTAGGTGCTTGACATCAGTAGTGTTTTGTTTAGCACTGCTTAAGTCTTCAGGGAAAAGGTTAGTAGGTTTGGTGACCTAAACTAATCCTTCGAGTGTTTTCCCATCGTAGATTCAGGTTCTCCTTGGAAGAGTTCGCCGATAGAGCTGATACCACCTGATCAGGTAGAGCTCTCTAGTCATTGGCCACTCGATGTGAGAAACGGATTACCATTATAATTTTCATTTGATCTCGGTTTTCGGACCTTTTTAAGGTAACCACTACGGTGGTTAGTTCTAGAAGGAGCAAAAAGATAAGACAAATGAACGTCCAAGTCATTAGTTAAGATACAGAATGACAATATAAGATTGCTTCATGTACTATGATAAGATAAAGAGGGACCATCCAGGTGTTTTAGATGCTTACAGTAGGAGAGGTTCAAAAGCCTGTTGCTAGCTTAGTACCAACCCGCTGAACTCCCGCAAGTGTCTTGACATCGTTAACAAGATAGGGACATGTCTGTTGGATACAGTAATCAAGATGAAGTCTCATGTACATGGAATATACTTTAATGAAAACATTTGAATGCTCCGCAAAGTGACCATGACATTGGGAATCCTTCATCTGCTTCGTTGCAGTATGCAAGGGTTTTCAAGTCACAACTTGTAATTACTCCTAAGTCCTTAAAACCTTTTATTTGTGAAAGTGCATTATTCAAGGTGTATTGGTTGCCGTTACTGCTGTTAGTGTGCATTAGTGCACTCTTATCGCAATTAATTTCTAATCCCAACCTTGAGACCATCGAGCCAATCTGTTTAAGTCAGACTAAAAGTCAAGCTGGTCAGTATCGCTGCACAATGTTTACCAAACCTTTACGTCATCGGCAAATAAGAATGTCAATGATTTCAGCTGACGTGGCAATTCATTAACATAAGGCAAAAATAAGAAAGGGTCCAAGATGGTAACTTGGGGGGGGACTCTGTTTATTACAGGCTTCCATTCAGACAGTGATCCGTCAACTGGAACTCTGTTTTTGCTCGCATAGGAAATCCTTTATTCAACTTTGAATTGACCCTATTAGCTTGAAGTTTGGTAGTAAATGGATTAGTCCGATATGAGACGCTTTATCAAATGCCTTGCTAGAGTCAGTGAATATTACATCTACAGGTAGTCTTTTATCAACAGCTTCTGCCCAGTTCTCCGTCGAAGTCAACAAGTTAGTAAAACAGGAGGGGCACCTACAAAGCCTATGTTGCTTTGGTGTCAGCAGGTTATGTGACTACATATGAATTAATACTTTATCACGGATTATTTTCTCTAGGATCTTGACTATTATGCTAGTTAAGCTGATTAGCCTATAGTTAGATTCCAGTTGTCTATTTGTACCTTTAAAAACAGGGCTGTGTGATGTTCCAACTTTCTTATGCATTTGGATATTAGTCATATCCCCGACTATACGGGCATTCTTATAACTGGTAGATGCAATTATTAACTGCTTGGCCCGTTTCAACTGATCTGCTGCTGATCAGGAGTCAAATCGGAAGAGAACATGGGATGAGTACTTCAGGTGTTCCTTTTTAAGGCTGAAGGATTAACAAGAACAATCTGGAAGATTAGATGTTTTCAGTATAGAATACCGAACGCATCTCAATTGGGTCTCATCCGGTACATTGTAGACAATCACGTTCTGACGAATGCCAGACGCTTAGTTACTTCTATAGCAATGAAGTCAATGACGACTTCTTTTATAACGTCTTCTAGTACAGGTAAACGTGTTTCTTTCGTCAGTAACAATTGAAAGGGAGATAGTGTGTTAATTTCTTGTTTAACGTCACATAACACTACTGAAAATGACTCTACTTGGGGTCACATTTCGGCTAGCTGCTGGGTTAGACGATCTAGTTCACATTCAACCCTCTCACCACTACTGTTCTGTGACTTAGATGTGTAATCTCTATCGGTTGTTTTCGGTAGTTGAATTACTAGGTCCATCAAACCCGGAGTCACTAGATTAAAAGCATATCCGGTAGCAGAGTTGTTATTAATTGGGCATTGTGGGCTTCAACGTGCTCGTTTTTTAGAGAGACGACCCACAAGTAAATAACCATAGTCGACATGTGCAGCAGTATTAACGTCAACCAAAAAGAAATAATCGTGTCAGTTACTAGATTTTTTAAGAAACACGCAGCAAGTTGCCACTGAAGTCGAACCCACCGATCAAGATTTTATCTTACATCAAGGGGGGGGTTCACACCAGACGTCGATATTGCCTGTCGTAATGCATGATTAGCACAAAATGGTGAAGAGCTAGTGCCGAACGGACAAACTGTCATTTTATATTCCGCAACACTACATCTCGAGTCGGTTTCCCACCAGAGAAACCTCAATTAGTCACGACCTACTTCAGGCACCCTGATCTGCAGGAACATTTCTATATCTGCAGTGAACTCTGTCGCTGACTAACGAGACCGACGAAGGGCTCCTGTTAATAAGGAAACACAATTTGAACCACTTGGAAAGACGTTTATGTGCGTGGAACCCAAAAGTTAGCGACAATACACCGAATTTAGTAGCTAATCAGGAGAGAAAACTTACATGTCCTGAACCTTTGGTACCACCTTTATTAAGCTAGCGTTCTACGCAACATTTATGGTTTAGAAGAAAAACAATTTACAAGACCTGTGCACTGGGAACCCTGGAGATGAACTGACTGAATATTTCCTCGAATATACATCATGTAAAACAGCTTTTTTTAAGTGTCGCCATTCATACAGACAAATGGCGTAGACCCACATTGGGATTCCATGGCCTACAGGATCATTCAAAAAAATTTAACAAATATGCTTGTAGGGATGTGAACCATAGACTTAAAGGGATAATGGTCAATGTTGATCAATGCTTTTAGCTGAACCAGTATCTGAACTTGCATAAATATAGAACGTTAGTAGAGTTCGTGGTTTGTCATTACTTACACTGATTTAAAATACTATAGGAATAAGGTCGACTGGCATTATGGGCATCATTGGTTATTTATATAGTAGGATAACTCAACTTTGTCAACAGATGGACCCTGATACCTAGTTATGTTAGTTGAGATGTGTTGATGTAAATTAGCAAGCCGTCCCTGTCAGGTCTGCTGTTTTTTGTAACGACTGAGAAACTTCTAGAGGCTTCGTAAGGCTACTGCTATCCTTCTACCTTCCAGCAAAAGCTTCTACCTAATCGGATATCTACAATGATTATTATTTTGACAGACCAAACTGCAATAATAACACGTGATCACGAGGAGATAACTTACATCAAAAATATCGGTGGGGGATACACAAAGTTTGAAGCAGTTCATCAAATATACACAAGCTATAAGGCTTACCGCACTTCTCAAATTAAAGTGGAACTAGAAACCTACTTTCAAACCACATCGCTAAACTTTATCCATTAAGGTGGGCTGTTATGTGGAAATTTTTTTAAAATGCATTTGCCATAAGCACTAGATTTCAAAATGGAGTCTTTCTTAAAGACCGCACACTACTCAGTGTTCTTTCAGCAGAGTTAAAGTAACTATAACTACCCGTTAGCTTAACAATGCGTTGGTCTGTGTGCTTGATGAGTAATCAAATAAAGTATAAAAAGCGGTGGATTATTTGGTTACCGATCTCTTGTGGATTCTAATCAGTTTAAAATAATCCTTATCTACATCCTCGTTATTGACTCGTCAATGTACGTGCATTGTGTCTATTGCATATGTGCAGGGAGTCAGAGGATATACGAGAAAGAATGTGTGAGGAACAAACTGAACATAGAATAGACGCTACGCTAATGAACGGCAGCAAACTCTGATCCGATTACACATAATAAATAATCAAAGCATTACTAGCAACTCAAAATGGCTGGGTATACTGTCCAGAGTCCGGGGACCACTCCTCTTCAAACAAAGAATCTGAAGTTAAAATTACGTGTCATTAATGAAATATTGTATTACTTCGGATATACGTACACTGAGATCATTTCAAAAAGTATCTCAAGGGAGAGCTGGGTCTCCCTATGGCTTTTTAACTGTTCAATAGCCGTGGCAGCTTTAGTACCTTCCGACATGCGTAAGATTTGAGTGGCCTATTTGAACCCCAACCAAATTTTCGAACGCGGATCGTTCCACATCTCACTGGGCTTTTACTGAAAGTTGTTTTGGTCTGTTTCCCATTTAGTAGACTATTCACCTCTGGCTTCATGATCGCTTCCTTCATTAGCTTACCGATCAAACTTACTTTCTTACAAGCTCATTTTGGAGTAAAAACTATAATTCAATATACTTCTTATTGACATATTTATTCTAAATCCCACATCGCATAATATATATGATCAAAACTATAGTGTGAAGTGCAAACCCACTAAATCAATTAGAAAATAGTTGGAAACGACAAGTTTACAGCTTATATTTAAGCTGCTCGTAACTTTAACCTCAAAAGGTGTCTGAGACCATTATACCCAGGGCGTAAGACACTTCCTACTACTTATTAAGGAACAAAACAAGTCGTCTGAAAATACCTGTTCATCAGATTTAATTGCATATCCTCACATAACTCTAATCACTCGGTGAACAACCGTGATACTATTGATTCTTGCGAGGTGTTCTCTGAACTGAGATGAACAGTGAAGACAGGAGTTATATTGCTCTCTGCTATTAATAGTTAAAACTTAGTTGCAATTTCAGTTTATCAGCAAGCTGCTCTCGTTGGTTATATAGAGTGATCTGGACTCGACAAACGGAGAAAAACCCTGTAAGTCTATAGTCGGATCGTTGATTTAACAAGAAATGGTACAAAAAATCCCAAGAGAATACTTTGCAAGCACTTAAGACCAATCTACAACTTGTTAGTGTGAAGAGTCTTGGTGACATTCCATCGTCGGACTTATGAGACCCCTCATACCTTAACAGTCGATTAGGAGATACAACCTTACTATCTCTCACGGCCTACATTGAACTAAATTGGTCCAAGCAACGATTGTCACCACATTTCATGTCATAAAAAACAATTATGATCCAACTCTGAGGACATCTTCAGAACGACTAATCCTTTCATACGGTTAGTTCCCTTCATGAGTTTGAATAAAACAAGAACAAAAATTGACGCAGAACAACACAAATCCATTTTTTATTTCAGTGAATTGGTATATGCGATAGGGCTTATAATCTAAATTGTAAATGAGTACTCGTCTAGGCAGACAGAAATCGAGTTCTCCAACTGCATATATCGATTCACAAGTGTGCCAAAGCACATATGTTGGGAGAACTGAGAGAAGAGTCTGAGCGTGTCTCAAAAATGTCTGAGAATAAAAGGTGTCACAGCCCTGAGTGGTGCAATCTTTCATCATTTAACTGATAGTGTTCATACTATTGACATTCTTCAATCATCTAAAGTAATCAACATACAAAGGAACCTAAATCCACAGCGGTTCACTGAAACAGTAGCAATCGAAGAACTCAAGTCAAATCTGTGTATTTGAGAACAGATAGTTTCAATTTATCAGTACCATGGGAAATTTGACTCATTCTTATTATCATGATTGTTATTGTTAAATCGGTTACTAATACTGCTCACTTTTGTTGTCTGGTTGTTTTCATTACCATATGAAGTATATACTAACCATTTTTTACCCACTCCATAATCATCTATGATTTTAGCTCATTCAATTCTTTAAAGTTTGTGACCTTTCGTCAGCATACTAGGCACTTCATCTTATCGATTCTTGATCTCTAATTAATCACATTCACATCACCGTTCCACCTCTTAAATGACCTTGCACACATTTACGCCAACATATATATACATATTGAACAGGTATTCCATGTTACTTCCATCCTATTGCCGATGCTTATGATTACCTAGTATGATATCATAATTTAATGAAAAACACAGTTGTGATGCAACTGATGAGAACCAGTGAAATGAAAATGAACTCATATTATTCTACGTCAATTTTAGTTCGTGTTTTATTCGATGAAACCCTGCTATCGGAGTAGTAGAAGTGAACTAGTGAAGCGTAGCAGCGCCCATTAGCGGCTAAATGGTACTGTAGAACACAAGGTAATTTGTCTAAAAACAGAGAAAGTGAAATATTATGCCGTCTAGTCCTCTTTCCCCAATGCTAATGTATAAACAAAAATCCAGGTCTTAAAAAGCAGCTTAAAGTTACGATCCGCAAGAGGAGACAAATTGCAAGAAACCTAGTATCTAAGTGAGTACTATTTACAATACTTCAGTGTAGGCTGCCAGAAATGCGAAGGTAGATGTCGTCAAAAATCTCTAGATTTTGTAGCCATGTTGAAAGAAACTTACAGGGAGAGAAAGGAAACTAGATGTTCAACTCACTGTTGTTGTAATTCTAAGAACAGTACAGCTTATTTAGTATCAATATTAGGCAATAGTTTAGTATGGAACATAACACTTGGAATTTATTAGCTGCAACATACTTCATTGCAATAGTGGTTTCAGTCCGGTGACAGTGACTAAATCAATGAATAATTTGTCGGAAAAATTTACAGTTAGCATTGGGAGTAATACAGAACATGATGTGAATAACACTGTAGTCAGTAAGTACTACATGGGATGAAAGGCTCACAGATACCGACAGTAGGAAATTGTACATTTTTCACCTTATTTCGACCAGGATCCAAGCTCATGTACGCCCTAGCTATAAATCCAAAAAATCTATTTCTTATGATAAACTTACGGATGACAGTTATATATGAAGTAATGAAGTAAGCCACAACAAAATAAGTTTTTTCGATTATTTTGATTCTTCTTTATTGCGTAAATAATCAGTAGCTTTATTTATACATTGTGATATATTTACAACACGTTCCATAACTTTATTTTTTACAGCTTCTGATTTAAAACGTGTTCCAAAACGTCCAGCAAATTTGTCTGGATGCCAGTCAATTTGTAACTGACGCAATGACTGGGTCGAATACTGAACGAATTTCAAGATGTTCTCAATATGTGATGATTCTAGTGAATTTGTTTGATCACCTGCACAGAATGGTGGCCATAATACATCCCTATAATTTAGAACTACATTTGCATCTGAGTTTAAGAATTGTTTCCATTTCACTTGGTAAGTTTCATAAGAGTTTTCGTCAAGGTGATCATTACAACCATGTTTAGCCAATCTTCCAGTTAATAAACCTTCATCTGTCCCAAAACTTTCTGGGAATTCAGAATATTTACTTCTTTTTCCGCTTTCCGGTTGTCGGAGTTTTGGTGGTTTATGTGATAGATTAGTAGTCCGATTACGATGTTCAAATTCTTCTCTTATACTATCGAGATGGGACTTGAATGGTTTATCAGAGAAACCTAAAATAAAATTTTTGGTTAGTAAGATGACAGTTTTAGTGAAAAAGGCAAATTCATTATAAAGTGACAGAGTAAAAACACACGAGTTTTAACTAGTGATCAAAAGTTTAAAATGAAACTCCAGAATAAGAAATTTAAGGTAAGAACTTTTTTCCGATGTAACTAAAGAGTGAAAATACTATATGTACTACGGGCTTTTCAAAGCTTATTATAGTGTTTTATAATAAACACTAAATAATGAGATAAGTGAGTAGAGCGGTGACTTCGTGATTAATGAGTTATACTTTCATTAATTAAGTTGAGTATTCGAATCTCGTTCAATTTACTTTGATTACAGAAACTAGGTAGTATTGTTAGCCCCAACGCTTATAGTACACGAACTTATGCCTGGTAAGTTAAGAGAAATGAGAACTTAATGAACGCTAGGTTTCAAGGATCATATAATAAAAAGAAAGTCTGTAAAGGAAATGAGAGCATCTATCATTTGATGGTGTTAATAAAATGACGTCTAATAAATATCTTTGCATTACAAACTTCAACGTACATAAGCTCGACTTCGTTTTCAACAATAAGTTAGAAGAGAGACACCTTTACTTGAATTAACTACAACAATCATACGAATATCAGGAATGAATTGCAATACATGTTACACATGGAACACAGTTATATCTTCTTAATGTTGTTGAAATGTAAAACCCATCAGTCTTTCTTGCCACATATACGTCAATACAGCATTAATTCATAAGTATGGTTAAAAATAACTCCGCCCGGAATCCCCATAAGGTTACTGCTGGTCCCAAGCCCGGACAAAGGAGGAGATTTGAGCCAAGTTTCTTAGGAGGTCACAAGGTCGATACCCCTTCTGAAAACCAGAGTAACGATCAATATAGGTACATGGAATGTTCGCACGATGTAGGAGACAGGGAGTAAATAGCTAAAGAAATGAAAAAATACAACCTGAAGATGCTTAGAATAAGCGAAACCCATTGGTTACACGCTGGACAGCAAAGATTATCCACACGAGAAGTGCATTTATATTCCAGCCACGAAGAAGGAAAGGCCTTACACACACAAGAAGAAGCACTACTGCTGTCTCAAGAGGCACGAAAAACACTTATAAGAAGCTCAAGGACCTAGGATCATCAAAGCATCTTTCAAAACAAAGAAGGGAGGATTACAATAAATATCATCCAGTGCTATGCACCCACCAACGACAGCCACGAAGACGAAAAAAACCAGTTCCATGTGAGGCCGCAGTTAATCATCGATAAATGCTCAGCCAAGAACCTGACCATTCTGATTAGAGACCTAAACACCAAGGTTGGAATGGACAAACCCGGATATGAAGATATCATGGGATGAAATGAAGGGAACGATGTGAGGTTTGCAAACTTATGTGCCTTCAACAAAATGATTATAGACGGCACCATATTCTACCACAAACATATACACAGAGCTATATGGGTTTCACCAGATCGTATTACAAGGAACCAAATAGACCACATTTGCATCAATAAGGAGTTCACAAGGACCATGGAAGACGTAAGGGCAAAAAGAGGAGCTAATATAGCTTCACATCACCACAGGGTAGTGGCTAAAATGTAATTAAAGCTTAAGAAGGACTAGACAACTGGAGCAAAAGTATTACAAAAGTTTAACATAACCCTTCTTCGGAATCCTAACAAACTCAACGAATTCAAGATAACTCTCAACAATAAGTTCCAGGCATTTCACAATCTACTAGAAGAAGAGAAAACTACTATGGAGGACACTTGAAAGGGATTAAGGAAACAATAACTTCAACATGTCATGAGGTTTTTGGTCACAAGGTGTACCACCATAAGGAATGGATCTCTGTTGGTACTCTGGATAAGATCCAATAAAGAAGGGGCAAGAAGACAGCAACGAATAACAGCCGAACGAGAACACAGAAAGCCAAGGAACAGGCCGAATGCACAGAAACCAACAAGTGAACAGTAGCATTAGGCCGGATAAACGGAAATATGTAGAAGACCTAGCAATGATAGCGAAAAAAGCTGGAAGAGAAGGAAATATGAGACGCATATATGATACAACGAAGAAGCTAGCTGGAAAATACAGTAAACCAGAACTACTAATCATGAACAAGGATGGCAAATCAATCACTGAACAACGAAACAGATGGGTAGAACACTTTGAAGAACTCTTAAATAGACCAGCCCCACTTAACCCACTAGTCATCGAAGCAGCATCTAAGGCCTCCAAACAAATATCAACTCACCAACAATCGAAGACGTCAAATGGTCATTTAACAAATCAAGAGTGGCAACTGAGAAGGTCCAGACAACATACTAGCTGAGCGGGGCACAGGAGTCAGGTATGGAAGTAACTGCAAAAATGCTCCACATTCTCTTCAGAAAGACTTGCGAGGAAGAACAAGTGCCAACAGACTGTAAGGCGAGGTACCCAGTCAGAAGACCAAGGTAAGATCTTAGCAAGTGCGAGAACTACAGAAGCATCACTCTACTTTCAGTACCAGGAAAAGTCGACACCAACTTCGAGATCAAAAGGCCAGGTTCTGTAAGGATCGACCATGTACAGACCAAATCGCGACACCATGGATTATTGTTAAACAATCAATTAAATGGAACTCACCACTTTGCATCAATTTCCTCGTCTACGAGAAAGCATTTGACAGAGTGGATAGAACATTATGAAGCCTTTTTCGACACTATGGTGTACCCGAGAAGATAGTCAATATCATATAGAATCCTTACAACGGACTACGCTGAAAAAATCGTGCATGGAGGGCAGCCGATAGACTGGTTCATTCGAAGTGAAGACCAGTGTCAGACAGAGCTGATTACTCTCTCCCTTTCTCCTTCTGCTGGTGGTTGATTGAATTACGAAAATTACAACATCTCAAGCGAGATATGGAATATAGTGGACAACAAGGGTGCAAATAGACGACTAGGACTTTTTGGAGATGACGTAGTTCTTCTATCCCATACACTGAAACAAATGTTGGTGAAGACAGACAGTGTAGCAGCAGCCTCAGAAGCAGTAGGCCTCAACATACACAAAAGAAAAAGCAAGATACTTAGATACAAAATAACGAGCACTAACTCAATTATACTTGACAGAAAACCTATGGAAGATGTAGAAACCTTTACATACTTCGACAGCATCATCGATAAACAAGGAGGGTCTGATGCAGATATGAATGCGCGGATTGACAAGGAAAGGGCAGCATTTCTACAGCTGAAAAATAACTGGAACTCGAACCAACTGTCAGCCAACAATAAGGTCAAAATTTTCAATACAAATACGGAGCTGAAACTTGGAGAACTACGAAAAGTATCCTTCAGAAGACATAAGTATTTATAAACAGCTGTCTGTGTAAGATACTTCGGATCCATTGGTCAAATACCATCAACAACCTTCTGTGGCAGAGAACAAACCAACAAATATCCAGCCGAGGAAGAAATTAAGAAAAGACACTGGAGGTGGATAGGACACACAATGAGGAAATCATTAAACTGCGTTACAAGACAAGCACTAACTTAAAATCCTGAAGGTCAAAGGAAAATAGGAAAACGAAGGAACACAGCACCTGGAATCAGAGGCAGATATGGAAAGAATGAAGAGCATTTAGAAAGAAGTGGAAATGAAAGCCCAGGACAGAGTTGATAGGGGAATGCTGGTCGGTGGCCTATGCACTACGTGGGCTAACAGGTATTGATTGATGATTAAAGATGGATTGTGACTGACAAGTGGAATTCAGAATGCAGACTTGTATAATTAGAGACTGCATATACCAGCATCCTAATGTTGTGAGACAAATACCACGAAGAGTAACATAATGTGGCGACCTCCAATAATGAGTTCATGCAAACACAGACAAATAAACATCCACAAACGAAGGAATATGTATGGATAATGGTATAATATATTTATAAAAACACCAAGACCTAAAGTACACACAAGTCCTATGGTTGTATGGGTTTATATGAATACACTATTTGAGATTATCACATATATGATATTGAAAATTCCCATCAAGTAAGTTAGAATTACATCCAAGCAAACAATATTTTTTTGATTGAATATATCACAGATTGATGTTGGCAGGGTACCGTTGAAAACCAGGGAGCACTGGATAGCTGTTTCGTTCTAGTGTGGAACTCCTCAGCAGTGCGTACCCCAGATTCCGCACCAGAAGCTTCAGGCTGACGCGAACGCCTAACCATCTGCACCACTGGGTCGGCATCCAATGGCAGAATTCCCACTTCCATCAATTTGTGATATGTAGCGCGACGACCAACCATCCCAATATTTTTTTTATTTATATCTCCATCAGACTTTAATATATAAAAATATGTATATATACATATGAAGAATGTTGATGTAACCAAAGCAATTTATTAGACAATGGGAACAAAGAGATAAACGGATTGTGTAACTAACAATAAGAAGTGAAAAGTCCAAATCGATAGTAAGGTGATAGTAATAATAAAATCAACTTGAATGAATATTTCAACACAGGAAGTGGATACAAACTCGAAAAAATGAACTTCTTAAATTAAGAATCGTCAAAATTATCTAATAGGAAGTGTGTGAATAACTATTTCAAATCAGATAGATAGTAAAGATAATATACGGAAGGAAGTGAGAAAAAGAAACAAAAGATACGCAGAATTTATGAAACTACTAATTTAGTCTTATCTGACCAAGGAAAAGATAAGGATGTTATAAATTTTTTTTGAATGCACAAACTATCGTTGCTGGTTCAAATCTCTACAAATTCTGCTTTGTGTAATAAACAAATTCGGAACCCATTTGGGAACTCTAATGGTATACGGTGTGTTCCATTAAACAACTTGGTTTTCTATACAACATGGTCGATATCTACCAAGCGAAATAAAACCGAGCTCCATATGCTCAGTCGCTTGACCTCTACTAAATAACATTAGATGTTGACTTATTTGTTGGCTAAGTTATTTGCTCGTACTTTATATGCGCTTATCCTCTTACTATCAATTATCATGTGATTAGTTGCATAATCCATCTATCTCTATGTTACCATTGTCTAATAATTTGTCTTGATTGCTTTAGCATTCTTCATATGTGTATATACATACTATGGCAAATTAGAATACAGTCTGATGAAGACAATTTAAAACAGTAATGTCTTGACGAATGGTGATCGCGCAATATTACGAATTGGCTAGTAGTATAAATGTACACTGTTGGGTGCCGATTCAGTGGTCTAGAGTTAAGTCCTCAACACAAAACTCGAAAGTCCTGCGATTCAAACTCTGTTGGAGTCGTGGGTGAGTACTGCTAAGTTCTATACTACAACAAAACAGCTCTACAATGCGCCCTGGTTTTCAATGATTGTTTAACTAAGGTTAGTCTGTGATGTAACAATAATCTTAACAATTTCCTAAACTAGAGGTAAATACTAGTTGAGTATATTTATTACCTGTAAAATAATCTTCCCAATGATTATTTGTGTCATCCGAATCCGATAAAAATGAATACATGTTATCATCAATGTCACCTGTTCCTTTGAATAAGTGTGATGTTGATGATGACGACAATACTGGATGCTGTTGACGATTTATATTCGAAGCATTATTGTTTTTGTGGTTGTTGTTACTATCAAATAAAATACATTCCAAAATCTAATTAAAAGAAATAAATGAATAGGATTTAGTAAAATTTACGTCGATTGATCACCAAGTAGTGATTAATGCTATCTTTGTCTAATCCTTAGTGCTGATTAAATTCAAAGAATCAAGTTGAAACGCAGTTACTAGTCTAAATGACTCAAAATCGTGTGCACTATGCTTTAGTGTTAGGTAGCTTGAGGTAGTTGAAATTCGAATTACTTAGAGCAATAATGACTTAGGTAACCAAAACAGTGAATGGTTTTGGTGTTAGTACTTACAAGTATGTAAAAATGCTGAATTCATAGTGTGTTATACGTAACCTGCTTTAGTTTCTCATATGACAGTCACTTCAGAGTTAACCCTGATTGATCACTGACTAGTAAACAATGTTGCGTTTACTGAATCCTAAATGTTGATCTAATTCCATTGATCGAGTTTTAATATGGCCACCATTCTACATGACTCACCGTGTACACTATGTTAAGTGGGCAAAGGTAAAACAAGAAACTACATATTTAGGTTTTGTACTAACCAGTGTTCTTCAGAGAGGTGTATCGAAAATAATGGGACAATGATATTATTGTAGAATTAAGATCCAAATCTATCGGTAGAATTTGATTAGCAATGAAGGCCGCACAAATACAATATTAGTTACTACTCACTTATCACCCAGTGCAGATACTCAATCTTACAAGATGCTAATCACATCTCAAATACTGAAGTGGTAATGTCTGTAGCTGTGATACAAGGTGATAAGTGTTCAAATTACTTTGGATGAGCCCTATTGACGAGTACTAACTAACATCAAGCTTCGATCCAGGGTTTCCCTTTGACTGTCTCAAACTACCTACTATCCAAATACAGTTTACGTTGCAACACACGTGTATAAATATTCATTTCCATATTTATGGTGGTAACGCTTCGGGTGACATGGAAATATTCATCAGAACAAAAGCAATAGCTTACACGATCTCCGACTACTCGCTCATTTTTTGACGAATAATCCCATAACTCCTGTAATAAATCAGTCACTTTTTGTCCTTGTATGTTTGGTATTGTAAGAAGTTTTGAATGTTTAAGCAAAATAACTTTTAACGATTCACAACCTGCAATAAAAATAAAACCATTAACATAGTAATTAGAAGGCATTAATATTATTAATTGACTAGTGTGTAATGAAGATATGAAGTTGATCTGGAAAACCTGATATTCTGTGCAGCACAGATGTGTCCGATCCTAAGTAACAAGAGATTGGCTAACGAGTGTAAACAGACAGCTATATAAAGAGAAGTATGTTTATATTATATCGGGAGATTTAAGAAGTGTAACTAACTTTCTGAACTGTTTTTCACAAGACTATTTCAGTTATTTTGAGTAAATGTAAATCGGTTATTTTATTTCTATTATTGTCATGTTCCCAACACCCTAACCTCCCAGTAGACTCATGAACTGTTATCATATCATTTGTTATTCAGGAACTATGATCGATTAATCACATAACTGTACCCTCAATCCCTAGTCATTATCGTTCCCGTTTTGTAGAAATGTTATTCTCCCTATTGGTGTGTTGTGTACACAGGTTTTGAGTATATATAAAGGAATGCTTGAAATACAATACGATTCTGTCTGGTTGATTCATTCATCTTGGGAACTGGCAGTCGCGAGGCAGACGCTTACGGTCACACTATATTTACAACTGTAATTGGACCGAACCTGTTTAGATTTAACAGTTTATGTGTAGAACTCTCTTTATTATTGATTCTACTTCAGACTTTCTGCTTGTACTTGGATTTACTCGTGGGTAGTGAATACCTATTACTGAGAAGTCCCATACTGGGACGAAACATTTGTCCAATAACCTCCGATATTCAATAACACCCAACCGAGATCAATCTTTGATGAATAGAAACAGCAAATTATA
Organism: Schistosoma mekongi; assembly: GCA_034768735.1. NCBI lineage: Eukaryota > Metazoa > Platyhelminthes > Trematoda > Strigeidida > Schistosomatidae > Schistosoma > Schistosoma mekongi. The sequence goes on along the minus strand of CM068309.1, from coordinate 23,574,033 downwards.
CTAATTTTTACAAAGTCACTTCCGTTTAGTGTATTATTTTTTATTAGATAGATCAACCGATTATTCATTCGCTGGTAAAGCAAGAGAAGCACAATAATAAGTGTCAGTGGTGGAAATAACCTTATGTAGTATGCTATGTATTGGATCAGTAATTTGTAGATAGTGAGTTAAAGGTATAAATTTATACTTCGGATGTTTGATCACTAATAAATTTCCTGTTTCAATCTTTTCACTTCACGTGATGAGAGTTTGCTTCATTAGACAACATTATCGGCTTCAAATTCAAAAACTGACATGCAGACAACAATATTGTTGGTACCAATTCCGAGTTTTGATAGGATTTAGGGCGTATATCACGTAATCAATAGTTTGACCTGCTCTTGTGGTCAAATCGTATTACTACGTCTCTTCATTTTTGATAGCGAATTATTCGTATTATACTATATACGGATATATTAACCAAATGTGCTTTCATTTGAACGATGTTATAGCATATTTGTAACTTTGGATATCTGTAGTGTTGTAAGGTAGTTTAAGAATAATTGAAATTCACTTGAACTAGGATTCGAAAACGCTCGACTTAGTAAATTCTGACACCTCAGCAACACTTTGGATATCTAATACTCATATTTATTTCTGCAGAAAAATAAACAGAGGTCGATGAAGTAAATATTAAGAGTAGAGTTAGGAGAAGAATAACATATTTTAACACCGTCTGGTAACAAAAGTAGATTAGTCGATACTACATAAGTTCAATGCGAAAACAATGTATACATGTGGACGAATAAAGGTATCAGTTTCTTAACGGCTAGGGTCACTGTAGAATTAGTGGTCTTTTAACTGACTTATTGTAAAACAGCCAGTAGTAAGCCATATTATTAAGTCTAGCCTTTAATTACAAAGTGAGCTAAGCCACGCAGCCTTTAACACTGCATAAGCGACACTATTCACTGTTTTAAAGGCGTTCTAGATATGATGGAAATGGACTATGGTGCTTATAAAGCTCTATAAGTAAGGTACTTAAAAATCAAACAATAAAGAAAACGATGGGTACTGAAAAGAATAGTATATGATTGAGTGGTGACAGAGACATATGAACATGAAACTACTAAACTGACTGAACAAATGAGAAGCATCTCACATGAGCTATGCTGGGATATGGTTAAGTTGTTTGAATGAGGGACTTGCCTTTAGTTAGTAGCGTCCGGTAAAATTAAAGTGGTCAAAATCAATCTCATAAATGTCTACAAGGCTATCTACTTCAGGATTTATTTATTACTACATGTTCGTCACTACAAATATGTGACGAAATACGCAAGGAGTTTCGGTTTTGTGCAATCGAGCGATGTGCAATATAAACCAAAATGACTTCGAATCCAGTTAGAGTCTCTATAGATAAATGATTGGAACGATTCAAAGGAATAGCCATCAAACAGCCCTTAAATGTTAGTGTAGAAACGATGAACGGAGAATATATAGGATTGTAGAGTCATTATCCACTATCAGAGAATGTAAATGTTGAAGAACAATTCATTCTCACCTTGAATCTTTCCCGATTATCATTAATCCATTTCGATACCAAGTTTGGTCTAAAAACTTTCTATTTCGTTTAAATCATACCATCCCCTTCCTGTTTTGATACAACCTAAAATACATACAGTGAATTAATAAAAGATCACAATAGTTTATTGACGTCATCCTACTCCTATTGCTATTGGCTCATTAACTACCTGATGATCTTTGTTCTCAGGGTCGGTTAAACATTACGCCTATTTCATAATTCTTTTATCCTATGCTGATCGCAAATATAAGTGATACGAATAGCAGTTGTATTGTATTGAGAGTTCAGTTGGATATCTTGAAGCCTGACCTTATTTCCGACTCAGTTTACATAAGAAATTTTATTTTATAAGTATGCATGTTAAAGACTAATCTATTTAAAAATCATTACTAATGTATCAAAAAGGGATTTTTATTTAAAGATTAAACAACAAAAACTAAAGAAGTTTTACAGATCAGTAAAATAATTAAAAAGGAGAATCAAGAAGAAAAATCCAGTTAGCTGCGTTTTCAGTGTTCAGTAAATATATAGTATATATAGTATATATATATATAGTATATATATAGTATATATATAGTATATATATAGTATATATATATATATATATATATATATATATATATATATATATATATATATATATATATATATATATATATAGTATCTATCATTTCGGTCAGTTTTACGTTCACTTAGTAGAGGAGTCCCACATAGTTGGATGCAGTTTTCATGGAGTCTCAAACCATAATTTTCAGTAGATTTATGATTTTCATACTGGGATATTGGCCACTTTACCACTGGACACGTTTATAGAATAACAAGATAGTTGCGGATAACTCCAGATACTAAAATTTCTAATGAAAATGATAATTTCAATATTCAGCGCTCATCTACTAAATGGCCGACAATACTGGATACAACACAGTGAACACTGAAAACGTTACCGATAACTTCAACGTGACCTAATAGAAAGAAATAACCTTTGACTTACAGTCAATGTAATTATTTATACTACGTTTGGAACCACTTCTTTTTCGCTTCATTTTATGTTTTGATTTAATTGATTTAAGTGCATAGATTAATAAAATATGTGCAGGGTTGTTTCCAGATCGATCAACGCTTGTAACTGGTAAGCCTAAGCAGTGAACAAGATAACTAAATAGTTAAAAAAAAAGAATAAATTTCGAAAGGCCATATAGAAGAAATCGAAAAGTAGTAAAACTTACGAAGATAAAATATGGTATTTTAATGGTGGCTAGTAGCGAAATACCATAAGAAAATTAACCTAGTTACGATTAGAATTTGTTCAGACTACACATAAATGTAGTCTTGGTTTTAAAGAATGCCTAGTTAGAATGGTTCATTGCAAACGTCGCACTAGTTAATTTGATTATTATGCTAACACGGTTTTCTGTGTAATTATCACGTTAGTTTTCACTTTATTCACTGTTCAATCTTCTCTAAATATTTCTAAAAAAAATTTAGGATTAGAAGAAGTTTAATAAATCTTGTGAGTAATTCATTTGAATTTCGTTGAAGTACCACTATGTTTAATTAGTAAATGATACAAACGATTAAACAGTCACCTAACTCTACAGAAGTTGACTTTCTTACTTGAAGCTTACTTGTCGATGTGGAGTATGCAAATAATATGGTTTAGTTTGTTGAAAAAATAGGTATTCTAAACGTCTTCAAAATATAACTCGCATATCACGGGACAACGAAGTAAGTAACATGGATAGTAGACCCTCTTCAGACATATATCTTACTTTTATCACATCGTTTCAACCCATAATCTCAGGCTTTAATTATCTCCACTACCATTAATATTGTAATTGTGTTAAGTTCATCTAGCTGTGATGATATAGTATAGCAACTGCAGATTGACACACAATTCTGATAAACTATACGTTGATTATGACTGGTACATCTATTATTTATTTCTGTCTGCTATTTAGAACCAATTTGAAACCGCAATGTATTTTTGAATGAATAACAGAAAACTAAATAATTAGTTTACTTTCTTTACAAAAACTAACAAACATGTTTATTAAGATTCATTAAAAGAACAATTGCATAGATAACAAAGGTGAACTCTTCTAATTCGTCTATGTTAATTGTTAAACAATAATTGATTTAAGGAGTCCATGGTAAAATATTTCATCTGTTAAAATCATTTGGAGAACTAGAAATCAAGTAGTAGATGTGTACTACTAGTATATAACTAATCAACAGAGCACATCTACGACTCCACTACGAATAGAAAGAAATAAATTTACGATCTTTCAAATAGCCTCGTACATTTAAACGATTGATTCAGAATTCAATAATTCGAATAATCCAAATTTAGTCAGTTAGTGTTATGCCGCGTCCTTCATTCAATGTTATTGGTAATTTATTTTCTCCCTTTCTCTTATTACTGATTTAAGTAAGTTCATAAATCATAGATTCCAATTTGTAGGAAACCAATCTCAACAGTGTTTCTTGATGGACGCAATGAAACACAGTTTCAAAAAGAAGATAACATGAAAATGTAAACAAAACTTACTCAATTATCTTTTTATGTCCATATTTACAAGCAATGTGCACTAAATTACGTTGCTTATAATCTTTAATCTCTGCAAGTTTACTTAAATCCCAATGATTCCTACTAGGATCAGTTGTATTGGCTAATTGAAATAATAACTTCAAATTACAAATATCACCAGAGCGAACCAACTTAATAATAATAGATTTTAATTCTTCTTTATTTTGAAATAAATCCTTAACATTTGAAGAATCATGCATAATTATGTGATCTATAAAACAGAAAAAAAGCCAAGAAGATTAATTCCCAAAAATCTCAATAAGAAACAAATTCACTGGTTAATAACATCGCGAATTAATTAATATATATATATATATATATATATATATATATATATATATATATATATATATCCGATGAAGTTGGGAACGGTTAGTGATATCTTGGATTGGTCGATGATAAAAACATAAACCATTGGGTATCAATCAAGTGGCCTAAGAGTTAGACGCTTCCTGCAACATCTAAAGGCTCTAATTTCAATCTCTTATAAGTTCGTAGATACTCATTTCCGAGTAGTCTCCTACTTGGTTGAATCAACTATCAAGTGCTTCCGATTATCATCTATTGTCAAACGAAAGTTAATCCACGATGCAAAACGACAAATTCAAACATTATTTATGTGAGTTATGAACAATCTTATGTAACAAAATAATTGATAAAACACACATTTTGCATCAAACGAACTAATAGTCATATAATATGCGCCTAATATTTAGTATAACAGTAGCTTGATTTCGTTTATGTATAAACATATCAAACAAGTTGGTGAGTAATTCTGTTCTCTACAACTTATTTATTTGATATTTATTGATAAATTTCATGAGTAAAATTATCAGTCTCATTGTGTTAATCACATTCAGTAGTTTATCAAATTAGTTATCAATTATCATGGATATTATCATGGCTGAAAAATAATCAATAACCTCTGTTATAGTGAGCAATAGAGTGATGGCTAAGTATTTAAAGCTACTATCACTAGCTTTTACTCTTAAACAGTAGATCATGAATCCGTTAGACGGAAGATTCTGGGTCCGATTCCTTGGTGGAATTTAGGGTGCACACTGCTGAGTCACGTACTAAGATTAAAAATCTGTTTATTGCTCCCTAATTTTTAATAGTACCAAACCGAGACTAATCTATGACGAATACAAGCAACAAAATTAAGTACTAATCTCCATAAAACTACCTCCATTCAACTACAATGTATTTATGGGTGGTGATGAAAAAGAACCTCATCCACACAGTTGAAGTGACAAATGAATCTATTCTAAATTTATCTATCATCCTAAAGAAAATACTCAGTAGTAAGTTGTACATACATACAAACTCTTTTAGTACAAGTTATAGACTAAGCATTAATAGTCCTCACTCTTAATAATTGTATTTTGAGATGATATATATACGAAGTTATATGGGACTCGAGCGTTCCACTCATCGATTACATGAATTTTCTCAACTAATTCCAAATAAAAAAACAGCGATCACGACCATTAGATTCCTGTTATGAAAAAGGATAGGGTGAGTAATAGTAAACAATATCATTGATTATGATCCTTTTTCATGTAATATATCTTACTGTAAGCCGCTGACCCATTGGATTAGTAATACATTTTCATCAGTACTTAACAGAAAGGATTAATTATATCGTTTGTATATCTTATATATTCTAGAGAGCAAATGGAATGAGTTGGACACAGATAAATAACAGAATTTATTTACCATCATTTATAAGTGCTTTCAGTAGGTGGTATCACTTACACTTGATTAACAGACTAAAATTGACCGGTATATATATCAATTTGAAAGAAAAATTGCATATAAATATTTGTTATTCCATTGAATAAAATAAAATTACCAACTCAGTTCATTCAAGTCAATAGTTTCAATAATTTTATCAACTGATTATTGTGCAAAAATACACATTATTTACACAAACAAACACATACATACGCATTATTGTATATACAAGGAAATTTGACATTTTTTTGGAGCAAATTACTTGAAATCAACAAAAGCAAAGAAATTATTCACAAAATTGATTTTATTTATTCTCTCAATATTTTTGTTTCACTTAGTTTTATTGTAACAATAATAATAATAGTAGCAATAACTGTATAAAGAAGTAGTGAATAGAGTTAACAAACAATACTAGCGGAGATTGAACAGAACAGAAATGAGGTACCCATTAACAAAAGTGAAAACAGATAAGATTCGGGAAGAAAATCATAATATAAAAGACAGAATGAAGAGTAGACTTAGATGGTGCGTTTATCTTAACAAGAGCAAGGTAATAAAAATCATTATTAAAGGTCATACATATCAGAATAAAAGATGAATTTCTCTTTGAACAATAAATAAATAAGTGATAAATTAGAAAAGCTGCCTGAGCTGAATAGGGACAGAGATAAAGTAGGCGTGGTCCGCCTAGTCAATCACGTTTTCTTTGCTTGATGAACGGTTGAAATAGAAAGAATTTAAAGGGAGAAGGTAAGAATAATTGAACTACAAAACACAATCTAACCACTGGTTAAATGAATTCGTAAGAAAAAGAAGAGAACAATAGAATTACTTCTTAGTAGTAGAATTAATTTGTATGTGTTGATTTTAACTGAGTTAAACAAAAATAGTTGGATTACTTTAATGTATTATTATCACTAAACTATTTTCAATGATGCTCAACGCAACAATTCGGATTATTATACAGTTTTAGGGGGGGGGCAAAAGTGTTCCAAGATAGGGTGAATGATGAATAAGAAAAAAAGGATCAATTGAGCAAAAGGAAGTACTAGGAAAACTGCAATTTCCTTTCCTTGTGTTATGATTATTACTAAAAACCTATTAAACACAATATACCAATGAAATTTAGAGAGGTAGACTTGATGATTACTCCTGAATGTAATGTAAACACCAGTGAAGATACACAAATACACAAATATCTATCTAATTATATATTTATATACAAAAGTATGCTTGTAAACCTCTGTCTCAAAAAAACAAAAACAAAATGCACCCAACATATACGTAAATAAGAGAAAAATAATTTGTACACAGAAAACTACACAGTATTTACAGTGTAGAAAGTGGATTAATAACATAAGAATAGCTATTATAAAAAAGAAACGTTCTAATTCTGACAAAAAACACTGTGATAGAGAAAAAGTACCTGGCATTATTAATTGAGTAAAATGATATATATTTGAGCGATGGTATATATAAATAAACTGAAGAGGATTGGCTAGCCGGAGAATGTGAGCATTTCTTGTTAGGAAGTAATATTTCATACAAAGTGCCACAAAAAAGTAGAGTACAATTAAAAAATATCTACACTAGTCCCATCAAATTAGAATGCAGAAATCTTCGAGGTAGGTTAACGAAGAGATGAATGACACGATACAAGGATGGAGGTCAGTGAGGAGATTAAGGCAACGTAACATGCGCATACAATTATTATGTAGACTTATATAGCTAGCAATAATTTAACTTGATAAGAATACTATGAATTGATTGGTGAACAGATCAAACAAAAATAAAAGATGAGATATCTTTGTACAGAATCCAAACAGTAGTATGATTGGTAATAAAACTTTTTTCTCTGAAAGAATACTGCTATTCATTATATATTTAGCTGACATATTATTGAATCTACATTGATAGATGACAATATCATGCAAATGTTTACTCCTGTTGACAGTTGGTGATTGTCTTATATGGTAATAGTGACAAACAGCAAAGAAAAAACAATGGTAAACGACAGAGGTGAAGAACTCAAGAAGCGGGTTCGTACTACTGCGATAACAACAGAATCGTTAGACCGATATAAAAAACATAATTGAGTAGTAAAACAAAAACTATAAAGTCACATACACATAACTGATTTTAAATGCAACAATGACCACATCAGTAATGAGTAACCTGACTGCATGTCAAAAATGTTCTCAATTCATTTTATCCGTTTATTAATGTTTGTTGTTGGTTACTTTGTTTTTACAAAACTAAATGAACCTGAGCTCAATTACAAATGGTTTACAATAGTAATAATAATTACAGTGTGAGAGGAAAGGTGACGAGAAAACAGTTAACAAGCAAAAGTTGTATCCGTATACTGAAATGCACCAATACACATACTTATAATTAAACATGTTGAATTAGGAAATAGTATCTGGGAGAAACTGTTTGCATATGAATATTAGTCTACAATGAGCATGTATGCGCCATTATGAAGAATACACAATTCACACTTGTGAAATCTGCAAATTATTTGCCTTACTGTACCACGAGGACTAAGATAGCTGCAAGTTGAGTTATATTTTGCGTCTAACTTAATTCTCGTGGTACAGAAAGACAAATAGTTTACAGACTTCACAAGTGTGAATCTTTGTGTATTCCCTATAATGGCGCATATATGCTCATTGTAGACTAATATTCATATGCAAACAGTTTCTACCAGATAGTATTTTCTAGCTCAACATATTTAATTAGATGTACATGTATTACCGTCCAAGCTATATGTTCTCAAATAACGAATAATAATCAAAATACTGAAGAGGAATATATATGAGGAAAAACAAAAGTGTAGAATGTATAAATTCACAGCCTAACACATATACTCGTTAATAGTATACAAAACAACTAATTACAGAAAAGATAATCAGATAACATGAGAGACCACAAGAATATGCATGAAATGATATTTTAATTCGTCAACTTTATCTTCACTCATCGTCGTCATCATCATCTTCGACGTCATAAAATGAAAATTTCTTCAACATAAACATCAATTTTTAACTGCTTTTTCCAGGAAGTACACTAATGTATATGCAGAAAGGAAACACAAGTAGAGATCACTTTCTATGATTTAATCGAAAAACTTGACAGTAAAACTCTTTATGTATGCATGTGTGCAAGTGTAATTATTATGGTGTACGAGGGAAAGAAGATATGAACACACACACATAAACTCATCATAGCCGCATTGTAAGTCCTCTTAACTCTAGTAAGTAGGCACAAGCGCAAGGTTTATGGACAAAAGAAAAAGACAATTGAGCAATAAGAAAGAGGACAAATGCTTTTCATCATAATATTGAGGCATGATTTACAAGTGTTGCCGGAGTTGAGGTTACCATTGTTGTTACAGTTGACAATAATTCGTGAAGTTGTTGTTCATTAAAAGTGTTATTGTTTGAAGTCATATTATCGACATCATCATTACTAAATCGATGATCATAAATTGTATTTACAGCATACAATGGAGAATTAGCATAGGTATTAGGAAATGATGAACAAGATGATTGTGGACCGAATTTTAGCATGAGTATATCATTATTGTTACGATTGTTGTTGTTGTTGTTCAACTGAGAAATGGATGAATGACGAGGAAGTGACGTTGAGGAAGAAGGCATCGAACTAAATGTAGATAAATTTCCAGTAGAATTTAATATCATTGTAACATGATTCTGATCGCTTGAACACATTGAAGAAACGTCATTACTATGTTTCATTTCATTATTTGAAGGTCGACGATCAGTATCCGTAGACGATGGCGATGGTAGTGTATGAAAAACTTTTGAGCCAACATTACTACATGCAAACTGACGTGTTGGTATTACATAAGAGGTTGTCGTTATTGGTGGTAATTTCATGGATGTCATTAGATTACAATAAGACGGTTGTGCAACAACAGGAGGTATTCGGCTACGTTTTGTCAACAACATTTCACTTAGCAAACTCTCATTAGGTATTTTACCTGATCTATATCGTGTCAGTAAAAAGCTTTCTAATTGAAAGGCAAGAAGTTTAATTTCCGACAATTCTAACAAAATTTGACTATATCTATCTGGTAGGAGTACAGTATTCAATTCATTTGATGATGTATCATTAAACTTCTGCGATTCATTCGATACATTTATCGAACGTAAGTATCGTCGTGAACGTCTTAATAGGAAACGACAAAATTTTCCTTGAGTTTTCAATGTGTAGCTTAAATTTGATGTTAAAACAGTATCTGGAAAAATAAGAACAAAGATACAAATGGTTTTGATGAGATAAAATAATAAGATGGTCTTAACAGGTAATACCTTGGATATAATAGCAATCTAAATACCACTGGCCAATTACGTTAGTACTAAAATTGGCAGTGAACTCAGGATCTCATGTTTCAAACGCTTTGCTTAAGTAAAAATATGATAACTCCCTAAAATGATAGATAAACAGAAGCTAGACCGGAGTCAGAAATGTAAAACATTGGATAGCAACTCAGTGTTCTGGAAATAAAGCACTAGCTGTGTGTTCAGGATAGGCCGAATAGTCGAATTATTTAGTGCTGGCTGTGTGTGCAAGTCGCAAGCTAATTTCTAAACTCAATCTTGCATTATATTTCTAAACAGTCATAGACCAATCATATGTCTTACTCTAGAAATGTCAGTACCATGAATCCAAAAGTTGGATGGCCTCTGGAACAGCACTGTAAAAGTTTCATACTAAGTGGAAGCAGCTGCCTAAGGTGTCGTGTTTCCGAATGGTTATCTGATCAAAATTAGTCTTAGATATGAAAATTTGAAATTTCACCTGTTATACGTAGATGTTGAATAAATATAATTTCTACACTGATCAGTCTCTACAAACACCCTTATGTAAAAGAAACGGTTGTTTACAATAATAACAATAATTAATATTATTATCTCATATCTTAAGAAATAATTTACCTATTTTGTGCGGTAATTTTTACAGAAAAAGATATTCATATATTTAGGAGGGTGTCTGAATTGTGAAGAAGGAAAACTATATTCTAATTATTTTTGAAGAAATCATAATCAGATTGTACTGTAATTTAATTATCGAAAAATAAAACAGAAACAATATTACTCTAGCTCTATTCTTTAACCTTTTAAGGTCACATTACAAAACTGTCGGTAAAATACTTTTAAGGTCATTTTATTCAACAGTGCATCCATTATCGCGTGAATTTTTAAGATGCGTTGGTTAAAATAAAAGTAATTTTTAATCAAATTAGATATTATATTTATAATATATCTATGAACTGTGGTTATCTGCAACGTTTTCGCTGAGTATGTATTGTCTAACATTTTCGACCATTTTTTCGTTTGTTCACCGAGTGAGTACGGCGTACACAGAAGCTTCGTTTTCATTAAACATGTTGTTACAAGCTCTATTGTTTATCACATATATGCCATTCGCTTTATATGTCAGGCTGCGCTACCAGTAGACAGATTGTTATAAACAACTTTAAACGTTTGAGATGAGCTCTTTAATGACAATTTAGCACTTGTATGAAGTCACTAATCACTAGATTAATAGAATAATAATCGGAAATGATGGGTATAACATAGTAAATTTCGAAAATGTTGTGGGTAAGCTCAGTTATATTAGGATTAAAGTTGAATTATTACTGGCAAACTTAATCTAAAATGAACATTACGTCCTATTTAGGCCTTGCATCTATTTGATAATCACATAGAGATTCAGTGCATTCGTTTCAAGAGCCACCATGTTATCCACTGAGTCCAAACAGACGCAGTTGTGCTAAAGGTATGTATATGAAAGTACCTGCATCTTCTTCTTGATTTTAGCGAGGATTCTAACTGATAGGTCTCTGCTACTATATACGGAGGAAGGACTTGATACAGTATTAATTCATGAATGTAAGTGAAATTGAATTATGGCTGGCGAGTGGAATCCATGAAGTACGTTTCCTCGTACTTAAGGTTCATCAGTTGAATATGCCTGCACGTTTGACAGGAACTGGATGAGTTCGAGTTCTGATGTGAACGAGAACAGTGGAATGTAGACATACTCAGCTGACGAGTCTTGAATAGCCTGAAATGCGAGTACTGGACTCAGTCATAATCCAACTCTAATAATGAGTGAGTGCTGTACAGCGTTAATCCTTATATGATACGTATATAGCAGTAGAGGCTGAGCAATTCTAGATCTTAACAACGTCAAGGGGAAGAAAAAATCACTTTTGAATCTATTATAATTTGTTTGTCGTACATTTATAACAGGATACTGCTCCTCCTCAATGATGGAGAATCATGTCCCACTATTTACACTGATACAGGCTAGTTGAATTGGTGTATACATGTCAGAAGTTCAAAGCTGCTGATGATTGGCTACAAAATACCAGATAGCAAACTTGAACATAATGCAAAGTGGTCAACTGTACCACTGCTTCAAACTGAAGTAATAAAGGGTGAATTCGTTCATTATTGAGAGAGGGAGAGAAATAACAAGAACATAATGTTTAGAAAAGGCAGAAAGGATAACATAATCATAACAATTCACTTACCATGTTTTAGAGGATTGAATAAAACAACAAATTTCAAACAAGCAAATTCTTTATTATCCAGTTGAAGTTTTTGAAATACTGTCAGTAAATCATTTAACTTATGTTTTAATTCCGATTGAGCCCCTAAAAGATTATTTAATAAGCTTGCAATGAGATCACATATTTCGATAGACGTAGAAGAGTTGGACAGTGGTGATTGTGAAGCTGATGTAGTCGTAGGAGTTAATGGATTATTTTCATTACAATTATTCATACGACTTGTATTCATTAAAAATAAGGATGAATAAATGTTCAGTGGATCAATAAAATTTGTACAACGTCGTTTAGAATCAGTTAATATCTGTGGATCGAATTTGTAGGAAAAAAAATAAAATTAACACTGAATTGAAACAGTTTTGGTGAGTTTGGCAACATTTGCAGTTTACATCAACCACAGATTAATCTATTAAAAAGCACAGAGCACTGGTTAGATATTTGACTTCGGTAAGGGACTTCAAACGACCTTATCAGGAACAGAGTCTAGGATCTCTAGGTCTCAAAGCAAACTACTGGATTCGCTCCCAAAAGTACAATGTTGACCTCTATAAATTTGTGATGCAGTACAGTGATTATCCAATACAGTCAGCGACAAGTACTTCACACTCTACGCGTCAAGACTTCTCACTAGGCTTTCTGGAACATCTTCAAGTAAGTCACTAGTATGGTGACTGTTATAGTTTAGCTCGGGGATTTTTGTGGAGATTAGTTTCACTTGTATGTTACATTAGAAAATCATTGGAAGACTAATCATCGGTTTGAGGACTAAGAGTTCATAGTGAGGCTTGAAGGTCATGCGTTCGATTGTTAGTGGATTAGTGAGCGCACACAACTGAAGAACCATATGCTAGAACGAAACACCTGTCTAGTGCCTCCTTGTTTTCAATGGCATCCTAAGTAAGATCAATCTGTGAGGAATACAACCCTTAAATATTAGTATACGCACGAAAAAATAACTGTAAAAGCAATTACTTACCATTGTAGAGGCATTATAAAAATAAAAAGGAGATAGTCGGCGTTTAAAATAGATTCGAAAATTAAGCAGATAAATTTTGCACACTTACATTAGTGACAGGAGACAGAAACAAAAGCAAATCACTTTTTGAAATATATTGATTAATTGGCGAGCAGTCACCATCATTAAGTTTGTCTATTCTTATATTTGTGGTCATGAATATAAATGACTGGAAAGCGCATGCACTTTATTAAGTACAATTAGTTGTAGGGTTAGCATACTCATTTTTGCTAGTTTGTATCGTCGAAATGGAACCACACTCAAGGTGTGGAAAAGTCAGTATTATTATCCTTTTGTCATAATGCGAAGTGAGATTCGAATCAACGATTTAAAAAATTGAAAACCGAATGCTTTAACCACTAAGCTACCGCTTCACTAAATACTACCAGTAGAGGATAAAAATAGTAAAAATCTTAATATCATGTTTATACATAGATATCTATCGTAAAAGGAGAAAGGCTTATCCGCAAATGCAGAGATATAGTTAACAAATGTAAATGAGTTACTAATATCCTAGAAATGCAAACATACGCCAAATTAGAAATGAAAGTATACACACCAATAAGTTAATTTATTAATCTGATAATTCAACTTAATTACACAATCGTTAAATCTGAGGAGTATATACAAAGACAAACAGAATGGATTTGCTTACCGTGTTGGCTATTTTAATGTTATCCAAATGTGTTAGATAAAAATGAATAAATTCCAGTATAATAATTTCACTCCAGCTGCTATTCAACAGTTGCATTTTATCTTCAACCTAAACAAACATGCAAAAAAACAATCCTACCTTGAATAGTTAGTACAAATATGATGACTCTTATTTCGCGTTTTTAGTTCAGAGTCACACGTTTATTTAAATGGATTAACGAAACTTACTAGCTACCCAAATCGAATGTAGCGAGGTGGGATTAGAACCTGTAATTCACTGATCTCACAATTCAAGTAATTTGATCATCAACTAGATACCTTACAGTTAACTGACAGTAGTTAAAATATGTTGTATTCACTGCAACACTTAGAATCCGTAAAATTCAAACCCTTGCTGAGGAATATAAAACAAAATGAAGCTTCATATTTCTCAACAGTTTAAAAATGTTGAAGTCAATTTGAGATGGCAATGAACTTTAAAAAAATATTTCTTACTGATGGTAAATATGGTGTAACGAGACAGAGAGGACGGTACTAAAATTCAATTTATTATTAATTTGAAGTTTGGTTAAATAAACAATCAGCTACTTTACACCGGAGCTAAAATTACAGTTGGGTATATGCTACTGTTCCATGACTACAATATACGACTTGTGCAAATGAAAATATGTAAAGCAATCTATAAGTTATTCAACGTTTATACTTTAAAATTTCTATTTACCCCATGGGAAACTCGGGGCTACTAAAAATCTAGACTCAAATCGGCGAATTTAGGGCTATTATAATTTAAAAAGGAAATCCATGCCTTGTTAATGACCTACGTTATATTTCACAATATTTATAAATTTGCATGTATAAGGTGAATAAATATGTATAATAGGGAGGCCTTGTAGTAATAAACAGTTAAGGGAATTAAAGTATGCGTTTAAATAATTGCAAGAATATTCAAGCCATGTACAAGTCACGAACCTGGTATATACGTGCATCGGTTCAAATTACCATATGAGTAGTAGTGAATAAGATCAAACACAGAGTATACGATAAAAGAACGTAATAATTCGTAGAAAATCATTTTATGTGAAGATCTGAAACTTCAGAATTCAAGGAGATACACGGAGTGTATACACATCCCTTAATGAGACTGATTCTAGGCCAAATTACTCAGATTCTGGAAACACGGGTTACCCAACTAAGAGGTCCGCACCTACAAACACGGCGAAGATAAACAGTCAACGCTTTTATGGACTGATGTAAAGTTTTGGTTTGGATATCACTATCTCACCTTCATTCTATTCCTATTCTATTTATAATTACGTATAGAAGTGGTAGTTGCGAGTACGTAATACATGTGTCAAACACTTAAGCCAATGAAGATTCACAGCCGCGTCAACTGATCATCCATCACTTCTTGAAACCCTGAGAATGAAATTATCTTATCTGAATAATTCCTTTGTTATACTGTATAAAACATACATCAGTTTACAAGCTTGTGATGTATTCTTAATCCATACAAAAATAGTCCAACTCTCAATGAACTACAACAGTAACAAGGTTCTCATGACAATGAGTTATAGTGAAATGATTTTACAGGGAACAGAAAATATACAAATCAAATAATAGGTTAGGCCAGAGAAACAATCCGACGCTTTAGTAAATCTGCTTGGATTTTTTTTAAAACAGTGGAATATTACACGCTTAGCACTAGCAACCTAATAATTTAACCTGTTGTTACACGACATTAGTGATTAACAAAGTAGATGATTAGAAGTCAGTTATATTCGAAAGGCTGTTAAGACGGACTCTAAAGTGCCATTTCATATAATTTGTTTCTTTGATGAATTTTTGCAGGAGTAGGAACAACATTACGATTGCGAAATATCTTACTTATTTATACAATTTTGTATGTATGTAAAAGAATTATAACACGGGAAATATGAAGTGGTACTTGTGAACTCCAAGCGGCAAGTTCGATTCTCATCAGTGTATTCTGAGGTTAGTTAGAATGGTAAGTGAAAGCTTTACAACCACCTCATTCAATAAGAATAAACGTAATATGGCCAGTCATCTTGTTTGTTGAATTATTAAGTAACAAAATGCCCGACAAAATGAGAAAAAGTGACATTGAAAAACTTTTATTGTATTTTATTCTCAATCATAAAGCAGGAAATTGTACAAAACAATGTAAAGCCATTAATAAGGATCTGTAATCTCCCGTTGGTAATCAGGAGTATAATTGATCAGTCTCTGTTGTAATATTTTTATCCTAGGTAGATTACCTCGATTATTGCTTTCAGTCGAAAATTATAACTAAGCGGCTAGTAGTGGAATCCAGGATGTTTACAATGGAATAAAGACTAATCGACCTCAGACTTGAATCCTAACAAAGGGGAAACGGTAAACCATTATGAACACCTTCATATCCGTTAAATAAGTTGGCAGCCAAATGAGCTCTGTAGCTTAGTAAACAACGCGTTGGTATTTGAAGAGATAGGTACTGGGTTCGAGTCAGTGTGCAGCATAGCAATCCAAGCACACCTAGCTGATGAGTTCCCGACAAGAGGAAACGTGTCCTGAGCTCAAAAAGCTCGTGCAAGACAAAGTTTGATGTCATTATAGTAAGAAAATATGTGTGGCAATAAACTAGGACAATAATCAAATTTAAAGTCAATTTAGAGGTGTGGTTAATCCTTCAAATTAAAGAATCTCCCTCTAAATACATGCGTCGAACAAATAAACAATTTATTGCCCATTCATTAGAAAAACGCTAAGTAGTATGTGCCTGAAAACTTGGTTAAGCTAAATAACGTTATGAAGGTAACTTTCAATCACAAAAGAAATCAAATAATGTTTACAGCTGTTAAATCATTTAGCAAGTACCGGTACTGTACTTGGCTCTGAGATATACTGCGTATGAGGGAGTGATGGTACTACATTCTGTAAGCTAGATGATTTGGCTACCAAGATTTTCACTATTGCTATTCTTTCACTAGAAGTAGATGCTATTGCCGATGATACTGTCAACAATGATAATGAAAGTAAATCATATCCAGTTCAGAGAATGTATTCAGTAATTTGTAGAAAAGTAGTTATTTTGTTTCTGTATATTTCATTCATCTTTATGTTATTTTTTTCTGAGCTGGATGCCTTAATTGTGAAACATTTATTGTCCCTGAAGTATTAAGTCAGTTTATTTTGATAGCTTTCGTGGGTCTATCCTATCCTCTACATGTAGGTGCTTTGTTCCTGTTGGGTGTTTTGTTCATTTAACACGTGACCACTCTATTCTTTAATGTATCATATATATATATATATATATGTGGGGGAAACTACCAAGAGTAAGGAATTCAACACGGACAATAATGTTATGATGGGTTGACAGCAACAGCACATTATTGATTGTGATAGATTAGATATAATAATCGTACAAATAAACAGCACATTACATAATAAAACCTATAACATATAATTTTGCTGTTACTATTGCTGTTATTACTCATTTTTAAAAATGAAAAGCAAAGGGACAAAGGCAACTCTTCTACTCCCGAAATAAGAAATGGAATATTAGCCATGAGAATGATAATAACAGGGAGAATATTTATATTAATGTCAGTAAAGTAACTGTGAGTGGGGTGATAGAGGGAAATTAATGTGTAATGTATGAGATAACCAGATAAAAGAAAGAAATACTCACGAGAGATGCTTAAGGAAAAAGTCCGAAAAAAATGAAGTTTACAGTACAGAGCATAAAGACAATAATAATAAATGATGAATAGACATATTTCTTAATCAAAATTGGAAAGGAAATAGTAGAAATCAATAAATGCATACACCTGTACAGCGACTGTTGAGGTAATCTGATAGTTTTCCAGAGTTGCTTTCCGGAGATTGGCAGTGTGTTCAAGATTAAAAACACGGAAAACAATCACACCTTGGGTTTCACGTCACAGAGTGGCTTGATTAGATGACTATTGGAAACCATAAAGCAATGGATAGTAACATCGTTTTAACATAGAATGTCTTCAGAAGTGTGTAAATAAATTCGAGAGATAAATCCCAGTTTCCCATGAGAAGTACGGTTCATATATGTTGGACGTGAGATAAGTATCACTAATGGGTATGTATCATCGTAACATAATATAGCAAGCTCACTAAAGTTATAACTATGAATTACTAGATATCTAGTCAGTGATTCGGAGTTATGGCATACGCAGCTTGCCCCAGGGTCATAACAAAGGTCGGTTTGTTGATAGACATTCCTGAGGAGTTTTATTTCACGGCGAAAAACACAACCAACTTATGATGATTGGCTAACCGAGGCAAGCTCATCATGTGAAACTTCAAATTCAACAGTCTTCACAACACCCCATACTACTATACTTGCAATTTATAATTCTCTCCAGTGTACATTGCTGTTCAAGTGTAAACACCAAGGAAGCCGCACGAAATAGACTAGTGAACAAATGCAGAAAATATAATGTTCAGGAAAACTGATTGAAATTATTCTGTAAAAGTACAGATGCAAATTAGATTATTACTTGTTACAAAATTATTAGTGGAACAACCAAGTAAAAATGCAACAGTCAGATATAAATGTATTAGGTATATGCCGAATTGAAAGGTAAATTAATGAACAATGACAATCATTAGAAGTCAACTCTTACTAATTATCCAGTGACGAAAAATCTACTATAGTAAATGTATATACCAAACATATAGGTCCCAACCACATCTCTATGCGAAATTTTAATAAGTTGAAAAGAAGACAGACTTAGTATAAAGAGCTCTTTTTATCGATCGAAACTAAAGCACAACACAATAATGAGGCAAAAATGAACGAATGCAATCTACATAAGTGTTCACAAGTTCGCCACATTATACTCTGACAATTAGGCTTCAATAAAAGGCAATAAATAATTAAAATGGTAGGTAAGAAAAGCTGACGTTATCTCCAATATTTTAAATATTCACTGAGTGTTGTATTCAGCGTCTTACGTTATTTTTTGTAATTTATTGGCATGAGTTTTCATCCGACGTATTGATTTGCGCTATAATGAACATGTTTACATCAAACGGTTTTGAATTGCTAGAGCCAGGTAAATTGAAAACTTTTATTGCAATTATACACTAAACATACAGTGTATATTTACTTAACAAACGTAAAAATGATCGAAAATCCTGAACCTAACACATTTAGTGAATATAAAAACAATACAGAAAACCTCATCAAACAACGCATAAGAAAATATATTACACAAAAGTAACTCACCGGTAATACCTTAAACGATTCAATTTGAGCCATCCAATCGACTAAATAAAATAAACATGTTTCTAATAATGAGCATAAAGAAGACAATAAATCGTCTAAATATGGGTTCAAAACAGTAGTATCATTTTCATTCATTTGAGCAGTACCAGAAGTACCAAGTGTTGATACGTAATTACCAGTATTATTTCTAAGTATTGGCACATTGGATTCAATTGAGTTTAAATGACTACTAGCTGATTTTCTCTGAAAATCGATATCATTATTATGCAGCTGTGATTCACGCACTACAGATGATGACAATGGAAGAACGGAGTTTGAAGAATTTTCCACAGGAGACGATTCTTTAAACACTAACATTGTTTCAGTATTGATGCATTCACTGATTATTTCGTTACGTGCTGCTGCTGATGATGATGATAGTGTTGTTGTTACACTATTTGTTAGATTAGTTGATGATTCAAAATTTTTAGATTTTAAAAATGAGTATAATTCAATAAGACTGAGTTTTAATTTCTAGAAAATCAGGAAGAAAAACAATAAAAAATATTATTACAATACACTGTAAAATCGTTTATTACATTTATGATATGTTTGATTCATCTTTGAAACAATTGAGATAAAAGATAATAAGCAATGGAATACAAGGAGAGAAATTTGTTACATTTTGAACTTGACAAAGAAGGATATACATTCTAGTAAAAGTATACAATCTTGTATGCATAATGAGCCTTTAGGTGTATGATCTATGTAGAATAAGTGAGCTTTTTTCGGGAAATCCAGTAAATATATTACAAAATGGTATCGACCAGGAATTGCATATGCGAAAAATTAGCCAACAAAATTAAACAGTTTATTCATTCTAATGTTACATAAGTTTTGCAGCTGTTCTGATTGAACGTTTCGCATTTAGCAGGTGAAAAATAAATATTCCTTCATGAGGTTATGAAAACTATGCCATAGGCACTACTGATTTTGTAATTAGATGTTATGGACATCGTTGGATTTGATATCATTAATTGGCATGAGTTAGACAACCTTGGAAAACTAAAAATCACTAGACAGCTGTGTTGTTCTAGCATAGGACTCCTCAAGAATGTGCATCCAGAACCCCGCCATGGAATAGAACCAAGGACCTTCAGATATCGTGGTGAACGCTCAGTCGTTAGACCACTAAAACAAGATCAATGGTTGATATTTCTAATTTCAGTCAATTCGTGATATATTTGCGCTATATCATCCATTGCCATCGGTGAGTAACTGCTACACACCCAACATGGTTGAAATCTACTGGTAACACCTTACTAGAACCCCAGGAAATGCCTCCTTAAGTTAGTAACTAGTAAACTAATACTGACTGTAATTAGATATTGTAGAGATTGTTGGATTTGATATCGCGACGCCTGAAGATCCTAGGTTCGATTCCCAGGTGAGGTCATATTTATGCATAATCAAACATAACAGATTAAGAGAGTTAAGTCAGCAAATGACTCTTTATACCGAAGAATATTAACCATCTGCTAAGATAACTATACTCAAGTAAGCAACATTTAGTGCGGTTGAACAGATATAGTGTCGCAAAAATATAAACAGATCCTCTTACTACATGAATGATAACAAGGGTTCGAATCCCGAAACGCCAGTAATAATTCCTTTAAAAATGCGAATACGCCTTGCTGTAAACCGCTAACTACCACGAAACATAAGTTTAAATTTGCATGTCCATTTCCTTCAATTACATAACTTCAATATTAATTAAATGCATTTGTATTACAAAATGTTGATACTCCATAAAATAATATTTTTAATGACTTACAGGAATAAATTTTTGAACCAATTCTACAATTTTATAGTCGTGTTCTAAAGCTGCTGTAAATATCTGTCCAAAACTAAAACCGTTCAAATGTGCAGCATAATTATTCGGCCGTATCTCATTATCGTTGCTGTTTGTAACATTATTGCTTTTGTTTGGATTATTAGTAGTAATAGCACTAGTAGAAGTCGTAATAATATTAGCATGGAGCGTAGTACCAGTAAAATGACTTGGTTCATTTTCATATTCTGATTTATGATAAGATGATGTGGAACAAGTAAAACTAGAGTGACCAGTTCCCTCAGACATATCAAGGATATCTCTTCCATTTCCTAAAACATTAACACCGCCACCACTGAGTGCATCATCCTCTCCGTCATAGTCTCTGTCAGCGTCATCAATATCATTCTGTGAATCATCATCATCATCATCATCGTCTTCGTCATCATCATCATACTCATCCACCTCATCATAATCATCATCATCAGCAGCAGCAACAATACTATCTATACAATCGTCCACATCGGTATCATCTGTCAGATAATCATCATCTACAATCTCATTTACGATACAGTCATATTTCTTATTTTTTAATAATTCGTTATTCATTAATGGGAAGCTTCCATTATTCACATTATTATTGCGATTACTAGTATTAATACTTGTGAGATGATCAGCAGTTCTTCTAACAGAATTATAATCAACAGAAATTTCAGATTCACTTGATCCCCCACTGTCTTCTGAACCACCTCGATTTGTTTTAATTGATTCAGGATCAATAAGATCTGTAGGATTTGACTGACTCATAGAAACAGTAGAACCAGTTTTCACAGAGGTGGAATTCATCATTATTCGCGTATGTGTTTCAGTGGTATTTATTAACAGGTCATTGCTATAGTGAGGGTAAAGATAACTAGAAACAGGAGCAAGCATGAGAGGAGGAGGAGAAGGTAGAAGAGGAGTTTTAATTTGTTGCCGTATACTTGGGCGATAATGGCTGTCATTTACTGAAGAGGCTGACGAATATGAATGATTATTAATATTATTGCTGTCATTGAGGAAGCATGGATTGTTGTTTTTATCGAAACTGAATGGTATGCATGAATTACTAGGATTACTTGTAGATGTATTTGTGGCAGGATGGAGCAGAATTTCGGACAAATCTAGGCTAGGAACTGGACTACAAAAGTTGGATTGAGGTTGATTATAAATTAATTGTAATCTAGTATTTTGTTGAGATTGATGAGAGATGGGTGGAATAGCAGACAGACTAGGATTATCGGTATATATAGATAATCGCGAAGTATTACCACCACCACTTCGATTGTTGCTGTTATTGCTAATAACAGGAGTAGTATTTACGTTAGGAACAGACGTGTTGTTACTACAAATATAATGATTATGATTGACACATTGTGGTACAATATTCGGCTGATGCATACTTGATGATAAAGTCAGTTTAGAATTTAAATAAAGTGATGTTGATTGAGGACCATCTTTTACTACTGGATGATAATTTGTATCCATAATTTGAAAAAAGCTAGAACACTCATTCATTACAGAAGAATCATGTGATTCCGATAATGAAGGACGAAAAGATGGTTCACATGAATTGAATGTTCCCAGGCTTGATGGGTACCATATACCTGTAGACAACGCTGATGATACTCCTTGTGGTATCGGTGTCGATGAAGACGTTTCAACATGTGAACAGATTCGACTACTATTATCGCTAATAATGTTATTATTAAGTTGATATTGTGATAATGGTTCATAGGAATGATTTAATAGATGAGATGAAAATTGTTGATAATCAGTTAAGCAATCATTGATTTGTCTTGTTTCATTACATTCACTAATACCAATATGTGTAATCGTAGTAGAAGCAGTAGCACTATTTACATCTGTAAAGTATAGGCGTAAACGCTTCGGATCTGAATTTGACAAATCGATGAAATCACCATTGGAAGAACACATCCCAGTAGCATATGATAATAATGATGTGGATGCTGAAGACGGTGACGGTACGGATGAAGGTGGTAGATTTGTAGGTTTCAGTGTTGCTGTAGTTGTTATTGTTGTATTAGGAAGCTGGTAAAGAGATAAAGATTCAAAACAGATAAATTCAGCTGATCACAACGATCATACTATGTAATCCATCGGAAACAAACTCCAATAATGATGAATTATGATACAAAGAATAATAATGATGTGGAATAAATTAAATAAGTAGACAATGACGTTTTTAAATATGCAATGCATATATATGAATACAGACTCAAAAAACTATAGGTTATGAGAATCATAATGATCATAATAATGGAACCATTAATGATAAATATCATTATTAATAATACAATAACAATCAGTAATATGAACATCACAAACACATAGATATGGAGATATGCACAAACACAAACAACAACAACAACAACAACGAAGACCAATGATCATCATCAATGATGCTGAGCACAGTCATTAATGGCACGAAACCAATAAAAAAGCAAAATAGACAAAACCATATACAGAGATAGAATGAACTTAAAATATTATTAATTTCTACATGCGTACACGATTAAAGGTGCACTTGGTGTCTAAACTACCTTGATGAGTATCATTAGTTCCTTTGGCGAGAACCTGATAAATTCCTCATATCCAATATTCAGTAAATAGCACGGGGTCATTATTATTTTCATCATGGAATAGATATCTAGGTTTCTCAACAAATTACGAGATAGATTCTAAGAACTAAAATACATATACAAATGCGTGCTTGACTTTAAAAGTCAGAAATGTAGGGTAGTGCACAAAATGCTATACTGCAAACATATACAATCTTTGCTAAAGAATGATTATGGCTGGCAAATATAATCCAGGAAGCATGGTTCGTCATGGACTCGTCAGCTGGATGTACTTGCATCCCAGTGCTCACATTCACACTGGAACATTATAACATCGATGGGAAGATGCTTACACTTTCAAATTATATATATTCAATAAATCAGTCAAAATTAACATGGGATCTGGCATACATGTGTACGCGTCAGTTCATGTTGTGACACCACATCCATACAGTGGAATAATATTGTCGAGATGAGTACTAAAGTAGTAGAAATAGTGGTAAATAATAATAGGCATATAGGATGCAATCAGACAAGTAGTAAACACGAATTTCATTGTTATTATAATTAAACTTATCACAAGTTACATCGGCATTTTTATAATCCATAACATAATAATAGTGTCAATCATAAAATCAGCTAGAAATATTAAGTAACAGGTTGGTCATACAGCAATTTTCAATGTGCGATTTAGTGTTAGGTTTACAACCTGAAACCCTACAAGAGAAGAGACAACAAATAATCCAAAATGAAGAAATTCAATATTCTTTTGGTTTGGTATTATAAACTTCTAATCCAACAGTCAAGATGGTAAGTAGATATTACTCAACTTACTATGGAGTAATATGAATATAAAATGTGGATAATGACATCATGACTAATTACATCTATGCTATTTATAAACTTGGTTGCAAAGTAACTGGTTATGTCCAGTAAGTAAATCCATTCATTCAAAGTGACAATTGGAAATGTAGAAATGATGGCGTAAAAACAATATGAAAACAGTGGAAATAGTGGCCATATAGAACAGTTACATTTCGCATAAGTCCAATGGTTCATATGAATGCTGATTCACTTTATTTTGCTATCATAAAACCACCCCTCCCCACTTTATAAACCCAGACAAGATCAGCAGTATGCATTATTTTGAAATGTAAATACGAAAATGAAATGATTTTCTGTATTAAATGAACTATACTGTTTTAATGGATTCTCATCATACATTACATACAATGTACAATATTACAAAATCAGAATTATGCATGGAAATTAACATACTTTCATAAGTAAATCTATTTGGTAATAAAAACGCATAATCATAGTGGAATGAATATTCAAATAAAATCATTAAGATTGAAAATGTGTTGCATATAAAAAAAAATGGGTAAGTGTAGATATAGAACACTAAATCAGTAACAAAGAATCATACAGCTACATAATTTATCAACTACGTAATGGGATTGCTGAATAAATCACTAGTAATTGAGAATAGCATGAGTTGAGGTTAGTCAAGTAAGAATAAATTTATGAAAATGGTAGAATTAGGATGATGTAATCAAAAGGAAAAAAGAAAAAAAAACTGTAAGTGTAACATTACAACGGAAAGGAGAGATCTACTACTGTTGCTTTTGAATCTAGTTTAAAATGTTTAATTCCAATTACCCCAGTAAACTGAAAAAAACTTGAGTTTGACTAACTATCAATCACCCTGAAAGATCCTATGTTATTCACAAAGAGACGTGTCACTAAGATGCCTTCCTACATCAATAATAAGGATCTTTAATTTGTTCTGTAAGACTTTCTGAGATATGCTTTCAGAATTAAATGTATGCCGTTACTCATGTCCTACTAATGTGGCGACTTTGGCAGACACATGTACTCTTACATACACAGTTGGTGATACCTTGAGGGATATCTATCGACGTCTGAGTGCATTAAATAACAAGTTCAATGGATATGGTGATATGTTTGGCTGCCAGATATGTTCTTAGTCTTCCATTGAATTTTCCATCAATGAGTAAATAAACAGGAGTTAAATTTTTTTATTCGTTCGATAAAACCATTTCACTAATTTCATAATTTTATTCTTAAATGACTGATCTTAACTGATATTGTCCATAATCACCAGGAATACCGGAAATTCTGTTCAGCTATTTCAATGAGTAATCATTTAATGTTTGTCTTTATGATTCACTGTTATCAATTTGGTTTTCTAAAATTTTCGTATTATGTCTAGACTCTGGATATCCGGCACGTTGACAAGTTATTTAAATATATATATAATTAGAATCGCTCATTTAAGGATTCAGGTATTCTCGACTCAGTACACTTCAATAGCTTAACATGCCAGATAATTAATGCCTTATATTTATAGGCAAAGCGTTTTCAATCTTATTAACTTTACTTAAATCTCTTCTCCACCATGATTTTATGTACTGATCTCAAACCAGTTGCATTTACAAACGTAAGTTAGTTTCAACGTATAATTCTGATTTTAAGATGTTTGAGGCTGTATGCAGCTGATAATACAATAAAGTGAAATGCATTCATCTTATTCTGCTTAATTCATGGTTCTTGTTATTCTGAAATTAATAAATGGAAACATATGAATGCATTTATCATGTATAATTTTTTACAACAGTATTCTCATGTGAAAATTAAATTTTACCTTTATTAGTATTTCCAGTAATTCTTTTAGGGTCTTCAGTTCAATCAACAGTTATTTGACAGAATATCCGTATGGGAACTCCGCCTGTAGCCCGCACAGGGTTGCTGCCGGTCCCAAGCCCGGATAAAGGAGGAGGGTTGGGCATGGGGTTAGCAACCCCATCCCGTAAAACAACTATCATGCTAAAAAACAGTTCACGAGTAAAAACCCATATAATAATTCTAACTCTGCCCTGGGAATTGGAAGGATCAATATGACGCTCCATGGTGAAAGCCGAGTTCCCTCGGAAGCCATGAGGCCGATGCCTCCCCTTCTGACAACCGGAGCAACAATTAATGTACTCGACCGACCTCAAACAGCTGTCCCCTGGACACTGCGGTCACACTCTCAGGTCAACACGACCTCCTCTAATCCTCTTTCCCTTTCAGGTTCCTCAAGAATGACCCTTCCACGGTGTGGGTGGCCAGGAAGTGAAAACCGCCCTCATACCTCTAACAGCACAAGAGATCATTTTGCTCGAGGTCAAATCCCACCCTCAACTCTCAATAACTCCCTTATTCCCACGATTAATCCGTCTAGCCTAACTTTATCACCTCACGCCTCTAATGCTAATGGTTTGAGTTCACGAAACGTTATTCCTGGTATCCTGAAGCCTCGCACTAAACTACATATCGGAGCTTTTAACGTTCCAACCTTAGGCCAAATACGACAACAATCGTCTCTAGCTATGACCCTAGATTCTCATCCCATCGATGTCTGCTGCGTCTCCGAAACGCGTATACAGGATCCAAGTACAATAATTCACTTGACCTCATCTTGTGAAGATAAAGAAGCGGCCCGGTTCACCCGTCGTGTTTCCGGAGACCCCACTGCTACCACTCGTGGCCTTGCTGGTGTAGGTATAGCACTAAGTTCAAAAGCTGAACAGGCTCTCCTTGACTGGATTCCCATAGACAGTCGCTTATGCGCTGTCCGTCTAAACGGGACAGTAAGAACTCGAAAAGATAGGGACACACGCTGTTACCTCTTTGTTGTCTCTGCCTACGCTCCTACTGATTGCAGCTCAGATGGAGTAAAAGATGAATTTTACAGGAAGCTTTCAGACCTCCTTCGAAAAGCTAAGCGTACTGATGTAGTGATTATGGCTGGTGACTTTAATGCCCAAGTAGGTAGATTAGACGAAACCGAAAGGCACCTAGGTGGATCCTATGGTGTTGAGGCCCGACGAACAGATAAAGGCGACCGTTTATTACAACTGTGCTCAGATAACCGTCTGTTTCTCGCAAGCACTAACTTTACAAATAAGGAAAGACATCAGTTGACATGGTGGCCCTCACAGTCAACTTAACGTTGGACTCAAATAGATCACATTACTATCAGCCACCGTTGGAGAGGCTCGATAGAAGACTGCCGCTCATTTTGGAGCACATGTTTAGACTCAAACCACGCTTTAATACGAGCGCGTATTAGTCTGCGTCTCACTGGACGTAAAAGACCCACAGCAAAGATCCCCATAAGAGTTCAACTTAATGATAAAAAAAGTCAAGAATATATTTCAGGAACAACTTAAAAACCAATTAGTCAACTGTATAAACGATACTCACCCCGAGTCAGCTTGGAATGATACCCAAAATGCTGTTGAAACAGCAGTAATATCTACTAGTAAACTAAACCAAAAAGTTAGGAAAACTCAGTGGATTTCAGCTGCATCTACTGAACTGATAGATGCTCGGCAACACATCCCACCTGGTTCTGAATACGATGATGAGCGAAGGCAACTTAAACACAAACTGGTTAAAAGCTTACGAAATGATCGTGAGCAGTGGCGGGTGGCGAAAGCTAAAGAGATGGAAAAAGCAGCGGCAATAGGTAACAGTAGGCAACTGTTCAGACTTATCAAGGAAACGGGTATCAAAAATCCAACTGTAAGTGAAACTATCGCAGAAAAAGATGGGAGCACTATTCACTGTCAATCCAGAAGGTTGGACCGATGGGCAGAACACTTTAGGGAACAGTTCAATTGGCCCTCGGCGTCATCCCAGTTGCCCATCATTCCCAAGCAATCTGAATGGCAAGTTAATACTGGTCCCCCAAGTCTTAGTGAGGTTGAGAAGGCTATAGGGATCCTAAAGCGAGGTAGAGCAGCAGGACCCGATGGGTTAACTTCTGAGATATTTAAGGATGGTGGTCCAGTTTTAGCAGCGAGATTATCCGGGATCCTGTCTAGAATCTGGGAATTGGGCGTAATCCCACCCGACTGGTCTCAAACACTAATTGTTCCAATCTATAAGAAAGGACAGAAGTCCTCCTGTGACAATTACCGTGGAATCAGCTTAACGAATATAGTGTCCAAAATATTGGCTTCAATCATACTTCGATGCCTAACTAAAGCTCGTGAAGAGCAGACTAGAGAGAACCAAGGTGGTTTCAGACCTGGACGTGGCTGTATAGACCAAATATTCACACTTCGGCAGGTTCTATAACATAGACACACTTTTAGACGCCCAACAATAGTTGCATTCCTTGACCTTAAGGCTGCGTTTGACTCTATCGATCGTAAGGTTATGTGGCAATGTCTGTCATTGAAAGGCGTACCAGAGAAGTACATTAGCCGTATACAAGCTCTCTACTCGAACACCACATGTCGAGTGAGAGCTTATGGCAGATTGTCATCAGAACTGATTATTTCAAGTGGTGTTCGTCAAGGTTGTCCGCTTTCCCCATTTTTATTTAATTTTATCATATACTTTTAGAGTTGACATTTTCATCATCTGACTTCGGGGGGGGGGGGGTTGACCTCCATCCAGGAGATAAACTTGCTGACTTAGAATATGCAGATGACATAGTTCTCTTAGGCGATGCTGATAAAATGCAGAATCTTTTGACTACCTTAAACATGAATGTAAGGATGTTTGGGATTCGATTCTCTCCACCCAAATGCAAAATGTTACTTCAGGATTGGCTTGATTCGACACCGAAGTTAGTGATAAGGAGTGAGGCAGTTGAATGTGTTGACCGCTTCACTTATCTTGGCAGCCTCATCAGCCCTGACGGTCTGGTGTCTGCTGAAGTCTCTGCGCGTATACATAAGGCCCGATTAGCTTTTTGGAATTTGAGTCATCTGTGGCATAGGCGAGACATCCGACTACTGACCAAAGGACGCGTTTACTGCGCAGTAGTTCCGTCCGTCTTACTTTATGGATGCGAAACATGGCCATTAAGGATAGAGGATATTCGTAGGCTCCTGGCATTCGATCATAGGTGTCTTCGAAGCATTGCTCGTGTTTTCTGGGACCACCGAGTAAGCAATACGTGGGTTAGGAATAGAGTACTAGGTAGATACGGTAAGTCTATTGATGAAGTAGTAAATCTTCATCAGCTGAGGTGGTTAGGACATGTGTTACGTATGCCTGACCACCGCCTACCTCGACGAGCAATGCTGTCTGGTGTGGGAGTAGGCTGGAAGAAAGCTAGGGGCGGCCAAACCAAAACATGGCACCAGTCCATGAAGTCATTGACAATTGGGCTGAGCCATGTTAATAGGTGCAGACTACCTGGTTGGGGTCCGCGTGACGCTCGTAATAAATGGTTAGAGACTATGGGTGATATGGCTAAAAATCGTTGGCAATGGCGCAGGTGCATCCATTCCCTGTCTTCCTCCAAATCCTAAGTTTCTGAACTTATCATAATTTTCTCTTTACTGGATCATATTTTCTTAAATCTTCTCGGTCTCTATTCCCTTCCATGAATACTAACTCTGTTACTATCTTCCCCACTCTGGGATTTGATTCGACAATTTAATCTCTATCTGCTAATTGAGGCATGGCAACTTGAACTGACGTACCAAGTTCTACGTTGAAACTGTCTGTCTGTCTATATCCGTATGGGAAGTTATCGAATTATTAATATACCAATAGAATTTTACAAAAAATGAAAGACTAGACCCATGTAGTCTTACCATTCCCCCCTCTAATTATTATTCATAGTAAGCGCTATTGCCAAATTACAATATATGAAGTAAAGACGGTAATGGAAATATTATTTTAAAATCTTAGTAAAACATTCTTGTTTCTAAAAGCGAAAGTTTCATCAAGGAATTAGATTGTGAATCTAACACCTAATATTACAGAATATACTACAAAGTAAAATAAACTAAACAATATTATTGATAGTAATGCGTTGAGTTATAAGCATTATTGCATTTACACATCCCAAAGTTTTGTATGCAGATGTAGTTGTATGAAGATGCGAATGGATGAGTTTGCGCACATAAACCTTAAAGGATAATGGAACACTTAAAAAAGTTCAATGTACACATTCTTAAACATGAACTGAACGTGTACTGAACAGAACTAAACTGATCTAGTCGAATATTATGCAAAGTATGGATCAATCAGGCAGAAAAACTGATACATGTATACAAGACGAGAGCTATGTAGAGGAAAAACAATGAACTAAAATGTATAAATATATGTACATATTCATAGTGTCCTCATAAGGTCATACAAACTACACGTAAATGCATATTTATTGATACAACAATGGCAACGCATAAACGTCGATAGATAAATACATGGTGAATCAAATATAATGCAATGCAGTACAGTTTGGTATATGCTACATGCATGAAAATGTAGGATTATTGACAACCAAGAGTAAAGCTGAACATGTCTAAATAAATCCCTCATTATAGTAAGTCTATGAATGGTATATTCTCGAAAGTACAGCTACGAAGATCTAGTGAACAGAAATCTTGATGCGCATATTTTTACCCTATGTACAATCTGACCTCTCTGACGTGAATGTGTTCTATTGTTTTCTATGTACATTTATCATTGACTTTACAGGATTACCTGTGACTAATGGCGATATTGTGTGTAAGGTAGATGGTAACGAAGTACGACTAGAGGTGAAATTTTGGTTGATTCCATGATAAGTACACATTTATTAGTACGAACAAAATAGAGAATAATGATGAGAAAACTCTCACTAGTAGAAATGAATTATTGAAGTGATTTCTATTACCTTATTAGATATTCAGATTACTATAATTACACGATTGTTTTATACGACAGTTGTCTTTATAAGTAGAATGAGGTAAGTGTTTATACAGTTGACTAATATAAATAAATTAACAAAGGGAAGGGAGAAATAAATTGTCATTAATAGTAAATTAGGAATTCTGTTGCAATTTTTTTAAATTCACCTGTCAACATTCTTGATTTATTTCTTATTTGAAGTTATTAATACTATTCACCTCTGTATCTTACACATGAACAATCATATATATGATTAAAACACTTTCTTGCTATTTCATAATAACAATACATTTCTAATGAATAATAAATAGGTTAGGTGAGAGAAGGATGGATATAAACAGACAGGGAGAAAAAGACCTACTCTACAATCACACTTATTTGATTTGAAAGTATACGCTAGAAAGCATTCAATTCGTTTTAGAAATAATAAAATTTCTTTCATCAACTAGAAATAAATCGCTAGAAAACGCTTTCATTCATAGTTTATATAGTTAAGATTACCCATAGCATTTTCGATATCTACTGTGCTGAATCCAGTATTTTCAGTCACCATTCTTTTACTTAGTGGGCAAATGAAGCACACTAGAACGTTGTTTTCATTAGTTCCAATCTTCCACTAGTTTCATACATTTTCGTCCGATATGTAGATCTGAGCTACATTCGACATGTTCATGGAAGTGTTTAGCAAATAAATCTGTACGACTGAAATGAAATCTCTAGGGAAAATCATATTCTAAAGTGTAGCATTCACTCGTTAAAAAAAAATGATTGAAAATACTGGATATAACACACGTAGTGAACACTGAAAACGTCACTGACAGCTTGGGTTGTTTTATATTTTCGACAGAAACATGAAATTTTAATTTAAGGAATGACGTTATGTTATGTATTACACCCCTCCTAAAATATCCCTGTACAGCCCAAAGTGAGGATAGTCCGCTCTCCCCCCCCTCCAGCTTTCGGAGTACACTAATATGGCCACGTGATTACAGTCTCTACCACAGAAGTCTATCACGTGGCTGTGTTGTTTGTCATGATAGGAGGACGACAGTTAACGTTTGGAGCTAAAACCAAGTTAATGGAAGCAGGAGTCCCACCTACAGAAGTTGGAAAACCCTGTTTCCAGAACAGTCCTGTACATGAGCTCTATGATCTTAATGAAACAAATAGCATGTGAACACATATTCGTCACCAACTATGATAGAGTTTCACCCATTGACGGTGTGGATTAGACCTTTAGATCAAATGCCCATTAAGAAAACCGTCTGCTTTTGTTTGGGCGTTTTGATAGTATATCAGCCTACATAAAAATACGATGATAATTACGAAGAAAATGGTCTGCTCTCTAATCCTTTATTCCAACGAGATTTACTGTCGAATTACTACAAAATTACCTATGTAACATTTATTTGTCTT
This sequence comes from Schistosoma mekongi, assembly GCA_034768735.1. Taxonomy (NCBI): domain Eukaryota; kingdom Metazoa; phylum Platyhelminthes; class Trematoda; order Strigeidida; family Schistosomatidae; genus Schistosoma; species Schistosoma mekongi. The sequence continues at coordinate 23,541,055 of CM068309.1, read as the reverse complement.
CCTATTCCATCTTGTTTCCTTCTCATACTTTCATCTCATATTCAGCTTACTCAGTAAATAGTATATGGCAAAAGTCCTCGCTTGTCTTTTCAGTCTCAGGATGCAGAATGCTCGAAGTTTTGAATGCAGCTACCAACGTCGAGAAATGTTACAGTCACATGCACCATTTAGACTGATCCCCTTCAGTATTAATGTATGTTGGACAACAAATAGCTCTAGTTTTGTCTTTAAAAGGGCAATGAATATGATATTTTGGAAGCCAAAACCCAAGACATTCGTGAAGTATGGTAAATTTGTTACTCATATGTCCATTCGCAGAATATATTTGATGTGAGCATATCCTGGGACCACGTGGTATCGGTTTCGCACTATGCGATAGAGCTGAGACATCAGTAATAGACTCGATCGCAATTAACAGTCGTTCATATACTGTTAGATTAGAGGGTTGAAATAAAATGAAAAAAGCCTGAGTGGAAAACGGGGATGTGTTCTACCATCGGTTGAATAATCTTTTCAATAAAGCGCGTTCGATACATATTGCATTACTAGCTGGAGATTTGAAAGCGACTAGATAGTCCTATGTCAGATAACAGTAACTACTATCTACAGCACTGTTCAGACTATAACTTGTTTCTGATCAGTGCAAACCTCCTGCACAGCCATAATCGATGTGCTACCCAGTATCCACTCTGTGCAGCTCAAGCCAGCACACAGATTGTGCACATCGCGATAAGTAACCGCTGGTATGGTTGTTTACAAGACTGCCGTTTCTTGTCGAACACCTAACTGCGCCCTGTACAGTTTGGTTTTAAAAGACGCTTATATCTTGCATTTCAGTGGCTGGAAAACGGTTTAATATAAACGGATTGACACTAGCAAATTGGCTGTAGCTTGGGTTGCAACAAAATATCAGTTAGAGTTAGTTTCAAAGCTAGATGCTAGTTCGTCAAAAGGCATAGACTAACACTAATTACACTTTCATGACGCTATGAAAATGGCGGAGCCACGCGGTTTTGAGAAACATCCCGAGTATATGTTACTGCAGATTCCTTACAACTCCTTCAGACACTGACGATTCG